>VZTM01041252.1:97364-235073 GCA_013400555.1 Jacana jacana | reverse complement strand
CTTTCCTTCCTTCCTTCCTTCTCTAATGCCAACACCAATGGATCTCGTGGACCTGGACCCACATTTGTGCTCTAACATTGGCCACCACTCATTGCAATATTTTATCGGGGTTTTTCTGTTGGTTGCACCACCTGGTGGACCTCCAATCCCTTCCCAGTGATGTAAAATGCAACCTAACAGGCTATTTCCAATGATACCACAACTCTGCTGTCCCCCCATGTTATTTCTTATACCCATTTCCATAAATTACCCCCACCAAATCTCCACTTCAATCAACCCCACAGAAACTATCCACACACCCCTATAATACCACTTACACACAAATACAAGATAGGGTTACACCCTTCACAAACTCAGCACTCCCAAGGTATGTCCTCAAGATACACTAAACAGACACACAGACAAGGGGCACAGGGGTCTTTCCAACAAAACAAATACAAAAATAACAGCTATAAACACTCCAAGACTATCCCAATACACCAGGCAGCTACAGTTCCATAAAACATCATTTTCAATATGGTTTTTCCAACCAAAATCTCCTCAAAATATACTAATGAAGAGCAAACAAAACAAATCTAACACAAACAAAAGACAAACCCCAGACATTCACAGTTTCCTTGGTCAGTATAGCCTTTACAATGAAACAAGCAAGCATGGACTCCAGCCCCTTCAGCTGTACGCCTGGATGATCTTGTACGTCCTTCCAACCTTGTGTTTCTACGATTCTAATAAGACACTAGAGGTCTGGCATACACTCACCCTGCAGTTGAAAGTAAGAACTTAGGGGCAACACGGCAACTACACAGGCTGGTCCCAAGCCTCAACATAAAATTTCTAAAGAATATCATTAATTAGATGGTCCTTGTCTGTCCCTGCAGTGATCCGATTGAGGAGAGGAGTCTCTCCAGAGAAATCCCCAGGAGTATCCGAGAGAGTCCTCAACACAAGAGAGAGAGTGCTGGAGCGAGTGCAGACAAGGGCAATGAAGCTGGTGAGAGGCCTGGGGCATAAATCTGATGAGGATCGATTGAGGGAGCTGGGACTGTTGAGTTGGAGGAAGAGGAGGCTGAGGGGAGACCTCATCCCTCTCTCCAACTGCTTGAAAGGGCATTGCAGAGAGGTTGGTGCTGGTCTCTTCTCACGGGCAATGAGCGATGGAAGGAGAGGGAATGGCTGGAAGCTGCAGCAGGGTAGGGTTAGGCTGGCCATGAGGCAAGAATTCTTCCCAGTAAGAGTGGTCAGAGCCTGGACTGGGCTGCCCAGGGAGGGGGTGGAGTCCCCATCCCTGACTGTGTTTCAGAGTAGATTGGATGTGGTGTTGAGGGATGTGGTGTAGGGGAGACCTTTGTAGAGTGGGGCTGATGGTTGGACTCCATGATCCCAGGGGTCTCTTCCAACCTGAGTGATTTTATGATTCTATGGGTCCTGCAGCTGGGCAGAGGGGGTCCCATCTCGGTCACCAAACTGAAACAAACCCTCAGACTCAATGGCTAAAGCGACTATTAAGCTGGTATTCTTTAATGCAGCACTGCAGACCCATCGGGATTCTTTTCCTCACTCCCACCCAGTGAGGGTCTCAAGAGGGTTTATATTTATAAAAGATTTGCACATTGATGGTTTGTTCACGGAATTAATACCCCAAGCACGCCTGTGGTAATCAAGCTGCAAGTTATTGGGCAGTCTTTGCTGCCATCTACTGTCCTTTATTAGTAACTACAGGCGCTCCGCCAGCCCGCTGCTTCAGCAGGTGGTGGTCTCCTCCTCTTCATCAGCAGTCCTGGGATGAACTCAGTGCACTCGGCAGCCTTCCCCATCCTCTTGGCAGCCTTCCCCGTCCCAGGCTGGTTTCTTTTGCTTCGGTGTTACTCCTCAACTTACTACCGGTGTTACTCGGTTGTGCTCGCTCCTGCTCCCATTATACCCACGGTTACGTTGCGGTCTATGTTTCTTAGATAAGATTCTGCAGAACATTTCTCGAAAGAACAAGGGTGTTTCTGGAGATGAGTTCAGTAACTCCAGTCTGTGAGACTCGTCTGTCACTACCCCCCCCTCAACATCAACTCAGGGCTAGTGCCGCTGGGGCTGAGCTTGTCCCGCTCTCTGAGGCCTTCTGTCTCAAACAAAGTAGTTACCTGGGGGCAGCTTGTGGAGCTCCAACGCTGTATCTGGCAGAGATGCTTGAAAAGCGAGGTTTTCTGGGCTAACAAAGGCTGAGAGGAGTGCTAACCTCAGAGAAAACAACCCAAGTATTTTCTCTCCTGGAAAAGCTGGCTGCTCATGGCCTGGGTGAGCGTAGGATCTGCTGGATCCAGCACCAATTGGAGGGATGGACCCAAAGAGTGGTGCTCAATGGACTTCAATCCAGCTGGCGGCCGGTCACCAGGGCTGTTCCTCAGGGTTGAGGCCATTCCGGTTTAATATCTTTATTGATGACGTTGACAAGGGTATAGAGAGCACCATCAGGGAGTTTGCAGTTGGGTGGGAGTGTTGATCTGCATGCAGGCGGGGAAGCTCTGCAGAGGGACTGGGATAGATTGGATCCATGGGCTGATGTTAATGACATGGGCTTCACCAAGGCGGAGTGCCAGGTCCTGCCCTTGGNTCTGGGCACCTCAGCACAAGAGAGATCTGGAGGGGCTGGAGCGAGTGCAGAGGAGGGACACGGAGCTGGGGAAGGGGCTGGAGAATAAGGGTTATGAGACCTCATCCCTCTCTCTAACTGCTTGAAAGGGCATTGCAGAGAGGTTGGTGCTGGTCTCTTCTCACGGGCAATGAGCGCTGGAAGGAGAGGGAATGGCTGGAAGCTGCAGCAGGGTAGGGTTAGGCTGGCCATGAGGAAAGAATTCTTCCCAGCAAGAGTGGTCAGAGCCTGGACTGGGCTGCCCAGGGAGGGGGTGGAGTCCCCATCCCTGACTGTGTTTCAGAGTGGATGAGATGTGGTGTTGAGGGATCTGGTGTAGGGGAGAACTTGTAGAGTAGGGCTGATGGTTGGACTCCATGATCCCAAGGGGCTCTTCCAACCTGAATGATTCTATGATTTTCCGGGTTTGTGGCAGAGAAATAACTCGGAAACATCAGCCGAGGTCGGTGACCAGCAGAACCGTCATCAGGCCGGAGGCGGGCGAGGGAAACGACAAAAAGGCATGGAAGCAGGAGCGTTCCTGGTGGCGCCAGCCGCCCCGCAGCTGGGATCAATTATACGGCCATTAATTACAAAATTAACTGCACTTCTCCGGCCAGAACGCGGCGGCACGCGCCGCCAGAGGCAAACGGTCACTCCCATGATGCAGCGGTGGGGCGGGGCCGGCCGGCGGCGTGACCAATCAGACAGGGGCGCGGCGCCGGGACCGACCAATAGGGAGGAGGCTGGTGGCGGTTGGAGTTTGAATTTTGAAGGGGGCCGAGGCCGGGGCTGCCGTTACGGTGCGGGGCTTGCGTGTTTGCCGCCGACCGGGGAGCGCCGTGCTTGGTGCGTGTGGCTGTGGCGGGCGGCTGAGGGGAGACTTCCTCCGGCTGGAGCCGGCAGATCGCGGGGTCCCTCAGCCCGGCCTGAGGGAAGAGGGGCGGGGGCGCGTCCCGGGGAGGAGTCACCATCCTGGAACCGCGTCGCAAACGGCTTCTCCTCGAGCTCTGTGGTAGCGGGGAGCCCGCTCGCTTGCAGGGGGTGCGGGAGAGTCTCCGCCTCAGCCCTCGTCCTCGCCGGGCACCCCCTCACCGCTGGGAGGCGGGGGTCGAGACTCGCCCGTGCTGCCAGCCCACAGCAGCCGCTCGTAGGTGAGGAGCCGAAGGGGCCTAGCCCGGTTTGCGGTGCTGCCCGGGCTCCCCTCAGCCGGAGGCCGCCGCTCGCCAGCCTCGGGGCGGGGGTGGTAACCTCGGGGAAGGAAGGGAACACGCAGGTGGGGAGGGAGACTTAATCGTAGTAGCTTTTCCTGCTAGCGTCACCTGCCCTAGATCCTTGATTGTAAAGAAATGCTTTAATTCTTGTTTTATATAATGGCCGTGGAAGAAAATCCCCTCTAAAAGTTGGGGACCTAAACTTACAGCCACACAGAAGCGTGTGGTGGATCCGTACGAGTCCAGAGGAGGCACCCGAGATGCTGGGAGGGCCAGAGCTGCTGTGGGGGCAGGCTGAGAGAGCTGGGGGGTTCAGCCTGGAGAAGAGAAGGCTCCGGGGAGACCTTGGAGCCCCTTCCAGAGCCTCCAGGGGCTCCAGGAAAGCTGGGGAGGGACTCTGGATCGGGGAGGGGAGCCAGAGGAGGAGGAGGAAGGGTTTGACCCTGGAAGAGGGGAGATGGAGCTGAGATGTGGGGAAGAACCTCTTTGGGGTGAAGGTGGGGAGAGCCTGGCCCAGGTTGCCCCGAGAAGCTGTGGCTGCCCCATCCCTGGAGGGGTTGAAGGCCAGGTTGGAGGGGGCTTGGAGCTGCCTGGGCTGGTGGGAGGTGTCCCTGCCCAGGACAGGGGGTGCCACTGAGGGGGCTATAAGCTCTCTTCCAACTGTATAACCTTTCAATGATCAGCTAATGACAGCCAGATCTGTCAGGTTTCAGGTTATTTTCCTACCTAAGGAGTCATCTTATTGTCTTTGTTGTTAATGTAGACTTTAAAGGAGAAGCTGTCATGTCACAGGACTGCAATGATGAGTGGGAGCTGAGCAAAGAAAATGTGCAGCCCCTCCGACAGGGCCGTGTCATGTCCACCTTACAGGAAGCCCTGGCTCATCAGGAGACCTCCAGCCACACTGCTGTACAGCTCAAAAGACAGTGAGTGATGTTTTGGCACCCTCTCTTTCCTCGTTATCCCGCCTCCTCATCAATTTTTCTATGGCTTATTTAACCATACTAACCTCACAGACATTAATAAAAGCATAAAAGAAGTTTAGTAACTGATGTCTCTGCTACTTTCACACTCCAGCTATCCAGAACTACCTCCTGCAGGTGCTTTACAATATAGACTAATATTGTTTAATATTTCTAGGTTTGCAGTGGAGCATTTAAACAACAAACATTAGGGAGATTCAGTTGTGCTTTTAAATGTACTCATTAAGAAAAATACGTGAACGTGACAAGGAGATCTTTTTTTTTTTTTCATCTTTCCTACAATAATCTATAGAAGCAGAATATTTCTTAGGAGATGACTGTGTTTCAGAGTAGATTGGATGTGGTGTTGAGGGGTCTGGTGTAGGGGAGAACTTGTAGAGTAGGGCTGATGGTTGGACTTGATGATCCATCCCAAGGGTCTCTTCCAACCGGAATGATTCTATGATTCTATGAGATAAATGCTTCCAACTATCATGATGTAGGCACAATACAGGTATCTCTGTAGGTCTTCTCTGGATTACAGAGACCCCTGAGTGGGCAAAGTCAGTGTGGGTTTGGTCTGTCTTGCCTAGAGTGTTCCCCTCATAGCCCTGTGCACACAAGGCATCTTGTGTCCCACACCTACTCAGTTATCTTTCTCTTGTCTGATTCTCAACTTTGCAACTTGACAACAAGGCATGCAAGGGGGTTTTCTTTCTCGCTGTGCTGTGTGAGGCTGAAAGCATCATGTAGGGATGGAATGATGCATGGGAGTTGAAGAATGTGACAAAATGATGACTGACAGCGTGGCCTCAGATGTCTGGTGCATTTCTGCAGTTGTCTGATCATCAGGCTTTTCCATCATTCCAGTCATCATTCCAGTCTCCTCCCATACTTAAATAAGGGATGTTTCATGCAAAAATTAAGCTTCACAATGTATCTGCCTGCTAATAACTTCATAATGGAACAGGCATTCTGTCGAGGGAGACCATACAAGCTTTGAGGTTATAGGTACTCTTGGAAATGCCCTTTGGAAAGATGCCTGTCTGTTCTTGTTAAATAGTGATACGTTTCCCAGTGCCTCCACTTTGAAGAGTGCAAAAGCTTACGTTTGTTTTCTAATTCTTCTGTTCTCAGTAAAAGGAAAAGTCTAAATATATGCTAACCTAGCCTTCACTTTTCATAGACCTACAAAGTGTTCACATGAGAGTGAAGGTCTTAGTTTACAGTGTAGAAAGTATCTTTGCAGTTATACACATGTATTTATTGGTTGGGTAATTTCTTTCCTTTAGGGAGTTTGAGTCTGAAATCCGCTTTTACTCTGGAGATGATCCCCTGGATGTCTGGGACCGGTAAGTTTCCTTTTATTTCAGAAGAACCAATAGAAAGGTCAGAGATCCTTGTAAAAAGCTTAGGAAAAAATATTCTATTTTATTAAGAAACTCATTAAAAGGTAAATTCTTTATTAGGGTTTTCTTGAGTAATATGTTGTGCTTTGACACTAGGCCTCATTTTTTTTCCAAATCTTACGTTGTACAGCACCAGAAGCCCAGTCTCTCATGTGGGGTTTCTTGCTCTGGCTATGTTCCATCTCCAGGTACATCAAGTGGACGGAGCAAACCTTCCCCCAGGGAGGGAAGGAGAGCAATCTCTCCGCAATACTGGAGCGGGCAGTGAAAGCGCTCAACGAGCAGCGGCAGTACTACAGGGATCCTCGCTATCTTAACCTCTGGCTCAAGTTTGTGAGTGTATTGTGAATCTCTCTTGGCTGCTGCTATTTTTCTTGGGACTCGCTGTGTTTGCACACAGGCTGATTTTTGAAACAACCCAGTTAATATGTTGTACAACTGGTGCAAAGTTAGAAATACCTCTCTGCAAACATGTCACCTGTTCTTCACTTATGCTGCTTGTTTTCAATAGCATCTCGACCTTTTTTAGGATCACTCGGTTTGGACAGCTACAAAGTCTGTGAGCTTTAGTTTGGAAAGCTGGTTTGAATGTGTAGAGCTCGATTAGTCACCTAAGGAGACAAAATAACTCAAAGTGTATCTTTAAATTATATCTGTCCTAGCAGTTATTGCAACTTTTAACTGTCTCCTTTCCCCATCCTGTGCTTAACCAAAGCCAAGCTGAGTGTGTTCTGGTCTTGTCCTCTCTCTCTAAATTTTTGTTCTCATCTCCTTAAAGCAACTTTTCTCCAGGTTTAGCTTCCTGAGCTGATTTACCAGTTCCAAAACTGGTAATAAATATGTTGTACCTGAGATACAGGAAAAAAAAGACTTCTCAGGAATATTAGTGTGACTTAATTCAATGATTGAATGATCTTGGATAAAAAAATATCTAAAAAATGACTATGTGGGCTGGAAGTAAGGGATTGATAATATTTACAAATATATGCATGCAGTCAGAGGTTTTGCTCATTGTTGTTCTCCTGAATTCCTTTCCTTTGCTTTGTGTGCTTTGATGTGATCATATGTCCTGGCCCCTGAGCTGCTCCTGTAAGACTTGTCTTGAAGTCAGTGGGGTCTTGCAGGAGGCATCAAAACACAAGGTGGAATCCTGTGTGGTCCAGAGCAATCACTGAAGTAACTGGGTTGTTTCAGGGAGATCTTTGTAACGAGCCCCTGGATCTGTACAGTTACCTACACAGCCAGGAGATTGGCACGACGCTGGCGCTACTCTACATCACCTGGGCAGAATTACTGGAGGCTAGAGGAAGCTTTAAGAAAGCAGATCTGATATTCCAGGAAGGTATTCAGCGCAAGGCTGAGCCTCTGGACAAACTCCAGTCCCATCACAGGTAAGCTTCCAGCCAAAGAACCCCGTTTTGTGTGCTTCGGTCCATAGCTGGTACAGTCAATTTCATGCTCATTCCTCTGATATTCTTCTCAGGCAGTTTCAGACCCGTGTTTCTCGTCAGGCACTACTGGGGCTTGAGGAAACTTCTGATGAGAACGATACAGGTCTTCTGGGAGCTGCAGAACCTCAGAGAAGCTCACTGGCAGAGCTAAAAGGCAGGGGGAAGAAGAAAGTGAGAGCCCCAATAAGTCGTGTGGGAGATGCACTTAAAGGTATGTTCAATTGCTGAAACAGCACATTATTGTTGGAAGAGTTACATCTTCTTGTGGAATTTGTGATAGTTAAAGGTTACTTTGTGTGAATCTTTTTGCTCATAGCTACGAACCAAACCAGAAACTTCCAGAATCTACCTTCCCAGCAACTTTCAAACAATGCAGGGTTTGCTGTGTTTGATGAAAATTCAGCTTCTGGACCTGAGATTCCAGTAGCTATGCCACAGCCATGGGCAGCACCTCCAGCTCCGAGGGCAAAGGAGAACGAACTGAGTGCAGGACCTTGGAACTCTGGCAGGGTAAGGAGTCTCAAAATACACTGGCAAAAAAGAGCAAGGCTTGTGTCAGCTGGTGACTGCTTCTGGTCCCAGAGACAAAGGTTCCTCCCTGCCTGGGGCTTGTAACTGCAGATCTTCTCCCTCTTCCTAAAGAGTCCATGGCTATGTGTAACCTATTCAAGTTTAGCAAGCTGATCTCACTAGAATAAGTTTAAAAAAACTTCTCTAGAGTTTTTAAACTGAGAAATTAACCACAAAAATTGGTAGAAATGGCCTACCAAACTGGTCAGGGGGAGGAAAGGAATATAAGAGGGAAAACAGTAGCCAAAGAGGGAGAGAAGCCAGTATTAGTTAATTAGATGAGAAAGGAGAGCAAGAGTTAAATCAATATCATATGATACCACCTGAAGGAAGAACTTGTTGCCTGTTGTCTTCCAAAAATAGCCTTGCAGAATGCTCTACACACCTTGTTTTGAAGCGCTTTGGGGAAAGCAGAAGAGTGGAGATCAAAAGAATTGAAGAATTACTGTATCAATGGAATATTTATCCTGACAACAGGAAGACAGAAAGTAGATTCTAATGGTTTGAACTAATGCTGGAGAGATGAAATGAAACAGCTGTGCTACAAGTGTTCAAGCTGTTGGAGAGAAATGATCTAAGACACTGTCTGAAGGAAATGAATCCTGTGACATCGAGTTTTTCATAGGTCTTTAGATGACCCTCAGTGGCTCTTTGCCTCTGTATATTAGAGGGGAAGAATGGAAAGCAATCAGATGATAAAAATACTTTAGAGTTCTCATTACAGAAGTTATAAGTGAAGCTTAGAAACATAAACAGGGATGAAGGGAGGGAAGCAAACGGGTTGAAATTCATGGAAACTCCAGGAATCATTGCTACCAGATATAAGCAGTTTTACAAAGTGAATGGCAAAGTTCAGGAAACCACAGGTTTAATTTGCCTGAGAAGGTGGAATTATTAATGTAAAAGTACTTTTCAGTTGCCTTGGTTTGGGTGACTTAACACATTCTAGTCCCCCAAAGGTTCTGCATTTGTTTAATGTCTGTCCTCAGAGTTCTCTCTTTCCCCCTTTAATGGAATTTGTGAAATGTGATTTTTAAAAGAATCTGCAACCAGCAGCAGAGGTGAGGATGATTGTTTCCCCTTCCCTGCATTGCCAGGCTCGTTCTGGCTTGTGGGGCAGTGAGAGAAGAACTTCTTGTGAATGCTTTGAGATATTAAAAGCTGCACAGAGGAAAGAGCCTTCTCTTTTATTGCCATTATGAAGATGTTGAAGTAAACAGGTTGAAAAACAGTGGAGAAGAGGTCACTTTGAACTATCCCTGCCAGCTGACTTTTTCTGCTTAAGAGTCTACATGGGATTTCAAACAGGCAGAGTAGTGTGTTGTCAGACTAAATTACAACTGTCTGGACCCCGGAATTGGACACAGGGATTTTTGTGGTGTTGAAATAGCCTCTGAGAGGAAGATTGAGAAGTCTTGGAAGTTCTTGGTGGCCAGCAGAAGAGATACTGTCATAGAACTGGATCAGTCTTGGCTGAAAACTGAGGACTGTATAGCGTTTCTGGAGAACAGGAGGAGCAGCTGGAATACCCTGCTTGACCAGCGTTCCCGTGGAGTAACAGAGACTTGGTACCCATGAGGACATGCAGGAGTGTCTTGCCTGTTTTTTAGGTGCTAGTGCTCAGCTGATGCTCTGCAACTGTTTGTGTCAGAACAGAGTTAGTCTTGTAAATTAGTTTTAGAAGTGTATCAGGTTTAATTTATTAAGTAACAATAACTACAAATGAGCCAAACTCTGGGAAAAGGGAGATTCTGAGTACAGAGGAATGTGGAGTCTAAAAATGAATCTTTAAGCTTAATGTTGACTTTTCCTTCCTCAGCGTCCTCGCAGGAATGCAAATTCTGGTATAGAAGTGCCCTACCCACAGCCCAGCTTCACCCCCTACGTGGAGGAGTCTGCTCAGCAGCAAGTCATGTGAGTCCCCAGTTTGAAATGGGATTTGCATTTGAAGTTAGCAAAGCTGCTTTGTGAGGTTCTGACTCGTTTTGCCAAGAAGCCAAGCCTTGAGATCTGTGAGAATTTAATCTGTCAGCCTGGAAGCTCTTTGTGCTTCATGGCAGAGCCTTCAGTGGAGGATGCATGAGGACATGGGGTGTCTTTGGCTACAGCTGCTCGTTATGTGGGAGCTTATATCCTATTTATATATGCTAATGAACTTAATAGTTTATCTCAGTGTGTTTGCACAGAACCAGTTGCCTCTCCTAGGATGCTGTTTGGTGTGAGAGCAGCCCCGAATTGAGACAGGCTTATTGCTGTTTTCCTCTATCTTGGGAACTCTGTGCGCAATCTATCTTTTTATTCTGAAACAAGCTATCAAAGTTTCCATGACAACAGTGTTGCTTAGGTCACGGAGGAGGGTGCTGGTTTGCCTGAAATTACCTTCCTGCTTGTGCAGTGCTCACTGAAATGCTGATAAATCCCAGGAGATGGAGTTGCTCTGTTTTGTCAGAGTGGAGGAAAAAGCATTAGTCTATAAAGCTGCTTACCTTTCTTTTTCTGTGGCTAATGATGGCCACAGAACACGTAGGCTCTTCCTCAGAGAGAGGTGGAAAAGACTGTTTGATATCACAGACAGCTTCCATGGTGTGCAGGGAGAATGCTGAGAAGTGCCTAACAGCATGGATGATTCCTGTGGGGTTCTATGTGGCACGTGAACTGCAGAATAGCTCTGACCAAGGGCATATCACTGAGTTCAAGGATTTCTAAAACTCAAGTTTCTCTCTAAGCTGTAAGACTCTTTCTTGCCCCTGAAAGTCAGTGGTGCCAAAGAATTAAGTATCTTGACATGATGGTCCCTCAGATGAAGGGTTGTTTACAGAAGGCAGCATCTTTTTATACCAGGGAAAAAGGAATGGGTAGGAACTGAAGATCGGGTCTTAAGCCTATTTTTAAAGACTTTCAGGGTTGTGAGTCTGTTTGGGTGCAAAACAAAACGGATCACGGAATCATAGAGTTGTCAGGGTTGGACGGGACCTCTAGATGTCTTGGAACTGGGCACTGTGTTTTCTTTTGAACTCGCTGTTTGCCCAGACCACACTAAACACACTTTTAAGGTCAGTTGCTCACATTTGTGGTGCAGGTAGTTGCTGGAGTCACCTGTGGAATCGTATAAATTCTGGTTCCTCCCTCCTGAACTTAGGGTACAGCACTTCTTAACCTGAACACGCTTTCTGGGAGTGGGAGACTGCTGACTCCTTTGGCTGTCGTGATGGGGGGGTTGTGGGTTTTTTCTGTTTGTTTTTGTAACGGGGCACTTCATTTCTGTCACTCAACGTGCAAAACATTCTCCTTGAGCAAATTCCACTCTTACTGTATCTTCACTCTTCCCTTTTTGTCTTAACCTAAAATGCCAGGCTTAACCTAGTCCAAGCTCTATCATTCTTAGGTCCCACTGGTTCTCTGCTTCACTCCCCCGTCTTGCCTGATAAACTCTGTTTTTCAGGACGATTAGGGACTTGTCCCCCGATTAGTGGAGCTGAAGCAAAGCAATCCTGCTCCAGAATGCACAGAGCTTTATTTGCTCCTGACTGGGCCTTGTTAACACTTTGCTTTGAGATTTCTTTGGGTATTTTGGTTATACGAGTTGGTATTCCCGCTTATGTGCCATCATTCCATCTTTCCTGGTTTTGCTGTCAATAGAACAGAATGTCTTTATGCTATTCTACAGCTAGATTCTGAAATGAGCTATTTTCTCTCCTATACTTTTCCATCTTACAGTGAAGTACATAAGAAGATCAAAGGAATAATTGCATGTTTTTTCCAGGACTCCCTGCAAAATTGAACCCACCATAAACCACGTTTTAAGTGCTCGCAAACCTGAGAAGGAGGAGGATCCGCTACAGCGAGTGCAAAACCACCAGCAGGATACCCAGGAAAAGAGAGAGATGGCCATGTACTGTAAAGAGAGGGTCTATGCTGGAGTGGAAGAGTTTTCTTTGGAAGAGATTCGAGCTGAAATCTACAGAAAGAAAGCAAAAAAGAAAACTGAAGGTATGCTTCAAAATGGGATGGCATAGGATGCTACTTCTTATCAGCATACGTCAGTCTGGTATTGCAGCCCCTTCTCCTTTTCTACTGCAGTAGTTATTTAACTGCTCTGAGGCCTAGAGAAAGCACTGTGTTTGACAGCTTTGTGACACTGGGAGAGAAATCAGAGGGTTTAGCCCTGTTAAAAATAATTTAGGATTAACCACAGATTTCATGTGAAATATGTACTGTGCCTTAAAAGCTTTCCTTCCCTAGAGGAGATGCAGGCCATAGCACAGAAGAAGGAAGAAATACAAAGGAAAATTGAGGAGCTGGAGAAGAAACTAAAGAAGGAAGACAACAGGCAGCAACAACCAGGTGAACAGGTATGCCCCTCATTTAACTGTTCTTTTACAAACAGCTACTATTTTAAGTAAAACAGAGGACAAACAATCCCTAATGTGGTTTTGGGGGTTTTTTTTGGCTAAGACTTTTTAGACTTTTTTTGAAAGGGTGCTTCAGTCTGTTGTACACAGATGTCGCCCAGTAAATGAATGCTCAGAGAAATTCCTCCCCCACTGGTCCCCAAGTCATACCCTCTCACTACAGGGTTGTAAATCAAGGGCTTGAAGTCCTGGAGTGTTACTTTAAAAGGATTGTTATTTAACAATCAGACAAGATACCTTATGAGGGATAAGCCTCTAATTTTTTTAAGTAGAGCTATGCCAAATGCTTAAGGACTAATTGCTCTTTCTTAAGCTCTGTTTGTGGCAGTTTCCTTTTTATATTGAGAATTTGTTGTACAAAAGAAGAGAGGAGGAAGCTGGAAGTAGGGGAAGAAGTGAAAGGTTGCAAAGTAGGGTGGGCTTAACCCCAGCAGGCAACTAAGCACCACGCTCCTGCTTGCTCCCTCCTGCTCAGTGGGATGGGGAGAGAATCAAGGGAAAAAAGTGAGAAAACCTGTGGGTGGAGATAAGGATGGTTCAACAGGTAAACTGAAAGCAAAAGATGATGTGAATTCACTACTTCCCATTGGCAGCCAGATGTGCAGCCCTTTCCAGGAAAGCTGATCCTCATCCCGAAGAGCGGTAACTTGGGAAGATGAATGCCATTATTCTGAACATCTCCCCCTCCTCCAGTTTTTATTGCTGAGAGGTGTCATGTGGTGTGGAGTTTCCTTTTGGTCAGTCAGGGTCAGGTGTCTGAGCTGTGCCCCCTCCCAGCTTGCTGTGCCCCAGTCTGCTCACTGGGGTGGCAGCACAAAGGACGGGAGACCTTGGTGCTGTGTAAGTCTGTTCAGCAACAGTCAAAGCACCACTGTGTTATCAACATTGTTTTGGTCAAAAATCCAAAACATAGCACCATACCAGCTACTGTGATGAAAATTAACTCTATCCCAGTCAAGACCAGCACACAAAGCTGTATCCATTTCATCTCCACAACGTGTTTAAACCCTGTTTTCTTGTAGGCTGCAAATAATTATTTTAAAGCTTTTCCCTTTCCCAACTTCATCAGTCGGGCTGATAAAGTATGTTCTCTCTGTCCCCTCCTTTCCTGTTTCCTAAACAATGCCCTAGTAATAAATCATTGTTTGTGGAACCTTATCTTATGACTTCTGATTCCATCACTCCAGAGACAAAACATGCCTCTACAGCCATCAGAGACAACAGAAGCGTCACCACCTCTGGGACTGCAAGGATTTGCTTTTTCTGGTACAACAGAAGTTGAGGAGAAGCAGCCTCAGTTGCAAAGGTAATGCAGGACCTTCTGGGCCAGGAATGGGAAAACTTGTGGAGATAATTAGTTATGGGCAACATGAGTCACAAATGGGATATACCCCTAGGCTCAGCCCGTGACCAGGCTCTCTAATTTGTCTTCCTATATTTTCAATCATTTGTCTGAGGGATCTTAACTTACAAGGTGTGTGTGTCAGCTTGGCTTGGCTGTTCTACAAAGCTGACATACGTTTTGTGAAGGTGTGTAAAATATCAAACCTAAGTTTGTGTCTTTTCCACAGTCAGTTCCAGGTCTCTGAAGACACTCAGCCACATAAACCACCTTGTTCTGAAGGTAAGTATTTGAATTTTTTACTATGAGGGAGCAGACCTTGTTAAAGTAGTGCCTTTAACCATGTTCAGCCAAAGAGTGTCTGAGGTCTGGGAACTGTCACTGAAAGGACTTCAAGCAGAAGAGCTTATGTCCCTCAATAGCTGAAGAGCTTTCTTCACACTTTCGTATATGCAGTCTCATTAAAATCTGTAAAACAATTAAGATTGATACTATCTGAAGTCCTTTTTTTCCTTGGAGAGTTTGGCAGAGACCACAGAAACTGTATGTTCAGTTTTGTTGCTGGGAAGGGCATGTGCTGAGGAACTTCTGACCTGAACTGGGTGCTGCTGTTGTTGACAGAGGTTTTGCAGTCTCTTGATGTGTGCCCGGATGCACAAAGGGGAAACGTGGTTTTAGCCTCTGAGGATGAACAGGAGAAACAGAGAAATGAGGCCAGTC
This sequence comes from Jacana jacana, assembly GCA_013400555.1. NCBI lineage: Eukaryota > Metazoa > Chordata > Aves > Charadriiformes > Jacanidae > Jacana > Jacana jacana. Next base: position 220,373 of record VZTM01041252.1, on the reverse strand, counting down.
CCGGGACAAAAGGTACGGGTTTGGAAGCACGTTCTGCAAAGAGCGAGCTGGCTGATGTGATCTGCTGGCAAAAGTGGGGTTCTTACCATGACAAACCCAAACCTTCTTTAATACATTTCTTTAAGTGCTGATTCTGTAACTTCCTGCCAGGACTGGTATCTTTAAGACTGTGCATTAAATGCTTTAAGTAGCGTCAGGTACAGTTGTGGAAAACCTGTGGATACAATAGAGTCTCTTGGTTTTTCTTTACAGGTGTGGGTCTCCTTCTCCAGCCAGATCCTGCTACGTTTTTCTCCATATTTGATGAATCCTCTTCTTTGGCAAATCAAAATATAAGGTAGAATTATTAAGACCAAGATTTCGGAGGGAGAGAAACCTGAAGTATGAAACCACTTTCTGTAGCAGCTGAAGAACAGTGCTGTTTCTTGTTTGGATGGGGGGGTGTTGTCTTGTTCAGACTTGTATTTTTTGTTGCCTTTCATTACTCTGGGAAGTCCTTGATGAGGAAATACTCTCCTGCTGTTCCTCCTCAGTCTGCAACAATTTAAACTCTGTGAACTTCCTTTATTCCAGAGAGTTGTATAGATGCCAATTTACTCCTAGTTGGGTAGGAGGGAACAGTAGATTTTAATTGTCAGGAGACTTAAACTCTTGAGAGGAACCTCTGTTGAAGATTGGGAGTTCCTCCTAAGAGCTCTCTGATGGGATGTAACTTTACCTTAGCTCTGCAGATCATACACAGAGAAGTGCCCGGCGCCCTCTGGCTGTTCGGAAACCTTCGGAATCTCTAACGGCAAAGGAAAACGTATCCCCAGAAGCCTGTGTAAGGGAACAGTTTAGAGCTCTTCTGTCAAGGAGAAGCCCACACAATGTCCTGCTGGTGATCTGAGTGAGACTGGCTGGACTGACGTGTGTGAGATGTGAGGCCTCTGAACTCCTGTCTGCTGTGGCAATGCTTGAATGGGGTGACGTTAGCATGACGTTAGCATGACGTTTCCGGTGTAATCTTTTCACTAGGCTTTAAGGTGGCCAATACAGAGGTGATGGTAAGGAGCCCTCAAAACTTTGAGCAACTGATTAGTGGCCAGGATTACTCACGCTGAGTGATAGAGAGTTGCTGTCTCAGACACTGCTTCCTGTTCCATCCACTCTCTTGCCATGCGTCTGCCATGCAGTTTGAAATACCCTGGAGGTATTTAAGAAACGTGTAGACGTGGCATTTTGGGGTATGCTCTAGTGGCTGAGATGGTGGGTGTGTGTGTATGGTTGAACCTGTTCTCAGAAGTCCTTTCCAACCATGAAGATTCTGTGATTTAAACACTCATATTGGCTCCTCTGCTCCTCACCCAGAGCACCTCACGCTTGACTCCCTCAAACCTTTGTACCTCGTTTCCTGAGCTGTGTGTCTTTGCAGCAGTTTTGCAGGTGTTTGTAAAGCTCTCAGTAGAGGTGGTTGGTGCTGCCTCACCAAAGACTTGGTTACTGCATGTTGCAATAACCTTTAGCCTGGCTGAGTGAGAGGATTTTATCTACAGCTCTAATATGAAAGACTTAGCAGGGTTCAGCATGGTAAACATGCTGGTTTGGGCTCTAGAGTCAGTCTGGATAACTATATAGTTCTGTCTTATACGATCTATGTGTTTTTAAATGCCAAACATTTTAGTCAACACTTCAATAATGTGCTTATAACTGAACTGAAATGCACTTCTGGGGTGGTTGGCAAGTAGCCTGTAACAGTTCACAGCAGCTCTGCAGCGTGTGGAGGGTAACAAAGCTCCCTTTTCTAGCTGGAAAATATATGTGCAACTATATTAATTTAGGGTTGAATTGCTCCATTTGAGCAACATAAGTGGAGTACATGAAGACTGAGTGTCAGATTCGTGTTGGAAGGTGGTGGGGTGGAAGAAATGGACAGAGAAATGTTCAGCTTTTAAATAAAAAGAAAATTTGATGTCAAATCTCCAGGCTTTTCACCATCTAACCCTAATCTTTTCAGGATGATCTGAATGGAATTGAGCCTTTGACTGAAGATGCAATTGTGACTGGCTCCTACAAGCACAAAACCCTTTGTGCCAACCCAGAAGACACGTGTGACTTTGTTGGGGCTGCCCATCTGGCCTCAACGCCCTTCCACGGGGTGGCAGCTCAGAGAGTCCCAGATCCTGCTTTTCCACAGAGTCTCCTGAAGGAAGACTGCCCAGAATCCAAGGATACACCTCTGAACCAGGAAACCCTGGTTTGTGAGGGAGTGTACGACGCAGCTCTTTGTATAAAAAAGCTGAGGTAATTAACACCAAAGCACCTTAAGCCTCTTCTCCTGTGTCTTTGGCTGTGGTTTTACTGGTCTGTTGCTGAAGAAACGGCTTTCTGAAGAGATGAGAATGCAGCCATTTTTCTTGCTTGGAGTCGGTTTTGCCTTGAGCAGATTTAAGAGGCAATAGCAAGCCTCTTACTTGACTTGGATAGGCTGGATAGATGGGCCAATGTTAATGGCATGGGCTTCAACGAGGCCAAGTGCCAGGTCCTGCCCTTGGGCCACCCCAACCCCAGGGATGGCTACAGGCTTGGGGCAGTGTGGCTGGAGCTGCCTGGCAGAAAAGGACCTGGGGGTGCTGGGTGACAAGGGGCTGAGCAGGAGCCAGCAGTGTGCCCAGGTGGCCAAGAAGGCCAAGGGCATCCTGGCTTGCATAAAGAATAGTGTGACCAGCAGAAGCAGGGAGGTGATTGTCCCCCTGTGCTCAGCACTGGGGAGGCCACCCCTTGAGTCTGGTGTCCAGTTGTGGGCACCTCAGCACAAGAGAGATCTGGAGGGGCTGGAGCGAGTGCAGAGGAGGGACACGGAGCTGGGGAAGGGCCTGGAGAATAAGGCTTATGAGGAGCCATTGAGGGAGTTGGGATTGTTTAGTTTGAGGCAGAGGAGGCTGAGGGGAGACCTCATCCCTCTCTCCAACTGCTTGGAAGGGCATTGCAGAGAGGTTGGTGCTGGTCTCTTCTCACGGGCAATGAGCGCTGGAAGGAGAGGGAATGGCTGGAAGCTGCAGCAGGGTAGGGTTAGGCTGGCCATGAGGCAAGAATTCTTCCCAGCAAGAGTGGTCAGAGCCTGGACTGGGCTGCCCAGGGAGGGGGTGGAGTCCCCATCCCTGACTGTGTTTCAGAGTGGATGAGATGTGGTGTTGAGGGATCTGGTGTAGGGGAGACCTTTGTAGAGTGGGGCTGATGGTTGGACTCCATGATCCCAAGGATCTCTTCCAACCTGAATGATTCTATGATTCTAAGCCCACTTGGCTTCTCAGTATTACTGCTGTGGGACTTAACCCCATGGTTTTTCTACCAAATAACTTGCAGAGAAATTAATAAGCGCATTCTGTCTTTGTAACCAGAGATTAAAAGCAGAATTATCGGTTCCTTTTATACTCATGCACTTCAGTAGAAATTTTAGCATGTGGAATCTGTGATTATGGCTTGGATTTCTCCTACAGAGGAGAAAAGCTTAGAGAGATGCAGAAAACTGGCAAACAACCTGCTGTTTCTTATCATCATAAAGAGAAAAGCATCTGTTGTACGGTGTTTTCTTAATTTAGAGCAGAGTTTGATTCGCTGGCTGTGAGGATGTAAACACCGATGCCGTGCTCAAGGGCTTTGTTTACTTGGCGAGTTCCCTGGGAAACCGTGCTGATGATAACTAGGAAGGGAGAGCAAGAGTTATTTCCCACCCAACCCTCTGCTGCTTTAAAAGCACTGGAGGCCTGAATTTTGGTAGCTGATGGGGTACTAAGTGTTCCCTTTTGTCTCCTGTTGTGGCAGTCATATTTAATGGAAAATTAATCTGTAGACTGAGATTCTGAGTATCAACAATCATTGAAGCTAAAATAAAGCTGTGACACAAGTATTGGCTTTCCGTGAAGGATGGGAAAGGATTTCTTTGTTAAAGATGTCTGGAGCACACAGTATCCTTTCCTAGTCACTAGGCTGGCATTATCCAGACAATTCTCTTCTCCCAAGTCAAAGGTGATGGGACAAGAGGAAGTTGCCCCAGGGGAGGTTCAGATTGGATATTAGGAACATTTTTTATACTGAAAGGGTTATCAAGCCTTGGACTGGGCTGCCCAGGGAAGGGGTTGAATCACCATCCCTGGAAGGATTCAAAAGATGGGTAGATGTAGTGCTTAGAGACATGGCTTAGTGGGCTTTGTCAGTGTTAGGTTGATGGTTGGACTAGATCTGAAAGGTCCCCTCCAACCCAGACTATGATTCTACTGTGTCTTCTGAAAGTCTGAACACCTGATGACTCTATTTACAGCCCGATCATGGAAGCAAGTGTGGAGGATACTCGCTCGTCAGGTTCTTCTGTCTCCTCAGGATCTTCTCTTTCCTCTGTTACACAAATATCTGCTATCAAATACCTGCACATCCCTGAGAAACTGGAGCTTGCTCAGAGCTTGCCTGCTGAGATGGTTCCTGATTCTGGAGGTCTCGTGGAACACATCGCAGGTTAGTACTGAGCTGAGTTTCACTCACACCTAACTTGCAGCTGGCACTAAACCACGTGCTTTTCCTGTGCTTCCCGTGTTCTCCTCTGTATTTCTTTCTGTATTTCTTGTTACTTTGACTTGTGACTAAACTGGTGTCTCCCTTGTCAGAAGCAGCAGCAGGGAGGTGTTCAGCATAGCGTGCCTGTCAGCATCCAAGAGATGTAGCTGTTAAAGTGATGAGAAGTTGTTTGAGGAGGTGAAGCAGGGAGTGTGTAGGGTTAATGAGATCAAATTCTGAAATTAAAAGTTCTGTGGATGATAGTGAGAACTTCTAAGACACCTTTGTTTCATCCTAATACTTTTTTCTCCCTAATCCTGCTTTCTGCTCTCCTGATGAGCTGATAAGTGCTACGTTGAAAAGGGTGAATTTGAATTTGACATGTAACGAAAGCTGCATAGTTTTGGTTTGACATTTGTGCTTGACTTTGCTAAGGCATTGTGCTGCTTTGCAGTATGGTCCCTCTCCCTGCTGAAGGAAAACAATACTGGAGTCCAACTTTGTTTTCCTTTTCTTACATAAAAGCCCTGCTGCATTTGAAGGAGTGAATTTGGGTAAAGCCCTTCATTTAAAAATCACAAACTGATCGCTTCGGACGGATCTAAAAAGGGGAGTGTTAATTTATAAATTGAGTTTGAGTTCTGCTGTGACTGAGCAGACATCTAATTCAGAGCTTTGTCTCTTGTGAAAGATGGATTTTATGTGATGCTGGAGTAGAATTATTGGGAGCTCATGGTGAGAGAGTCTGTAGGGTAGTTTAGAAATAAGTGTTCACCTGACTTCACAAGAACCATTGGGAGGAGATTAATTGACTTGCTGGAAGGTGCTGCAGTAAATCAGCATGCAGATAGAAAGCTGCTCGTACCCAGGCTGTTGTTTCTTGACAAGTGTAATCACACACAGACACTCAACATCTAGTTTCAGCTCATCTGTTTCTGTTCCTTGTCTCCCTAGATGATGACAATGATGAAACTCAGTTCTTGTGGAGTGCTGAACAGCGTAAAAAGCTTTTAGATCCTATGCTAGAGTCATTGACCATTTCTCCAGCTTTTCATCTGGAGTCTGGGGCTCTGCCAGTTGTGGAGCTGGAGAAGGACGTGGAGATTGGTATGTGATCTAGTTATGTTATAATTCGTTTAAAATATGCATTGTATTCAGGATCACAGAGTGATCTGGGGTTGGAAGGTTCCTCTGGAGATCATCTCCTCCAACCCCCTGCCACAGCAGGTCCACCCACAGCAGGTCCCACAGGAATGTGCCCNCCCTCTCCAGCAGTTCCCTGTCCTTCTGGAACTGGGGAGCCCAGGGCTGGTCCCAGTGCTCCAGCTGGGGCCTCCCCAGGGCAGGGCAGAGCAGAAGAGGAGGAGGATGACTTCCCTCCATATATGCTGGTCACACTCTTCCCCCAGGATGCCATTGGCTGCCACCTTCTCTATTCACCCTCATTGTTTGTGGTGTGGATGGGGAATAACTTGAACACCCTGGGTTCGTGTATTTGCTGTGACAGCTCATGATTGTGAACTTTCATACCAGGAAACGAGACGTACTCTATCAAGTGGGAATACTGGACCAGTGAAGAATGCAAGATGGTTTTTGCTGTTCTGGCTAACTTTCCCCAGTTGGATGCAAAGGGATTTGCAATAAAGGTAACATATGGTGGTGGTTGTACAAGGAGTGTGAAATGTGAAGATCTCCTCAGCCAATAGAAAGTAAAATGTAGTAAGTTTGGATTTAACGTCTGCATTCTGGGCGTGAAGTCTGCTACTTCAAGCCTCTTTCTAACTGATGATGCAGATTAGAGATTTCTGACTGGAAAATATCTTCCTTGGTAGAGGGGGGAGGAAAGGAAGAGGATGAGAGGAATATAAAGAGGAGCAATTTTTGCTTTATTCCAAAAATAAACGTTCTTCTTATGTTCCTTCATGTAGGTGTATTCTCAGCCCGTGCCTTGGGATTTTTATATCACACTCCAGTTACAGGAGCGTCTGAATACGGACTTTGACCAAAGCTTCAGCGAGAGCTGCAGCTGCTACATGTACCCCGATGGCTGCGCTGTTCTGCACAGGGACATCAACCACTTCACGCTTGGGGTCAGTACTGAGACACGAGGTACAGCGGTGGCGGCGTCAACTCTTGCGTAGGGAGCACTCCAGGGTTTCAGTTGTCATCGTGCTGCTGCTGAAGCTCCACGTGTTTGATCCGGCAACCTACATCCTTGGGTTTTTGTTTTCTAAGCTGCAAACAGACCACTGTTTGTTATAGCCCTAGAGCTGGTTTCTCATTCATAGATCATGAGCTTCTTGGAGACAGACTTGAGCCAATCTCTCAGGTTTTCTTTATTCATGAGTAACCGGCGACCTGAGCCAAGAACCGTGTTATTCCACAACAAGGTTTGCATCTAAAACCCTTGTTTAGCTTAACATCTTTCAATGAGTTCCAGTCTGCTCTAGCAAGATCAGAGCATTTGGTGTCTTGCTGAAGGATTTACATTTTAAACACAGTCTGGTCTGTGTGTTTTGAATTGTTGCATACAAATAGGACACAAATTAAATAGTGATTTCAGCCTTCAGTTCCATTTCCTCCTCCTGATCTTTTGTCTGTTTCTGAATAATAGTGTCTCCTAAGAGCTCATGGCTCTTTTAATTCTGGCTGGGCTCATCGTGGGTAAAATCTGATGATGCTGAATTGAGGGAAGGGCTGTTATCTCTGTACAGATGAGTAAGGGGCGGGGGGGAAGGTGAGCTATAAATATTTCACTTAATCTAAGGTGGAATGGCACATAAATGCATGTTTGTTCTCTGTTCTCAGGATATTATTCGTGAGCGTAAGGCCATCGCAGAGGAAGTTATCCTGCTGGTTGTTTATAACCTTCTGGGTGTGGTAGAGAAGCTGCACAGAGCTGAGATCGTCCATGGAGACCTGAGTCCAGGGGTGTTCTTCCTGGGAGACAGGTTTGGTTTTGTATGAATATGGGCAGATACACAATACTCACTTCCAGCTGCAGCTCTTGTGTGTTTGTAACTTCTCCTCTCTCACGGGGGCACTGATAGTGCAGTCCTCTTCTAGGCTACAGCGTGTTCTGAAAGTAGTGCAAATGCTTTAGGAATAAACCTTTCTGTTTATTTCTATAGAAATAGTATCCAGTGATGTAAAACTCTACTGGAGGGCTAACTGGATGTTGGTACAACTTGCCTTCTGGTTTTATGGATCTGAGAAACAGGAACTGAAAAGGCAAGGGGCAGGTGGGACTGGAAGATCCAGACAGGCTCTTAAGCAGACCGTGCAGCCTCCCAGCTCATCACTAGGTGCACAGGTCGCCTTTGCTTCCCCAAGTGCTTTCCCATGTTGTGTGAACAAAGGCACCCATCCCTTGGAACGAGATCTGTGCACTCAGTGTGGGAAGGCACTCACTCCGGAATGTCTAACGAGCTGGATCTATTTCCATGGGAAGGAACTCACTGAGCCTGCTCTTAATCTTCACTGATATTCAGAATAGCTACTAACTTCAAATTTATTTGCAGCCTACAGCCATCTGACACGCACTCCAATACATTTTATTGATAACTTCTTTATTTATAGCTTGTATAAATAACTCCTTAATGAAGTACATCTAATACTGAAGCTATAATGGTTTCTTCCCACACCCCATGGATTGTCTGGCACATCCCTTAAGGTGTGTGTAGCCTTTCTGGAAGTTGCTGCTCTAACAGTGACTCGAGGCCTTGCGGATCTCCTGGATTGCTCGGTGGTGAATGCAAACCAAACTAAATTGCCAAAAGGTCAGGATAACATTGGGGATTGTTGGGTTTTGTAGCACAAACTGCCCCAGGACAAGTGCACAGTATAGAGAGCACAACATGCTCGTAGTGTACACGGATGTAAGAGTAGTAGCTATTGTCCTTGTCCACCAACTGTTTCGATAGCTCTGACAAATACCTGAAGGCCATCGTTCTTAACCCATTAGTGTTTCCTGTAGCTTACTGTGGAGATACCCTTCAGCTTCAGCTGCAGCTGGCTCTCTGTCCTGGGTGGTCCTTCCAGCAGTAGTTCTTGAGCTAACCATCAGAGGGGAGCATTGACACAGTGCAGACTCACCTCCACTTCGCTGTTAAGTTTCAACCAAAAACCAAAACCCAACTGAAGTTGGATTGTCTGACGTTTCCTTTGGTTCCTCTGCTCAGGATCTGCGATCCCTTTGCCAACGATGAGATGGCAAGAGCTCTGAAGATAGTGGATTTCTCTCACAGTCTAGATTTGAGATTACAGGCTCAAGTCAGTTTGCCCAACAGCTTCCCAATATCTCAGACCCCTCATGGACAACAGCTTCTGGTGAAAAGCTCTCTTCCTTACCAGGTGAGTATCTTGGGTTCTGCGTTGCCTGACACAATCTCGATTTGTCTATGCTGTGTTTTGCAAACCCTGGGGAAAACTCTGTGATCCATCCATACTGAATGAAGCTTTCATCTGATCAGATCCCTGCCATTAAGGGAAGGGACCAGCAGTGCTGCTGAGTACCCATGACTATTCAGGAAGCTACAATAAGACCAGGACTTGCTTTTTATCCTTCCTTACCACATCTCTGGAAGACTCTGATACAAACACCAATTCAGAGTGAAACATGCAGAAGCACAAACGGTAGGGATGTGTAGTGGATTCAGAAGTTGACAGAGGTTGGATTTTCTGCTGTGTTGTGGTTGCAGGTGGACTTGGTTGGCATTGCAGATATTGTCCATTTGATGCTGTTTGGGGATCACCTCCAGGTCTACCAAGAGAACTCCATCTGGAAACTCAAGCAAAGTCCATTGAAGTAAGTCCTTTTGCAGAGGAAGCTGCTGGGGCAGAACAGACTTCTCGTAACATCCTTTGCTTTCTTTCCAGTGGTGCCATCTTCAAATATTAGAACCCAGAACTTAGTGCTGTTGTTGCCAAAAGCATTTATTCTTTGGGGATGTGGATTTTGAAGCCACTCGACTCGTTCACTGCAGCTGCAGTGCAGTTTGGAGATAATTTTAAGCTCAATATGAGGCAAACAATCTAGTTAAGATGATTTTTCTTTTTCTATCCGTTCAGACCAGGCTGCTTTAGTCTCTTTCTACTTGCTAGACCAAACTTGGAGAAGTTTATAAATGAGTGGGTGGTGAGGAAAAAAATTCTCTGTGTTGCTTTAGAAAGAAAGATCACTTGATTTTTCTGCCTTTTTCATTCTGGTCTCTACTGGAGGGCTACAAAGACACTTGTGCCAGGGTTCTGTCAGTAACAGTTGCAGAAACAGTATTATGCACAAGAAGGAAAATAATTTCCAATTCTAATTTAATGATGTGTTGTCCTTGGCTATTAACTTCTGCTGCTCTCCTCCAGCCACACGCTTTGGCTGTGAGACTGCTCTGCTTTCATCTACCCTTTGGTTGTTCTTTGGCAAAACACCCCTTGCCTTTGCTGGTCACGTCCTGCAGAATTTTGTGCCTTAGCAGTTCGTAGGGATTTTGCAGAGCCCTCTGCTCCTGGCAGAAATGAGCTGACAGGTACCTGCCCTCAGAGCTGCAGCATAGCGGCCTCACTCGCTCTGTGCGGATAATACTTGATAGCCATCACCAGCCTGGGGGTTGCCCAGTTCCCTAGCAACTGCAGGACTTACACCTCCTGCTTTCTGATATTCAACCTCTGGAAAGAAAAAATCTCACTCATTGTCTTAAGCTGTGTACAGGGGAGAAACCCATTTCTTTTTTTTCTACTCAGCTGTGTTCTGTGGTGTTCTAGACTGGTACCAGTCATTGGGTCGATGGCAGGGCTCTGCTGAGCTCTTGCTACGTGTGCCCCACTGTCCCCGGAAGCTTTGGGTTTTTCTAGGGGGGATCAGCTCACAGGACTGGGCTGAGAAGGGCAAAATCGCCAAGGGTGATTGTTCTCCAAAGAGATGAATGTCAGTGATTTATAGCCTGGCAGGAAATACATATGTTACATTGCCTTTGTTTCAGAAACACCAAAAAAACCCCAAACCTAAGTCGTTGTAGAGCTGGGCTTTTGCAGTCTGCTGACAGCTCACATCTGCCATGTAAATCTCACCTGCCCAGACAAACAGGGCTCCTGTGTATTAATTTCCATCAGAACAGGATCTGCTTTTTACATCATGCTTTTGGGACGGAGGGACAGGTTTCTGACTAGTGTTGCCTTTTTAAATTTTACTCTTTGAAAAATGTATTTAATTCTACAAGAGATTAAATTAAGGTGCTACAGGTGAATCTGCTCTGGGCCTGAGTCCAGCAGGGAGGAACAGGGTGTTGGGGACCCCGGTGGGATGTGGGTATGAGGAAAACAGCAATAACTGCAGGAGGAGCTGAGGAGCTGGTAGAGTAAGTCTGTGCTTGGAATATGAATAAGGCATTTCCATTTTCCATCCTGTCTTCTACTCTGCCTCTGAAAGTGTTATGGACTTCATATTAATCTATACTTAATTTTCAGTATCACAGGTTCCAAGATGTGTTTGTACAGGTGCTTTACTTGTCACACTCCAGTCTTACCAAGAGTGTAAACGGGGCGTTTCATCAGCAGGGATAAGGAATCTGCTCTGAATCTTTCCTTTTTGTCTTCACACATAGGTGTGTTAGTGTGTCTGGCTCTTATTGATGGCATTTCCTCCAGTCAGTTGGAAGCTTCCAATAAATTCTCAATCTCTGACAAGTGAGTTTACTGCTGCAGGGAATCTTCAGCCCCCAGAGGAGGTGCCTGATTACGCACTTCCCTGGGAGAGCAGTCAGCTGATGGCTACTGGCCTTGTGTGTCACCCTTGAACACAGCTGCACGCGGCAATAACACTTGATTCTTCTTCCTGTTGCTTTTAGTAACTCTGTTTTTCAGTTGTAAAGATGATGTTACCTCTGCCCTTCGTGCTAGAGGTTTGGTTGGGTTTGGGGGGTTTTTTTGAGGGTTGCACTGACAGGGGAACTGTCCTCAAGGAACGTTCTGGGAACTTGGGCAGTAAGAAATAAAAGAGGCTTCTTACTAGAGGGCTGAGTGGTGTTAAATGTAACACCACAACCTCCTTAACCTTTCAAAAAGGGCTTAATTATTTTCAAGGTGTTAAACCAGCTTAAGGGGGACAGAATCACTGGTAGAGCCACTGAGTGTTGCTGCCAGTTCAGCCGAAGCAGAGGAGAACTGCAAGGCAAAGCACAAAATGGTTCTTCCAATGGAAATGGCACTCAATAAAGCAGCACCCACTTAAAAGCTGACAGAATGCAAAGAGCTGCAGTCGATGCTGCAGTGCAGACCTCTGGAAGAGTCCAGTTGGGATTGTGGTCGCTTCTGGGTTGCTGTAAGTTCAAGTTGGCTGTCAGGGGAGGGGGGTTAGTGTGTTACCACTGTGGGAATGGATTTGGAGATTATTCACTTCCCCTTCACGTATCCAAACAGGGATAGCTGCTTTGTCTTGGAAATGTTACCTGTATGAGAATTCTGGCAGTTGGAAGGCGGGGAAAAAGAAAGTGAAACTGGCTGTAAACCACTCGGGGGTTTGGGGTTTGGTTTGGGGTTTTTTGGTTTTTTATTTCTCTTGCAGCTCTCCTTTTAATTCTGACTTGTGACCTTAATTTGCCAGTGGGGAAGTAAGGTTTCCCTCTCTGCCTTATTCATTGAAGAAATCTGTTGGCTCAAAGAATACTCTTGATAACCCTTCTAATTTAGAAGTGCTGTGGCTCAGTGGTGATGGTGAGGTACACCAGAAGAGACTACTGTACAAATAGTGGCTTTTGATAGCCCTGTGAAGCAGCCTGTCTGGTTGCTCTCCAGAAAACCTAGTGGAGAAAAACAAAGGGACCTGCAAATATACACTTAATACATTCCTGCTTTTCCTTTGTGCTCACTCATGTGAGTCAAATTGTTTCAGACTTGGTGTTCCCAGAGATCTTGACAGAGGTGTCGCACACGCAGACCGTCTCACTGAAAGCTGCTCTCTTTGTTTTAGGACTGTTGATGGTGATTTCTGGAGTAAACTTCTTGGGAGGCTCCTGAATGCGGATGGTAAGTCCACTGTGCCTCTGCTGAGGGAGCTGAGAGAGGAAATAAGTGACTTGTTTGACAGCAGTTTCCAAGAACGTCTCTGTGAATCCTTAGCTGCCCTGGGAGAGACTTTCCTCTTGGAGAACTTACTGTGATTTCATGGAGGACAAATATGTTTTGTATTATAGAGAGGAGTTTGTTGTTGTTATTTAAACTTGTTTCAAAGGTGAGCACGAGCTGTGGTTGCAGCAGTTTCTGCTTTACTTCACCTGGGACTCACTAATGGCATCAGAGCGTGGATAACTCCGAAGCTGCTACATGAACTAGTCTGTGTCTGAGCAGAAGTTGGTTGTCAGAACTGCCCCCTCCCCCTCCTGTATAGCTCCTTAAAACTGTGTTTAATGCCAAGTTCACGCTGCAGTCTCTGAAACATCTTTCCCCTACGTTTAGCTGGTCGGTGAATCGGTGTTTCATCAATAAAGTTGTATTTTGATAGCAACTGTCCCATTAAACCTTGCTGTCACGTGGCTTCAACCACTTGTTTCGGTGTCCTTGCTGGAGTCAGTTTGTGACTGCTCCTTTGGTGGCAGCTTCCACGACAGCATTTCCTGCACTCTTGAACACAACTCGAATGATTCTGCTTGGGCCGTGCTCCTGTGGCTGACTGTCAGAAGAAAAAGTCAATGAAGTCTGAGTGAAAAAGATACAGACTTTGTGTTCTCACTGCAAGTGTTTTATTTACTTCTGCAGGGACTGGGTTATGGCACTGAGCAGCTTCCCAAACTCTCTTAGTCTAAATCTGCCATAGGTACTGCAGTGTTTGCAGGGGCTTTGGGGAGCTTTGTGGACTGATAGTTGGGTTAAGCTTTTGCCCAGTGGTTACTGAAACCAATACAAAGGCTTCCTTTTGTTCGAGAGACCAGAATTTACAGGCTTTATGTCCTCACAGCATCTCCCACGTGTGGAAGTGAGAGTAGAAGACTTCATCACCACCAACCTCCCTGTAAAAACAAACTGGCTTTAAATGTGTATTTCATTTGATTGAATTCTCTGATTCTCTCTAAATTCTGCTTGTTCCTACCGATGGCTTCTCAGGCAAGGGCTTTGCTATCACTTCACCTATTCCATAGCCCTTATTCAGACAGAAAGCTTTGGACAACAGCCTGAGCACACAGATAAGAGCTTTCAGCAGAAGTTCAGTAAAGGAACTTTGATCCCCAGCTCTTCAAAATCTGCCTGTGAATCTATTTGTCTTTAATGAAATCTACTTTAGAGCTGGAGTGCTCCCTTATTACTCTTAAGTTGACTTGACATATTTTCTTTCAGAGCAAAAAGTGAGCTAATTCTTCTCCATCTAATAAGAGCACCCCTGCTCTCTTGCATGAGAAGATGTCTGGGATAATGATGAAGAGTAACAAGACAACACAAGCACCTTGTAATGAGAAAATGATTGAAATGCTGTAGAATAAGAAATACCTAGCTATTTCATTCTACCCCCTGCCCCTTGTGGCACTTGTTGGCATCTGTAAATGCTTCTTTTCCCCTGGAGATGCCAAGACTGTTTTGATCTCTGAGCATCTTGAGGGCAAGGCTGGTTCCTCTTCAAACTGATGCCTGGTCCATTCCAATCCCAGCCTGTGACGACTCGGAGCGTGGCTGTCTTTTACACAATGATTCAAAAAGTGAGGGTTAGGAAAAACTTGTCTAAGGTTGAAGGTGGTTACTTTAAAGGAAAAAACACCCATCCCACACCATGGTTTCATGCCTGCTAACATGTGCTTAATACCAGGGGGTGAATAGGTTTGATCCTGTTTGTTACAGGCAGTAGCGCCGTTGGCATCTGGAGGAGAAGGTGCCAAGATGACTAACGCTTCCTTGGGGAAGTGCCACCCACTGGGAATCTCACACATCCCTTCTGCTTCTCCTGGTCTCTTCTGTACCTGATGTGAAAGCATCAGACTTACTGAAATAAGATAAAGGTTGGTTAACTTTCTGAAGCAAACTGCTCTGAAAGTGTCCAGCAGAAAGACGTTTCCTGAATCCCCTCGGAGGTGGGAATCGCCCGCCCCGCGGGAACCTCGTCAGTTTGGGGTCAGTCCTGCTGGATTTGGCAAATCTGTGCTAAGTGCCAGGGTTGGAAGAGCTCTACTGTAAATGCTGATGACAGAAGGTGTCCTAGACAATGATTATTGTTCCTCTTGTAGAAAAAGAGGGACATTCTAATATTTTAAATTGGAAAATGGAATAAATTTCTTGTAGCTGAGAGAAGGGAAAAATCTGTGATGTCTGAGTGCTGCCATCCTGCCTTGGCCTGCTCTCCCTTTCAACACCCAGTTGAATCTGCGTCTGTGTTAACTGGGGATGCAGTGACAGCGTCCTGCTCTTTAGCTACTGTGTTGGAAGTAAGCTTTCTTCGCTGAAATTATTAATTAGATATAATTTGAGTACAGTCTAAGTGCTGGGCTTGATACTACACTTGGAATAACGCTGTTGTCCAGGCAATGCTTTTCTCCTACCTGGGTAACTTACACCGAGAAAGTTATTTCACTGTTGTTTTTTTTTAATGCACAATTTATTTCCCTGCTTCTAACATGTTTGAATGGTATCACAGGTGTTGGGCAAGAGAGGTCAGAAGAACTGAAGTGATTTGTAATGTTGGAAACTACTGGAAAGAGTGTTTGGATCTTGCTTCCAAAGCCTAAGAATCTTGGGGTTTGCCGTTTTCCTTGCAAGCCGTGTGCCAGCAGCATCACTCTGAGCCCTAGGTCTGTCCCTGGAGTCCTGACTGGCCAGAGAGCAGACAGCTTCGTGAGCTTAACAAGAAAGGGGACAGCCTGCCCCCAGTTTCTTTCTCACTCCTTTCTGGGACAGTGCTACAGGGAAGGGTACAGAAGGGATGAGCTTTTACCTGTCAGAAACAAAGAGCAATTTGACTGAAGCTCCGGACGCCTTGAAAGTGCATATCCCAGAATAACCCACCCAGCCCCAGGTACTGTCACCAGTGACTATGGAACACTTGCTCTGGTGTCTGCTGATGGGGCTCTGGGACGCTTGTTCTTCGACACAAAATCTGTAATAATCACAGAGACACCCCCCTGCCCCTCTCCCTTTTCTCTGCATCCGTTTAAACTGCCTGCTCTGCTTCAGGAACAGGAGAAGGGTTAAGGCAGTAATACTGTCTGCTCTGTTAGACAACAGGAGAAGGGTTAAGGCAGTAATACTGCTGTTCTGTTAGACAAAGCAGAAAGGGGCCTAGAAACGATGGCAGAAAGTCACTGAGCCCCAGCAAATGCCATAGATGAAGTGATTCCAGTTGATCAAATGTGTGAGATGTATTTACAGGTACTGAGGGGGGCAAAAGCCACTGGTCTGAGCCCTTTTCTGCTCATTAAGCTCTGGCAGCTGCACCCGGGGTTGAAGGAGTTGCTTCTGCCGTTTGTAGGGCTCACAGATCCCTGTGCTCCCCTGGGAAGTACAGGGCAGAGTGGTTACCTCCTCAGTGGTTAGGCATGAGAGCAAGCACCTGCGGTACAAAACCTCGGCTGTGTCAGGGCTTGGAGTGAGGAAGAGAAGGGGGATTGAAAGAAGTGGTGGAGGCCAACAGTAAGAATCTAAACCACAAGTTACTTTGTAAGGCACATCTACAGCTAGTTAGAAAATGCCTGCTGCAAGCTTGGATGTGGAACTTGCTGGTGCTTTACGTTTTAAGAGAGGATTTTAAGGAAACGTGGCAGCTGGTGGCACCCATCACCTGCTGTACTAAAAAGGTGCTGCAATTGTAAGAGACTGAAGATCCTAAAGCTGAGATGGTTGGGCAGAATATTTATCAGCTCAGATAGAAATACTCATATCCCCTCATGTCCCCTCCTATTTGAGGCTTGTCCCTGCTTAGGGTCTGTGAAACAGACAGTGAAAGCCCCACCACAGAGCTAATCACCAGTTACTGACCAGTCCATCATCAGGGGGGGTGTGCTGATGCGAGGTGAGGTCACGAAACAGATCTCCAGAATGATCTAGAAAGAGGAGCCTGTGCTCAGCCCCAGCACTGGAACGTTCCAGTGTCGCCTGGAACACTGGTACTGGGTGTTGCTGTAGAAATCCTGCTGGTGAATCAGGAGAACGTGTTTCATGTGCCTGGTGCATGAAATCCAACTTTGGATATTAAATCACGCGGTTACAGAATATTTTTATTACAGTCTGTTATATTTTCACATAGAATCATGAATTCTTAACAGAAAACTTGACAACACCCAGGCGGTTACGTTGGATTACAGCAGCAGCCTTGCGTCTTCATGGGACAGGAGTTACCTGGTTGTGAACTATTTCAATAAGCTGAATTATTCCACTTTCTAATAAGTTTATATTCATTTGGAAATGGACTTCCAGTGTTTTCTACTGCCTGGCTTCCTCCCCCCAGTCTGAGGTGTGCCCTTGCACGGGAGAACAGTCTGTTCCTCAGCCTCGCTGAAGGTTTGCGGGGGTGAGAAGAGGGTATGATCACCTTTTAAAAGCATATCCCACGGGTGCTTTGGTGAGCCATTGCTCCTGTCTGTGGTCTGAAAGAATTATCAAAGAAAAATAATCCATATTCTTTTTTATGATAGAACTCTGTCACTTCATGTTCTGTGTCATTCTGGCTGACCCCCGCCTGGGGGATTCCGCACGTTCATTAACTCCCTCTGGTTCATAGAGTCATTTAGGTTGGACGAGACCCTTGGGATCATGGAGTCCAACCATCAGCCCCACTCTACAAGTTCTCCCCTACACCAGATCCCTCAACACCACATCCAATCTACTCTGGAACACAGTCAGGGATGGGGACTCCACCCCCTCCCTGGGCAGCCCGTTCCACTGAGGTGTTCTACCGCGCCTGCCATCAGTCTCATCCAACTGGTTTTCAGTTTGTGAAATTTATGAATCCTCTTAAAAATAGACCAATTATACCTCCTGTGTGTGTACCAGCAAATAATTCTAAGCCTTCCCTCTGTGCTGCTGCTGATTTCCCAAAGAATAAATATTCCAAAATGGCTTTGGGCTAACCGGCAGCTCGTGAGGTGCTGGGCTCCGTGCTGTGCACTGGTGATTTCCCCAGCGGTGGGCAGAGGCTGAGGGTTCTGATTCCGAGGGAGTTATTTGACTGGGGGGCTTGAGAATTGGCGGTCGGAGCCTCTCATTTAGCCCCGGGCTACGAGCACAGCAGTTACATTAAGGTGCGGGTGCTTACAAAGATCCCCCTTAATGACTGCTGCTGCTGCGGGAAGACCCCGGCTCCTCCAACAGTTTCCTTCTCCTGGTTCTCAGCATTCCTCACCGCTTCATCCAGCACGATGCCATGTTTAGAGACTTAGGAAGGAGGAGATTTCACTGCCATTCATTCTTCATCTGATAGAATGCTTGGAATTATTAAACAAGCAAATGGACATGGAGGTCGCTCGGTGAGAGCAGGGTCGAGCGCTCTTGCTTTTGTTGGTTCTAGAAATGTTTGTTCCCTACTCCCCTTCGGTAATACCATCCAAAGCTAGCTGATTCTTGAGGCTGGGGCTCCAGCTGGGATGGAAGTGTGATTTCCAAGGCAGGTTGTGACACAGTGCTGACTAAAGACAAGTGTTAGTCTTTGGTTGTGTCTCTGCCTGAGCTTCTGTCTGGTTTTCCAGGGCTTTGGCTCCTCTCACCACTCAGCTCCTCAGCAGCTCTGCAGTTGTATGGCTAAATCAGTGGTGTGCTTTGATGTAGTGTAGTACTTTCAATAACCATTTCCTTGGGGGGAAAAAAGTGTTGGGGTATTGCAAAATTCAGTATTGGTTCATTTCCTTGGTATCCAGCCCAAACAGATCCAGGAAAGGTGTTTTGGACCATCCCAGCCCACCGCTATCTCTGCCTTTCCTCCCGAGGACCCAGCCTGGAGTAGCTCTTTCCCTGTCCTGGAAACTGAACTGGCTACAGCCTGTCCCATCATTACTCTGTTCCTGTGGCTCCCCAGAGCAGATCTGCCCATCCCTGCTGGAAAAGAGGAGTTGGTAAGGAATTAAATCCAGTGCTCAGCAGGCACCTCCAGTTCATGGCACATCTGCTCCTGCCAGCCTCCCTGCACCGAGGTCAGAAATGGCTCTTTGCTTCCTGTAGGCTAAACTGGGGAGATTTTTATCAAAGTGAGCAGTCCATCTCCATACCTCTAGACTGTCTGCAAAGGGCTTCATACCTTGCTCAGGTACAAGCTAAGGGTTCTGTGGTCGTTCGCTCTGTGGCATATTCTTCACTTTCTTCGCCGTGGTTGTGGTTCCCGCAGTGATCTATCTCTCCCCACGCATCACTAGCCCTTCCAGCAGGGATTGCGGTACTAGAGGATTGCTGAGTGACCTTTGGAAGTGGCCTTTGAGCAGTTGGGCTGGTGAAGGAGGGTGAGCAATCTGTGCTTTTCCTGGGTCTCCTTCCCATTTCATTGCTGTTGGGTGTCGTGCTGCAGAAGCTGTGGAGGTTTTGGCAAAGCCCTGTTAACTTTTCTGGCATTTGTGCTTTTGTTAAACTTCTATTTCTGAGACAAAGAGGGCTCCAGGCTGAAGCCCTGCCTTCCACTGCCACCAGTTTCTTGTTTAAGAAACCAGTATTAGGCTTTTATGTATGCTTTCCTACCTAAATATACATATTTGTACATTTTTCACCTCTGTGGAGGAGAAATGGTTCATAAACCCAAGGTAACACTTTGATATATTTAGCAGGTGGTTTTTGAAGCCACATTTGGATTTGTAATTTGTGTTGCTCCCCGTGACTGTGGTGCTGCTGGGCAGCTGGTTGGTGAAATGGGGTTTGGGTTTGATACTGGTATCCAGAGAGGGAAAGAGAAGGCCCCTTGGTCGGGCTGGTGCTGGTGTTTAACTGGAGCACAGTTCTTCTACCAGCTCTTGAGACCCAAGCTCTTTTCTTTGAAAACTGATTTTTTTTTTTACTGCAAACTGAATTTTGGACCCTGGCCTGTATCTCTGTGACATAATTCTTCTTAGCACACAGCTTTTAGGAACGTCACCCTCCTGTCAGGTCTCGGGGTGACAGATGGTTGTGTCTGGTTTAGGTGCTGCACACAGAAACAATGCTCTCTGGACATCTACCATGGCTTCCCCATCTTCTGAACCCAACCTTTATTCCTCCCAATTTATTCCAAATGCATTCTATTTTATTTTTCCAATTATTGTTGCTCCTGTCTAAGTTTATCACCTTCCCTTTTCTCTCTCTTCTGGTTTGCACTTTTTACATGCACTAAACGTTTCATTAGGTGAGGGCTGCATTACTGAGCACGAGGTGGAGGCAAAACCAAGGCTCGTGGTTATTGTTCAAAGGGGTTATAAGCCTTTCCACAGAGGAGGGTGTCTGTCCCCTCTCTTCTTGTGACGTGTTCTTGTCTTCCCTTTCAGAGGTGGCTGTGTTTCAGTAGCGCTGCATGGATTTTTCAGGGTAGAAGGTACTGCACCAGCAGGGTTATGGGACCTCAAAAATAGCTGTCAGCCGCAAAGCTAAATCCAGCCCTAATGAATGAAGCCCAAAAGCTGACAGCATTCAGCAATTTCACGGGCTCAGGATATTTTCTAACAAGAAATTTCATTTCTGAGACTTGTTGACAGAAACATCAAGAATGGAGCTGCTGCCTTTGCCTCCACCCACCCCGGCAAAGAGTGGGGAGAGAAAAGCAGCTCTTTATAAATAGCTCTGTTCCCGTCGTATTTGTAAATTCAGTGCTTTTTGTGTCAATGACATCACTCTCCTCTCCATGGCAACTCCCTACGATGTCAAAACTGCAGGGCACCAGCAGAGAAACTTAAACCTGCCACTGAAACAGGTTGATTCAGGGGGATTTAATTGAGAAATAGCAGAGGGGGTGGGAAACGTGAGCAAACGGGCAAGCTCAGCTCCGGGGAGCGTTTGGAGCCATCGTCTCCCACAACTCTGCCCAGTCCCTGCTTTTTTCAGTCCTTGTCAGGAGGAGGAGGAGGTGGGTGGAAGGCATCAGGCATCTTCTTCTCCATCTCCGGTGTGTCTGGAGAGAAGCACCACAGGTGACTAAGCAGGAGGAGCAGGACTGACTCACTCCTCTGTTATTTTCTCACTCCCCTTCTCCCCCCTCCCAGCTTTTCTGTTTGTTTTTCAGCTTTCCCCCAACAGCTTGTATTTTTCCCCGGGCCACGATGAGAAAGAGTTAGCAGCAGGCTTTGCTTGTTACCTAATGTTCACAAAAATGTGCTTGTGGTTAGCCAGGTGAGGAAATAAAAGGCAGCTCTGAAAGTGAGAAAAAGGAATTGTCTCTTGGATACAACACCTTTATCTTAACAAAAAGAAAAGAAAGGAAAAACTGCTTCTCCTTTCTGAATGTTGTCCAGGAAATAGTAAAGGCACTGAGATGCCAGGGAACTGTAAGTAACTGGCTGCTTTATCAGACTACCTATAGCAAATATCTAATTGCCTCGTTGGCAGCCCTGCTGGTTTTGACTGGATTTCTGACTGGGCTGCAGTGGGGGGAAGCTGTTTTGCTCCCAGTCTTGCTGACAGAACTGCAGTCTGCTGGGCTCCCTCTGGGACTCCAGCAGCAGGAACACTAATGGTTCCATCTGCAGAGTTTCAGCCAGCGTGAACTGTGGCTGCTTCAATCAGCCTAATAAATCTGCCCTCATTTACATCCCTCTGAAGTCTAAAGCCTTAGAAGAGTTTACCTTCCTCCTCCTGCAGGGTGCCCTGAGATCTGGTGCTCGAATTTACCCCGCAGAACCCTCCACTCGGGAGTGGAGTTGGGACGCGGGGCGAGTGATGCCAGACCAGCACGACGCCCACAGAGCCCTGGCATCCCAGCAGGGTGCGGGAACGCTTCCCGCCTCGACGGGAAACGCTCTGGAGCGATGGGATAAGAACCCTGTCGTTGCTGCTCGTGGTCTGCAGGTTACACCTCCAGAGGTGCCCTCTGGGGCACAGGGTCTCCAAGCTGTGTTCTGGCTGTGAGCTCCCTCCCCGCCCCGGAGTGGAGCCGGGAGCGCCAAGCCTCGCGTTTCACGGCTTAAATTTAGGGAGAAACGCCTGGATGTTCTTTAGGCAGAGTCTGGGCTGAGTATCCTCCTGCTGGCGCTGGCGTGTGAGGTGTCACTCAGCCCCAGCCCCGTCCTCTCTGCTGAGCTCACACCATCAGCCCACCAGGAAAAACGTCCCAGAAAACACTGATTCACGGCGTCGCAGAGCCCTGCTGGTGGCGTGGGGCTGCGATGCCACCTCCGCCGCTCTAACTGCAGGCTGTCAATGCAACTGACCCCCGGGGTGTTCCCAGCCCTCCAGCTGTGGGGCTGGTTCCCGGAGCAGGGGGTGTGGGCGCTCATCCCTCCCCGCCTCCCAGTGCTCGGGCTGCGAGACCGCCCCCCCCCCTCCCCGGGACCGGGACCCTCCAGAACCTCTTAAGACGAAATTGCTGAGAATTTCTGCCTGAAGCAAGGGATGTTTCCTGTGTTGAAGACAAGCAGCGACCTGCAGTCGGGAGGAAGAAGGGACTGAGTTCTCTCCAGAAGCTTTTCCCCGACAGCAATTTTTTTCCAGGTAAGGCTGGGGCTGGGGGAGGCTGATGGGGCTGCGAGACCCCCCCCCCCCCCTCCCCGGGACCGGGACCCTCCAGAACCTCTTAAGACGAAATTGCTGAGAATTTCTGCCTGAAGCAAGGGATGTTTCCTGTGTTGAAGACAAGCAGCGACCTGCAGTCGGGAGGAAGAAGGGACTGAGTTCTCTCCAGAAGCTTTTCCCCGAGAGCAATTTTTTTCCAGGTAAGGCTGGGGCTGGGGGAGGCGGATGGGGCACTGGGGTACTCTGTGGACCCAAACTGGGGTGATTTCCAACATTTTTTTGTACCTTTCTAAGCCGTAGAATTGAGACAAATCCCTGGCACTCCCTTCCTAGGCTGGAGATTTACATCAGCCGGGAAGAACTCATTTTTCTGGGATCTGAAGCCATAAAAGAGGAAGGGGTGAGGGGGGTGCTTTCAGCACTGCCTTTTGCTGCCCGTGTTCTGGTGCTGAGCAAATGCACTGCCCCTGCTCCCAAGTCCCATCCGTGCAGAGCAGGATGATGGGTGGGTGATGTAGGAACAGGGGGTGACTAAAAGGGAAAATTAGATTAAGGTGCGGAGCTGATGGTTTACTGCTTTTGCTTAGTGCTTCTAAACACTGAGAGAGTGTTTGTTGTTCTGTAGGAAGCAAAATGAAGACGGTTCCTGCCTTGGGAACCTGAAGGTTTTCAATAGGCTCGGTTTCAAGAAATGCTGTTGAAACCAGAGCAAGGAGATAGGACGTTATTTTAAAGCCTGTATTTGTTGGATACTGTTTGAAGCACCTGAGGAGCCAGTGTGTCGCTGAGAACTATTTGTAGAAAGGCCAGCAAGTTAGTCCAGAGCTCCGTGTCCCAGCTGCGGGCAACCTGCTTGGAAAGCCCTGTTGAGGGAAGGATAAAAATACCTGGGATGCACAGAGGCGGCTCTGGAAAGAGCTGGTGAGTAACAGCTGAAAAAGCTTTTATCATCGCTATCCCCTCCCCGGTACAAAGCAGAACCTGAAACTCCTCCTAGTTGGGAACCCTCCAGACTGAGGATTGAATGCTTAGGTTGTGGTGTATAAATTATAGCCCTTGATTAAAGAACAGCTGAGCACGAATCTTACAAAGGTGCCGGAGCCATTAAGGAACGCACTCGCTGAGCCTGGAAGCGCGGGGGAGAGTGGAGGCGTGAGTCTATAC
Organism: Jacana jacana; assembly: GCA_013400555.1. Lineage (NCBI taxonomy): Eukaryota > Metazoa > Chordata > Aves > Charadriiformes > Jacanidae > Jacana > Jacana jacana. The sequence goes on along the minus strand of VZTM01041252.1, from coordinate 197,102 downwards.
TTACTCTTTGCATGTTCATTGATCTAATCCTTGTCTGCAGTTCCAGTTTGCTCTTGGAAAAGGCATAAAATGAGCTCACAAAAGCAAACCCACCTTATGTTTAGGGGAGTAAGTGTAGTTTGGTAAACTTTCACACCTCGGAGCTGAGGAGGAAAAAAGCCTTGTTGAGTCTGGGCAAAGCGAAATCAAAACGGTCTCTGACTTGTTGCCTCCTCTCCCCATCCCTGTGCGGGGTGAGGACTGGAGTGGTGCTGAGGGGTCGGGTGGGAGCGCCTGGGGAAGGTGCCTGTGGGTGGGGGACAATGGCCAGGAGGGGTTTGGTGCCAGCAGCCGCTGCGTGACTTTGTGCTGTCTCCGCAGCGGCTTTGCCAGGCGCTGGAGCAGTCAGTGCACAGGGATGCTGTTGCTGCAGTTTGATTCCACTTTGTAGAAATGGTTGAGATGAGGAAATTCCTGCCAACTTCGGAGTCGGGAGTCATCAGTTCTGCCTCTGACACTTGGGGAACATGAATGAATAACTCTTAAAACATTAATCCAGGGCAGCTTCCAAGAATCCCGCGTGCTGAGGCTGGGAATACAGTGCGATCTGATTCATTTCCCAGGGCCAGCAAAGGCTTTGCAGAGGTGTTTGTGTGTGTGGAGAGGCTGAGCTTCAGACTCCCAAAGAAAACCAGCCTTGGCAACTTTTAATGGTGGATTTGGGGAGGAGAGGTGCAACACCAGGGGACGGGGGAGCAGTGGCCCTGGAAGCCAGGCTGCAGAGGAGCAACGTGCCCTGGGCTGGAGCGTGGGACGGAGCAGCAGACAGCAGGGCTCTGGGGGCACGGAAGACGCTGCTGCTTTTGGCAGAATCACTTGGCATCAATTCACACTGGAATTCTGCACAACCAGTGTGCAGCACCGTGTTCTCTCCCACGTGCTGGGTCCTCACTTGAGTAGCATCTTGCATTTCTCTTTGCCTGTGGGGTTCGGTGGCAGAAGGGGCTTTTGCGGTTCCAGAGAGGGAGGAGGAAGATGATCCTGCTGGAGAATGCAGAGCATAACGAGCTAGATAAAGGTGATCCTAACTGAGGAGGAGGATTGGTATTTAATTAAAACTGCTGCTAAAATCTAGGCTCTTCATAGTAAACTAAATAATAGCAGGACATGAGTAATTCCTCTTGAGGGAATGTCGGAGACAAAATTACACTAATGCAATAATAAAAGGGGTGTGTGTGCAGTTGCTCAGAGGAATAGTGACAGGACAGGAAGATTTCTCACTGCTAAGAAGTTCAAATGTGGTTCAAGTCAAAAGGGACTGAAACCTGTTAAAACACGGGCTCCTCGGGGCTCTGGGGCCGTTGCAGGAGGCAGAGCTGTCGGAGTTCCCGAACCCGGCGCTGATGCAATCCCAGCAGAGACGGGGGATCGGGCTCCTGCTCTGCTTTGGCAAACGCTGGGGAGTTAAGTGTGTCACTTGCACTCCTGCTGCTCCATCACTGTGGTTTCAGGGAGTTAAAAATAAGTATTTCAGGCCCAGACGTAGGACAAGTGAGCCACGTGTTGTGCATCTGGAGGCAAGAAAGGACATTAAACCCATTAAACCGTCTCTTGCTTCCTTATTTCTCTCCCAGCCCTCATTCCTAATGGTGGAATCGTTGCAGAGCCCTGTCTGCATTCCTCAAGCTGTGATGCCCATTCTGGTGAGGTGGTTAAACAGCGTAAGCTCATTAACCGTTCTCAACTGAGTAATTACCAGTGACATAATGTCATTTCTTTTCCATAGCCATCTTGCATAATGCTGCACTTCAGTTGTTGTTAGTCTTTCCGTTTCATCCTTCTCATTTCTATGACGTCCATCTGTTTACTAGATGAGGTTCAGAAAAAAACTGGAAAAACCCAATTAATCCTAGAAAACAAAAGGGCAAAACAACACAAGTGAGTGTGAAAGTGAGTGTGACAGCAGAGGGGCTGGGACACTGGACTGCTGCTGCCCCAGGCAGGTGAGCAAGAGAAGGTCCTGGTTACTTGGGGACCAGAGAAGCAAGCAGTAAAACAGTTTTCTCTTTATTTTCTTCCCCCCTCATTCCAAGCTGGGAAAAGAACCCAACCAACATCTCCCCCTCCAAAATACCAACCCAATCCACCCTAGAAGAGCTGGCATTCTGGCTCTCAGAAAGCTCTCCTGGTACAGAGCCACTTACTGCTGTGGTTGGTCATTGGTCACAAAATTTCCTAAAAAAATGTAAATAATTCTCTGACAAGAATTCGTGTTCCTCTGGACTTGCTTAACATCTAGCAGTCGTGCTGCTGCAACCCAAGAGGCTTTGGAAACAGCTGAGTCAGTTAGATGGGGTGTTGGGGGGTCTGGTGTAGGGGAGAACTCTGTAGAGTGGGGCTGAGGGTTGGACTCCATGATCCCAAGGGTCTCTCCCAACCTGAGTGATTCTGTGGTTCTAGGAGTGCTGTGTTTTTTCCTCCTGCAGGCTGCCAAGGGGAAGGGAGGCCTTGGGCATCTCCCAGACGCTCAGGTTGTCATTTGGCACAGCGGTGTTTCGCAGGAGACAAGCACAGCCCAAAAAAGCCAAGTTTAGCCCAAAGAAAGAGTAAGGTGCTAGAGGTTTGTGGTAGATAGGGAAGGTAATTTGTATTCTGCTCTAAAGAATCGAGGTGTAGCCAAACTGCAGCTCCGAGCAGTGCCGTTTCTGGTGGGGTCCCAGCTGAGGTCCTCCAGGGGCATCCTGCTGATGCGGTGTGGAGATACTTGAGACATCACTGTAGAGGCAGAATGTTGTAGTTCCTAGAATGAAACATGCCATTTCAAACCAGAGAGCAAACTTACCCGTCAGTTCCTGCAGAGACAAGTGTCTCTACGAGCTGATAATGTCAACTTGATGGCTCAGAGCTCGATGGCTTGTCCCCTGAGAATCTGCCTAAATTGGACTGTCTGTAGTGTCAGTGTTATCTTAGCGATGGCCTTCTAGTTCTCTGCCTCTCCTCTCTGCAGTGCCTTATAAATGGCTGTATTTCAGTTTGGGTTTCCTGTATTCTGGCCTTTTTCATTGAGATGGTAACGTTCACAGATGTCACTTGCCAATCTCTTCTGTGGGTGTTCCTGTTCCTGTGGCCAGAAGACGGCACTAACTGGGCTGCAGAGCCTTGGCTGCGTTGCTGAAAGAGTGCACATCAACCACTGCCCTTCCTGATGTGTCGGGGCTACCTTTTCCTTCTCAGGTGTGTCAACCCTGGAGCCTTCTCTCCGAGCTGTGGCTTGTCAAGGTGGAGCAGGGGCTGGGGGTCTTTCCCAGCAGAGCTGAAGAGCTGTGGCGAGACGGGGAGAACTGGAATGAAAGTCTTTCCTTAATCTGCACCGGGAGCAGAGGGGTTAATGTGTCTAGTGGCCAGAAGGCACTACACAGAGCTTAAAATAACCAAGATCAGGATAATTTGGCTTTAAAAACCATCTGGGGTTTGATTCAGTGCTCATTAAAATTCATAGTAGCCTTATGATTGGCTTCTGGAAGAATTAAGCAGGGTGTTAAACTTCTGATGAGTACTTTGGGCCTTGTCCAAGAAAGTACAGAAATGCATACAATAATGTCAGAAATTCACTTCTTTCCTGCAACATCCAGCTTAGAACAAGAATCTTCCTAGCACTTGTGGAAGCTGCTGGGAGAAAAAAAAAACAAAACCCCAAAGCTCTTGGTTTGCAAGGGTGGTTGGGTTGGATCTGAAGAGCAGATGTTACAGCTGAGTCTGGAAAGACGTCTCTCCGGGCAAGTCCTCTCGGAGCCGTTCGTGCCACAGCAAGCTGTCCAGCCTGGGTACACACGTAATTAATTGCAGAAGTCAGGGCTCCCGAGCGTGCAGTGAGAGGTTTGGAGAGCCAGATTGCAAACCTGATGCTGCTGGGGAATATTTGGGCCATGGAACGAAAAATGCATGCTGTGTTTACTTCATGAGAAACCTCAACGTCTAAAGGAATGTCACAAGGAGTTTAGATCTTGTACCACCTCATCAACCCTAGGAGGTGTTGGGAAACTAGATACTCGTGTTTGTGACTGAGGAAACTTCTTATTATAAAATATGTGCTGTTTGGTGTTAGCAGAGAAGAAAATAAGGATTCTGCCGCTTGCTCCCAAACCAGGAATTTGCAGAGCTCTTTGGGCTTTTATGTTCTCTTCCAAGTTCTAAATATGTTCTCCCTGAGCTTCTGCAGAGGAGCAGCCCGAGTGACGTGAGGCTGAGCCAGTAGCTTATTTAAAGAACACTGCCAGTTATTTCGGTGTGGTTTAAAGCAGCCACTTCGAACTCGGGGTCACCTGAGTTGTCTGCCTGCTTCTGGTGTGTGCTCCGTGATCACCTTCGGAATGGGTTGGGGCTGGTCGTGGACTGAGAGGTATTTGGTGAAAAAATGAAGGAATTCTCCAGATAACTGCCCAAGTATTTCTGTAGGGAATCTTTGCTTAAGGGCTTGGGCACAACCTCCAGCCCAGCTTCCAGCTTGCACCAAAGTTCTGAAGAACAGAAGAAGAAAATGCTCATTTTGAGTCTTAACAAGGGTTTGTTTCTAAAGGTCACATGTGGAAATGAACAAAGTCAATACTTTTTTTAATTGGAATGCATTTCTCTGAATTCATTTATTTTTAGAACTTCTTTGGTGCTCCAGAGAGCACAGGAACAAGAGCTGTGGTTTTGAGTTAGTAGTTTGATGAATGATGGTGAAGTAGAAGTTGAACAGAAGCTCTCCACTTCTTTTTGCAGTGCCATCTTCAGAGTCCCTAGGTAGGCAGAACAGCAGACAAACCCTTTTCTTTACAGCCCAGATGGCTAAGGCCTATGCTGCTTCTTTCTGAACTTCTCTAATTATGAATGTTATTAGCCAGAATCCGGATAGTTCCTTTAACTTCTATGCACATCTCTCAGTGGATTCGTTTCTGGTGTTACCTTGGAGAGGACTCTGGTTCCGTTGTTCCCCTGTGGTTTCTCTCCTGGGAGCAGCCAGCAGGACTCAGACTTGTTCCAAAGGCAGGACATTTGTTGTCCCAGCTGCAGGCAAACCCCGGCAGGTCCCTGTGCTCAGAGGGTCTGACTCTTCCACTGGGTCTCCATCAACCAGATGGTCGCGTTTTACTCTGTCGGTGCCAGCGAGAGCCCTTTGTAACACACGCTGCCCAACTCTGTGCACGTTTTAATTTCTTATTGTGGGATCTGACAGGCGTTTTGGGTAGTTTTGAATGTTTTTTTAGTGGAGATAATGGTGGTTGGAAGCTTTTAATGGTGGCCCACATTTAATTGAGGGCCCACCAACTTGTGTTCTGCTGAAACTGCCTGCCCCAGAACAGCCAGCGCCTGATTCTGTCCCATGCTAGAACTTAGGCTGTTATAAACTGTGGCCTGAATGAAGAGCAGAGGAGAGAGCTGAGGATCAGGAAAGTAAAAGTCTTCTCTACCACCAGGAAAGACCCAAAATCACTCCTAGAGGAGGCAGCAATGGACAGCTTTCTCCCTTTGCCCTGCTGTTGCGGTTAGTGCACAGGAGGAGGACGTCACAGCTAACACACTTCTCTAGACAGCAGAAATAAATCTCTTAAGTGCTGATTATAACCATTTAATCCTTTGCAACCCATCCTGTGGGCTCCAGTGTGTTCCCAGCTCAGGGAGCTGAGGGAAACGGAGGGTACAGGCTTGTTTCAGTGGCAGAACCAGAAGGCCTGGTTCCTGCCTCATGGCTTGGTGGCTTCTGGGTTGTGGTGGCACGACAGCAGGGCTGAGCCGTGTGCCAGGCTGCTGAACCAACCCCAGTTTNCCATCCCTGACTGTGTTTCAGAGCAGATTGGATGTGGTGTTGAGGGATCTGGTGTAGGGGAGAACTTGTAGAGTGGGGCTGATGGTTGGACTCCATGATCCCAAGGGTCTCTGCCAACCTGAATGATTCTATGATAACCCTTCATCTACTCATATTCCCACTAAAAGCAGAAGGTTTTGCTGCAGGTAGTTGTATTGATGAGCGGTGTGGTGTGGTCTGCAGGCAGACGCCCAGTTACACCAGCATGGCTTGAGGACACAAAAGTCCGAAGGAGTGGGATGCAGTGGTGTGACACGGGGAGGGAAGCAAATGCTCCATCCAGCCTCAGCATCTGCAGGGCGGGAGATAAATTCGATGCCAGGGAGGACAGTTGTTCCCGGGCTCCGCGAGGCAGCAAGTGGGATGGAGCCTCCTCCGCCGCTCGGAGCCATGTGGCTGCAGTTTGACAAGCACAAGCTCCAGCCCTCAAATTATTCCAGGCTCTTGAGAGCTGGGTTTGAACGTACCCAGAGGTAGAGAGAGTGACTAATAACAGCAAATGGAGTTAGGCTTTTGCTACCGTTATTGTAGCCAACAGGAGTTCTCTGGGTTCTGGTGAACGCTTGTGCAATCGCGGCCTGACCTAGTTATTCTGCGCAGGAGCTGGAGCCGGTTCCTCCGCTGCCAGCCGGGGATTGCAGCCGGCGTCTCTGTACCATCCTTAAGGATCACAGCAGGCTTGAAAAAAACAAGAGATTAAGCTGCCTCTCTTCTGGGAGTGAAGCATCCCGACAGGCATTTTACCAGGGTGCAGAACGAGGTTCCCAAGGTGACCTGGCCAAGCGGTGGAAGAGGTTGGGCCGCCCTGACCTTCGGCGCCATCGCAGGGCTGGTCACCCCGACTCCTGGGGGGGAAGCAGCAGGGAGGGCTTTTGTAGGGGGTGGCACAGACTTGTCTGGCAGAGCATGACGTTACTTCTGTTATAACCTAATACCTCTGTGCATTTTTGCAAGTAGAAGGTCTGGAAGAAGTGCGAGGTGGCTGCCATCCAAGCTCTATTGATACGATCTGCAGGGAAAGTCTACCAAGCCACAGGAATTTCACCAGTAGCAAACCAGCGTGTGCTGCGTTCAGGTGATCCCCTCGAGCTCTCAGTTCAGTTCCTTGTCACTGGGAGTTAATGCTTTTAAAGGGAGTCTTACTGTTTTCTTACTGTCTTTAAGCTTAACCTGCTTTCTTGCTGATGTGCTTGGCTCCTGTTCTCAGTCTGGTAGGACTTGGAGGTCCCCATGTTCCTCCCTGGCTGGCTCTGCTTCACTCCACCATTGGAGCTGCCTGGCCCAGGAGATCCCAGTTGGGATTCTGCCCTGCTGCCTGCCAGAGCCTGAAGCAGCACACTCTTCTTTCATGTGACCCAGCATGTGCTGTATTTGCCTTGTGGTGCTCCAAGCACCGCCAGAGCATGGGGACATGGCCTGATCTCCAACAACACTCTTCAACACCTCTGGAGAGGTGATGAACTTGCTAAACCAATGGCCAGTTCTTCAGCTCTGCTGCTTTCTTTTTTGGGGTGCTGGGGGTGGTGTTTGGAATTGGGCCCAGAAATGGAAGCTGGATGAGACTGTAAAACTTGGAGACACTTGGAAGCAGGCTGGGTGAGCTCATGCAGAGGGAGTGCAGACAGGGCTTTGTCCTGCTGGGATCTCCAGAACACCACCCTGATAACGTCTGGGATGCAGAGCAAGCAGAAGAACCCTAGCATTAGAGCCAGCAAGCCAGATAATGCTCTCTGGAAACCTCCTGCCCAGCTCTGAACGCGATAGCCCTGGGGAAAAGCAGCTGAAATGTAAGCACTTATTTAAAGCGAAACTGCCTCTGGATTGCTCCCTCCTTATCTCCAGTCCTGGCTAATGTCATCTGGTGATTAGGAGACTTGCAGACTCGATTCCTATCTGCTGCTTCCTCCCACTGCTTGATGCTGATGCTTTGTGAATTGGCAACACACCCTTTCTCCCACTGACCCTCTTGGCCCAATGGTCGGTGTGTTTTTTCACTTCCCTGGCCAGTTTACTCTGCATTTCCAGAGCCATGAAAGAGAAGAGGGACCTCAATTTGGTGGAAGTGTGGCTGTGCCTCCCAGAAAATCCCAGGGCTCGGAGGAGCCATGGTAGAAGGTCTAGCTCTGAACCATAGCCCAGCCCCATGGGTGGAATAGGCTTAGTTCTTACTGGGATTTCCTGAATGCAGCAGGTTTACTGTGCCTTGGCACCAGCCTTCTCCTGGAAGCTCTGGTGAAGTGGGATGAATTTTTCCTAGCAGCTTGCTCAGTTCCCACAGGCTCCAAACGGGTGCCTGGGTACGTTTGTCCTGGCTGGGGCAGAAGAAGGACGTTGCATACGGTAGAGTTGGCTGTGGTGTCTCTAACATTATTGGTTTTTAAGGTCAGAAACACCCAGTCTTGCCTGTTGGCATGGTCAAATGTTGAAAAGGCTTTTTCTCTCACAAAAGTCTGCTCTGGGAGAGATGAAATGGGCTTAAATGGGATCTGTTGCAGCAACAGCTCGGAAGAGCGGGTGCTTCCCCGACGCGGTGACGCGGACGGGCAGGGCGAGAAAGGAGGCGAGATCAGCAGTTTGGATCTGAAAGGTGTTCTGCTTTGTGTCTGGGGAGGGGACACAGAGGATGGGCTGCCCTTGGCCGGGCAGACACACGGGGCAGTCTGCGGGGCGATGCCCCCTGCGGCACTTCTGGCTGGCTGTGGGCCCCATGGCCAAGACAGGCAGGCCCTGAGCGAGCAGCGTGGAGTATGGCAGCCGCAGGAGGAGCGGGGTGTGGATGTGTGTGTTTATATAAAGGGGTGAGTGTAATTATTGACATTATCTTGTGCAACTCTCTAGGTAAGAAGGGAGCAGTGGGCAGGGAAGGAGCAGCGAAATGTTTGATCAAGGGACAATTGCTAAAGGGGAAAATGAGAGGTGCATCGCTTTTGCTGGGAGACTTTGCTTCAAAGCGTGTGGGACTGCAAGGACCGAGCTGTGAACAGAAAGCCTGGAAAGTGTCCTCGTTTTTCATTAAGGTTGTAGGCAGCAGAGGTTCACACCAACTCAAAGCTGCCTTGGTTTCATCTAAGCTTGTGTCTTGACAAGTCAAATCAGGCTCTTCCGTTTCTAAAGAACTCGTGCCTCGTTCTAGAGGACTGTCTTAGCATGTAAGGCCATGAAAGGTAATAGCTATGCAAATCCAAAGCCAGTTCCAAGCCTGGGTGACTCCTTGTAGAATATTAAAAGACTTTCCTCTGTGATGCTCCCAGAGCTGTCGTCATGTAGGCGACTCCTCGCTGACGGGCAGGCAGCAAAGTACAGACGCAACAGATGACAGCGGTGGCTTGTGCTCGCCCTCACGCTTCCTCCACGCCTGGCAGGATTGTGCTGTTTCCTCATCCCTGATCCCGCTCCACGCTCTCCTGCCTCCCAAATCCCAGTCTTGTGGAGAAAGATTCCCCCTCTCTTGACTGTACTTGGTTGTTCACTACTATTAAGGTGAACTTCCCTCTTTTTTGGCTATGTCTGCGCGTGGGACCTGTCCTGGAGGAGACAAGCAAATCCCCAGAGGGAAAGGAACCCGCCTAACTTTATTCCCTATACCCTGGGGACGCTGCTGAGGGGTAACTGGCAGGAAACCTCTGTCTCTTTGCAGGCTCTGGCAGGCAAGGACCTGCTGCACGATGGAGAAGAGGTGACGGGGCTTTCGGGAAGCAGCCTGGCACAGCTTAGCAGGGCTGGGAAGGAGGATTGTGAGCCTCAGCCCACCAGCTGAAGTGCCAGGGTTTCCTTTGCGTTCTCTGTACAAACCCCAGTTCTGTTCCTTCTGTAATAATACTCCTGTCAATCCTGTGTGTCCCAGCTGGATCTGCCACTCCAGGTGTTGCACAAAGGGGCCGCAGCCCGGTGAGGGGGGGTGATCTTAGCCAGATCCCCATTCCCATCTTCCTTCCCAAGAGGTCACCCAGGGCTGGCTCAGCTCTGCTGCCCGAGCCACTCCCAGCAGACACCATGACAGCCTAATGGTTATTCCTACCCTGGCGTTTGTTTATTTGTTTTAAGGGCAGTTTCAAAAAACCAGTGTTTTAAAAAAAAAAAGTTAAAATAAATCACAGGGGCGAATTTTTAAGGCTTTTATCTCTGCTCTTTGGACCTAAAAATCCCTTGGGGTTAAGGCAGCATTGTTAGTGGTGGGGAGAGGCCAGGAATCCTCTTTATTTGCAGAGGAGGGAGAGCAGCTGATGGGTTTCTGACATGGACTCTGACCTGTCCTGGGCTGTAATCCCCAAAGCATCCCCTAGCAATGTCCCCTTCCACCTCTGCCTGCCCACCCCGTGCTGAGCCCTGGTGGGGCTGGTGTCCTGCCCAAGGCAGATCGGTCGTGGAAGAGTCTTAGTGTCCAGGAGCGGGTGAACCCCGAGGCCGGGCACGGGCGGCGCAGCAGGATTGTGGGGTGACACTGGGCGCCCAACCTCGTGGCACTGACTCAAGCCCAGTGACAGGGGACCAGGTCACACACTGCTCATCTGCAATGCAAACAAATAGGTGAATTCTGCTCCAGCCCACCCTGGAGGGAGCCAACCCAGCTTTCCTGCCGGGAAGGAACGGCAAGGAATTGGTGGCAGGTCTTGAAATCTGCAGCCAGGCGGAGATGTGGGGATGCGTTAGAAACTGCAGCAGCTCCGGGCCCCCGGGCTGTGGAGCCGAGAGAGAAGAGCTAACGAGCTTTAATAGGTCAGCAGTGAAGTCGGGGAGGGGGGAGTAAACAGGGTGGAAGGGAACTGGGGATAAGATAAGCTCCCCAAGGTTCTTGCCTGAGACCCAGCAACCCTCGGTGCCCAGGTGCGACTCTGAGCTCCTCCTCTCTCTCATCCCCTCTAGGGACCAACAGGAGAGGAGGGTTGGAGAAGACAAGGTGGTCCCAAGAGGCTCTGCTGCCGGCGTGTGTCATTTTCCCTGCAACTGGAATCTGAGGCTTCTCCGTGCCGAGCGCTTCTGTCTCCTGTCCACTACCACACCCCGAAAGCAAACCCGGCAGCTTGGGTGAAGCAGGCACTGTACAAACATGTCAGACTTGCCTCCACCCCTTTCTCTTCTCCCGCTCTCTCCTGCTGTCTTTCTCTCCCAAGCTTCCCGGCCTGCCAGCGGCTTCCAGTGGCCCAGCGTCCCCACCTCGCCCCTGGTGACGGAGCGATGAGGAGTCCGGGGTAAGCTCCTTCCAGTGGGTTTGGGGAGCAGCAGCATTGGCTCCCTCCTTGCTTTAATGCTCTCTTGATGGTTGGTGTTTGGTGCCATTTGTTCCCTCTGTTTACAGAGGACTGGGTTTGTCAGTTCCAACCATCCTCTCCGCTCCCCAGGGGCCGCCATGGCTTAACCCCTTCCCTCCGGAGCGAGCCTTGGCACGGCCAAGACTTAGCGTAATCATCACACGTGTGTTGGCGGTGCCAGCCTGGGGCAGAGTAGGAGGGGAATGGGTTGGAAGGGGGGTGTGTGTGTGTGTTGGGGGGGGTGTCACAATTTTTTTCCTCTCAAGGAATGGTTGTGGAAGGGAAGAAAAACCAGGAGCTGGATTCCTTTGGGAAGGAGTTCACTTTGTCTTTACCCCTATAGCCCAGCAACACCGTCCTCCAATCGGCTTTGCTGCGTGACAGCGGGAGAGTTTCCCTCCAGACCCTTCTTTCTCCTTTCACTTGGAATTGTCCTCTACCAGCATCGTTGCAGCAGAACTGCCAGTAAGATCTTGCATTTCTTTGTTGCTTTCCAGCCTCTTTTGGGTGGGTCAGCGTGTGGGTCAGTAGGGCCGGGGGTCTGGCTGTTGTAGCCTATTGACACCCGAGGCGATGGGGAATGCAGAGAGGAAGAGGCATTGTTGAATCTTGCTGGGTGAAACACTGGGGTGAAGAAAGGGTTAAAAACTCCTCTGGATGATGTTTGAGAAATCGGACAGCGCGTCAGGAACATGCACACTCCTTGCCTTTACGGGAGACATGGCAATATCTCCTCTGAAGTATCTCCTCCTCTCTCGTATCTGCAAGGACCTTCACCGTATCGTGTGAAGAGGTCCATGGACTCCTCTCCTGCCCCTGTTCCTGACCTTCTGGCTGCTGTGGTGGCCCAGATCCGTCCTGCACACCTCCCAAACCACAGAGGTAGTGCTCCTGTGCGTGTGGGCACGGGAGCATGTTTTGGTGGCTGATCTCCTCCTAGTTAAGTTCCAGCCTACAATTCTATTGGCCATTTGCACTTAATCCTTTGTGCCAGGTGGTAACTAAGGTATACAGCCAGGTATTCACAGCCACAGGACACAGCCCCGGCCTTTCATGTCTGCTGACACGTTTGCTTTCTTCTTTGCCAGGACATTAATGCCTTAATGTGTTTTGGGACAGAGTGCTGAAACCCCAGAAGAGAAGTTTGTGGCTGGTGAGTGTGGGCTCTCGGGTGAGGCCGGGGGGTGTGTGAGCAAGAGCTATTTGCTGAGTCTTCCTCTGCTTTTCTGAATTTTGTCCTTGGGCAAAACCCGAGTCAGCTGAGCCCCTGCCCAGCTGCTGGGGAAGGAAAGGCTGCTGCACAGCACCTTCTCCAGCCCCATCCCACTGAAAAGTCTCATTCTTGACGATGTGATGAAGCTGTATAGTGGTTTTGATACTCTACACTGCCTTGGCATGTACATCCTGTGTGCTAAGTGTGAGCAACGGCTTCTGAGTCTGGTGGCAGAGCTGATCAAACAGTGGAAAGAGCCATCAGCAAATAGTTTGCTGGATGAGTAGCTGCTCCTGGATGGACAGCCCATTTCCTGTACAGATGAGTGTGAGTGTGTGTGTACCTGGAAAGTATACCCTGGGTCCTGCTGCTGAGGCTGGTGAAAGTGAGAAATGTAACTCCTCTTTGGTTGCAAAATGGTTTTCATTCACAAGGAGAAGCACTAGAAAAGTTGTCCTGTCTTCAACCAGAGAAATAAAAAAGCATTTTTTTACTTCTCTAACTTGCTTAGGGAAATTCCCAAGCAGGGAAAGGGGCTAAATATTTTGTGCAAATTGCTTAAAGCAGCTTGGAGTAGTCTACACCAACTGTGGGGAAGAGCTCGGGCAGGTTCTGAGCTCTGCATGGCACGTTGTCTTTTCTTGAGGGTACCAGGGGAGGCACCGTGCTCCAGTTCCACCCCATTCAGAGCTGCATGTCAGTTCTGTCCGTGTGCAGGACATCTTGGGAAGCCAGTGAAAACAGCCAAAGGCTGTGGTATGCAGTGGAGAGGGTACAGCAACCGTCCAGAGCTTGCCAAGGACGGGGCCTGGACTGGGGACCATTTTTCTTCTCTGTTGAACTAACCCTGCTCCTGCCCCAGGCTCGTTGGCTCCTCGCTTACGATAGCACAGAGTGGGTGCCGTGGGGTACAGAACTGGGACGTGGCTGATACAGGTTTTTAAGGACTTTCTAGTGTGGTTTCTACCCTTGCAGGAGGATTGCCGTGTGCCTTGAGGACTGACACACCGAGACTCGGTCATTAGGGATGGCATTGCTGTTCTGAGACCCATCTTCCAGTTGTCTGGCACGAGAGGGCAGTGAGAATGCAGGGTTACCATACACGGCACGTTCAAGTCTGTTACCCCCAGGAAATTACATTCACCCGAGGGCTGAGCCATTTTAACTTGCAGTGTTAGTAATTAGATTGTTTTGTAATTAATTGATGAACAGAGCGTGGCTGTAGACGGTAACATTGACTTATCCTTCCTTGTGTCACGAGTGCAGCTCGGGCTGTAGCGTATGGAGCGCTCTGTGAACCTTCCTGCTCCTGGCCTCTGCTCTCCCTTCCCGAAGCGAGCAGAATAACTGACACTCCCGAGGAGAAGACTTGTCTGTTGGGGTTTAAATTGCTGTGGCAGTGGTGGCAGTGGTGAGTAGGAAGGCTCTGAGAGCAGCCAGGTTGGGGGGGGGTTAGGCTCGTCGGGTTTAGGCTCTGCATTTTGGGACACACCGCACTTTCCCATCGGCTCTCCCGTGGGGATAACAGGAGAGTGCTGCCCTGCAGGCTGTTGATGGCAGTGAAATATATGTGTATCTTGCTTTGGGAAAACAGGATGATCAGAAACAGGGACTAGGATTGTTTGGAAGGAAGTTTAACTCTTGCATCCTCATACCAGGGGGTGGGAACCTCTGGGCAGTTGCCGTGGTATCTCTCCCAGCCCTTTGCCGTGCCCCTGGAGTGAGGAGCGTGATGCAGGATGTGTGGGATGACCAGTGCCTCTGCTGGGCCACATCTCCTGGCAAGCAATGGGCCATGCTCACAGAGTGTGTGACTCCTCCTTGGCTCCCACCTTGGGCTTCCTTACGGCAAAGCCTGTACCGTGCTCGTTCGCAGGGCTGTGGCTCCGCTCTCGTAACCCACCGTCTCTGCCGGCTGTGGTGTGACATGACGTGGAGGAGCACAGCCCGGTTTCCCAGCTCAGCTGGGCCACGGGACAGGGTACCCTGTGCTTGAAGTAGCATGTTTGTTCCCCAGATGCAGCTGAGTGCCTTGGCTCCCTCGTCTGCCACATGGCCCGGCGTGCCAGATGTGGCCCTTGCACTTGTCCCCACGTAACCTCCTCTCTGGCGTGGGAGACGTTGCTGTTCATGGGAATTCTTGGAGACAGGACCTTAAATTCTGATCTCGGTAGTATTTTAATGCTCATTTTGAATGGTTCTGTCACACAAGGTGGAGGTGAGTGAAACCCCGTATCCTGCCCTGTCTTGAAGCTCTCTGGTATTCTGGATCAAGGGCAAAATCCTTAATTTTGGGGTTTTAACCCTGCTGCATCCTTGGTGGCAAACCGGTGTCAGTACACCCATGTGAAACAGCGCGGTTGCCCTGGACACGGGGCAGTGAAGTGTGTGTGTGCCAGGCAGGCATCAGAGATGCTGTGCTGCGTGGTTCTGTGCCTGCAGAGCAGGATCAAGGGGTTCAAAGGTGGGGGAAAGGGGGGACAGTCGTTACAGCAGCTCCTGGCGTAGCCTGAGACCTGCAGCGTGTCTGGCTCTCGGTGCTGCCCCGGTGTGTGCTGGCTGCAGCCCTCCCACAACCCAAACCCCCTGGGAAAAGGCTCATTTTATGAATGAAAATGCTGGATTGCAGTGAGGTTTGGGTGTGCTGTCTCTCTGTGTGGCTGGTTTCTGTCCTGGTGCTGAGACCTCCCTGCCGCTCTCAGGACTCAACACCTGGGCACAGCGTGTCCTGGCTCCCACTGACGCTGTGTGTCCACATCTTCTCTCCCTGGAAGCTGGGGTGTGTTGAGCCCAGACCTGGCAGTGATAGGAGGTTAAAAAGCAGCTGGAGACACACCTGGAAGCTCTTTTGGGTTTGCTGACCCAGACGTAGCTGGGAAGAAACCCAGATAGTCGTTGTTTTTCTGTCTCAGCTGCAAATGAGGGTAATAATTCCATTTCCTTACCTTGTGCCTGTTTAGCTCAAACTCTGTAGGGTGGGGCCTGACTTCAGAGACTGGCACAGTGGGACAGTGACTTGAACAGGGACTTTAGGGGACTGTAAATTACAGAAAACTTTATTCTTTGTCAAGGGGAAAAGCACGTTAGCATTCGGGACGTGCCCGGGCTGGTTTCGGAAAGTTCAAGAGGTCTTTTCTTTGCAAGTCCCAGAATGAATTTGGGCTGGGAGAGGTAAAACACACCTCAGAGATTGTCACTGCAGCCTCCAAAACAAGCTTCACAGGTAGGCGTTCACCGCGTTTCAGGTTTTAATCCTAATTTATGAGCAAGGAAACGGAGCGGGGAAGAACGAGGCAGCAGCTCAGCCTTTGGACCCTGTTAGCGGAGGCAGGGCAAGAAACAGCCAGCAGTTGTGTTCTTTCTCTCGTTTGTCAACCATAAACCCACCACTGCAACAAACATGCCTCTCCCTAAGCTTATTGCTAATGTAATATTAATCTGTGTGTGCGTTTGGGCAGGATTTAGGGCATTACACGGGTTTGCTGTGCTGTCAGTTCCTTCTGATGTGTGTAGCTTTGCCATCGGGGAGGGGAGGGCTGGGGAGGGGGGAGAGGGCTGGAAGGAAAGGGCTTCAAACACGGGAGGTGGCAGCACAGCCAGCGAGTGGCCACTCCTTCAGCAGGGAAAAACCAGTGCCTGACCCAGTGTTTCTGAAGCTAGAATTAGACTGACGGGGAAGGTGTCGATGCCGCAGGGCTGTGTGCTCACAGACCCCGTTGCAGACCCTTTTCCTGCCTTGCCCCCTCCTGCTCCCCCTCTTCTTGTGGTTTCTGGCTGGGTGAAGTCACGTGTGGGTTTGTGAGCTCCTGGGGGAAGCAGCCCAGCACTTCTCTTTCTCTGCTACGAATGTTCATGGCTTGTTGTAAGTAACAACCATGTCAGCAGCCTCGGGAGAGCCCAGGGTAGGATTTTCGGAGGTGTGGAACGCAGGGAAGTGCTGGGTGTGCACACTGAGACACACGTGTGCACGAGCACATGTATGTGTGCCCACAACATGCATTGATAAGGCCCTATTTAACTTGCACTGCCTCTGAGACGTGTTCTGTGACAGCGACCGGCACAGCATGGAAATGTGTTTGTCCTTTTAATTGGTGGGTTCTTTGGCATCTTCTTCCTCTCCCTGCTCCAAACTCCACCTGCAGATTGCAGCTCCTCGGGTCCTGCTGGAAGAATTCTCCTCCTCCTCCTCCTCCTCCCTCCTCTTGGAGGAGTTTGGCTGAGGGAGGGCTTGGAAATCATGGGAATCGCTGCCCTCAGCCTGGGAATCCGGCCTTATCTCTCCTCGGGCAGCAGGAACGTGGGGAGCCACATCCAGATCTGTGAGAGCAGGGAGTTGGGGTGCTGCAGGGAGGAAGGGGAGGGAGAGGGAAGGGCAGGAGTCGGGCTGGAGTCGCTCCGCAGCGCGGTGCCCTGTCGGAGCGTGTCGCCGGTGTGCGGGGTGGCGGCCACTCGGCTGGAAGGACAGCGCAGCCTCGCTGCTTCCCCTGGGCTCTCCAGCCACAGCAACTCCTGACAACGACTATCTACTTCTTTTTGGTTCATTTTTGCTTCTTTCCCGTGCCCTGCTCCTCGGTTGCCCGCCTCCCAGCCGGTCTTCCTCTTTCCCTGCCCAACTCTCCTTCCCCTCTCTCTCCCTTCCATCCTTCATCTTCCCACCCCTTCCTCTCATCCCAGCCTGACCCTGCTCCTCTCGCCCCTCCTTCCCGGCTCATCCCTCCCCAGCTCCGGACCCGCTGCCTGGGGATTTTTTTCCCTCCTCCCTGGCAGATGTGACAGCTTTCGGAGCTGTGTCGACTGGGAGCAGCTGGAGCTGGAGTTGGTTTCCAACCATCTAACGTGGTTTCCCAGGCAGCAGGAACGGATCGCTGAGAGAATTCCGATCTCCGACTGCTTTTGTCTTGTGGTAGTGACTTTTATTATTTCTGTTTGTTTGTGACATTTCTTGCAGTACAGCTGTCAGCAGCGAGGGAAGGACCCCAGCCTGGTAGATTATTATAAAATCAGTGTCTCAGTATTTGTATTATGATATTAAAGGGGCGCTGTCTGTGTTTAAATACAGGCTTGGCTTGATTTACAAAACCTTACCTGCATAAAATGTTCTTGTGAATTTCTTATTGAATTAGAAAAGGCCTGTTTAATGTTGTTTTATGTAAACATTCCTCAGCTGGGTATTGGAAATGCAGGTAAACAGCTCTTGCATGGGAACCAGCAAGCGAAAGCAGACTGGTTAAACACAGCCCTTCTCCGTGGAATGCCAACCCTACACAGGTTATTGCAATCACTGGGTGCCGGGTAACTATTTTTAGCGGGTGAATTCCGTTTGCTCTCCCTGCAGCATCCCTTTAAACCACCTGTCTGAGCCAGCAACGTCTTCATCAGCAAGGACTGATGCTGACCACACAGAGCAAATGTCAGTGGGTACCCAGGGACGGGCTGTGTTTGGAGCTGATGACATTGTGTGGTTTTTAAGATGTCTATTGTAAAGCAATAAGGCGGGTGCAGGCCCTGCCAGTTAATCACCCTGAAATTGCCCGTGAGCTTGGAGGATGCTTCCTTCTGGGCTTAGGAACCCTGCTTTGTGTGTAGGGTCTAAGCAGGGTCCAGGTGGTGTTTGATGGGTGAAGTGATTGAATGTGAGGTGCTGGTGCAAGCCAATCTGCTGGCACAGAGCCGCTGCTCTCCTTGGGGCCAAAATATCACCCCAGCTTAAAGCACTTGCCTTTTGAAGCAGTTCAGAATCCTTCTTCTTATGGGGAAATGGTTGGGATGGTCGGGGAACAATTGCTACTGTGAGTGCTAATGGTTGTGGCATTTGAAACACCAGGTCTCCCCAGATCTTGGGAGACACTGAGTATCTTCTCCTGTTCTGGTGGATCGAGTGCCTGTCGGGAGTGACCTCTTGTCAAGGATTTGGAACTCAAGCACTTTTTCTAACAGTACAGATCTTCTGCTTTCCTGGAGGGTGGCAGCTCCTCAGTAGCACCAGCTGCTGCTTTGTGTAGCACTAACACCAGGAGTGGTTAGAGTAGCTTCCCAGCATTGTACCTTTTTTTGTTTGTTTTTTTTTTCTCCTTAAAGACTTGCCCTGTGGCTTCGGTCTCGATTTACTGGTCCAGGGCAGCTCCTGAGGGGCGTTAGTGATGACTCACCGTGTTGGAGCAGTTTTGATGCAGATCTGGAGCACACACGCTCTCCATTAAGATGTATTTGGGTTTTTGTTGGAACACTTCCTAAGCAAAGATCATTCAGGCTGCTCTTCTAGGCCAGGCAGTTGCTTCCAGCCTCTTCCATAAGTGTGGTTCCAGCTGCCCACTCAACTGTAAGGTTGTCTCTGGACACAGACTCTATCACAGTGGGCACTGGCAGCGAGGGGAGTCGGTATTTCAGGGAGGATGGGTTGCATGGGTGAGGGTTTAGGTGGTGTAAAGGTCCTTCTGCGACAGACAGATAAACACTTCCCATCCCAGGGGCCCCAGGGTCATGGGAACCAGGTTTTAAACAAGTGTGTATGTGTTTTCAGGGTCTCAGTCTGGCACAAGGGAGCAAAGTTGGTGTTTACCTGGAGCACTTTGCTCCCTAAGAGGGAAAACTTGGAAAATGTTTGACATAAATTTCACTGTGGGGAAAAAAGCACGAGGTGTGCTGGTTTTGGAGACCAGTGTCCTCCAGAGGTGTGTTCCCCACGTTATCTCTGTGTGTGTTCTGCGTCTCCGGCCCTTGTAAAGGTCATTCAGCACAAGCAGTGCTAGATCTCCATCGTGTTGGGGGTTTGGAGTGTTGGGGGCTTTTGGTTTGGGGGCTTTTTTTTTGTGAGGGGGGCTACAAAGTTTAAATCCAGCGTTTGGCTGTTGCTCCTGTTCGGGTACATTTAAGTGTTAGCTGGCTTTGGCGTGTTGCAGTTGCAATGGATGTTCACACAACGTGTCTCTCTCAGCCCCCAAGGGAAAGGAATCTTAGTTTTTAATTTTAGCTCCTTCAGCTACCTGCTGACAGTTTGATTTCCACCTACCACCTCCTCTCTCTCTCCCAAACCCTCTGTCTAAGCCAGAAAATGTTGAGATCCAAAATCAGCCTTGGGCAGCTCTTCCTTTGGCAACAGCTCTGTCCTCTTTAATTGGGAAGCAGCTGTATATCTGTTACTTGGGGCAACCAGTGAGATGACAGCCCGGGCCCTCTTCATTCCCACCCTTCATTCCAGGCTTGTAGTGGGATCTGCAGCATCTCCAATGGCTGGAGAGTCGGCTGCCTGGACTCCAAAGCCATTCAACCTCAGTGCAAGCCTGTAAAATGCACACAGGTATCTCTTATGTGTATTATAAACGTTTATGTTGGGCAATATGAATGAATTCATAGATACAAAGGAAGCCATGTGGTAGGAGCTCAGCTGTAGGTGGACCAGGTGTGTGTTTCTTTTCTGGGACAGCAGGACTGTGGGCTAAAAGAGCACTAAAAATGTCCCTGGAAATCCTCGCTCGGCCACCGACCTGCTGGGTGGTCCTGAGCAACCACTGCTCTCCGGTTGCCTCTGTGCCCTCATCTGTAGCAGCAGACGATCGACTCTGTTGTTAAAGTGCTTCTCACTGGGGAAGGTTCTTAATACAATGTAATTAACTAATATCATTGATAGCTGGTATCACTGATTGGGCTTATGAGAGCTAGACGTGCAGGAGCACTGACGGCGCTGTCTTCTCTGGTTCAGGCACCATGTTCCGCAAGAAGAAGAAGAAACGCCCGGAGATCTCGGCCCCGCAGAACTTTGAGCATCGTGTCCACACTTCATTTGACCCAAAGGAAGGCAAATTTGTGGGCCTGCCACCTCAATGGCAGAACATTCTAGACACGCTGAGGCGCCCCAAGCCAGTGGTAGACCCTTCAAGGATCACCAGGATGCAGCTCCAGCCGATGAAGGTAAGAGAGGAAGAGTGCTCTCCCCTGTCCCCAGGGCTTTGCTGTTCCCTGGGGAATGTCTCCATTGCTGCCTGTGTATCTGCATGGGGGTAAGGGTGGGATGTGCAGGGAATTCAGTGGATAGCAGTGTCTGGGCATTCCTGACACTGCCTCCTTCTGCAGCCAGAGTATGCTCAGGAGAAATAAGGGTAGTAGTGTCACTGCTGAGGTACCCAGCTGGCTGCTCTCTCTGCAACCAGGACCCGTGAAGGCTCCTGAGGTAGCTGGTGGGGCTGGGGTGTGCTCAGCTGTGGAACCCAGAGAGACCTGTTTTAGCGAGCTTGTTGTGCTCATGGGTGAGCAAATTTGGCTGGTGATGAAGCTGACTGGGAGCCCTGGGTGGGAGAGGAGAGAGCAGCTCGTGGATGGTTCATGGATGGCTGGGGTGAGAGACAGCAGGGAACAGGACCCCAGGAGGGGTTAGGTGAAAGGAGCTGTAACGCAGCACTCGAACAGAAAGTGGGATGTGGTAAACAGGAGAATGTCCATACATTCCTGTGGTCAGGAGAAACAAGTTACTGGCCCTGGCAGCCAGGAGAGCTCAGATGGCTGCTGGCCTGCAGGGTATCGTGACAGCGGCATCTGCAGACCGTGTGGTCCTGGGTGGCTGTGGGGACCTGCTGTGTGAAGAGAGGCAGATTCACTGTGGCCCCTGGGAAGAGGAAATGAAAGATAGTGGTGGAATTATTGTGTTTAAAGCCTTGCTTGGTGGAGGTTTTTGTTCCCAGGTGAAAAAAAACACAACCCTACAGGGGCCTAAAAACTGCAAGGGAAGTTGTGAAACAGAGATGATCCTGCTTGGGTTTCAGGAGGGGTGTCTGTCTGGGGAGTAAATGCAGCTTTTCCTGTACAGACACTGGAAACCTGGGACTGAATGGGGCTGCATCCCAGCCTAAGGCAGGCGTTCAGGCAAAACCAAACCTGCAGCTTAAATGGCACGTCAGGGTCTTGGAGGAGAACAATGATTTAGAACAGAAAGAGCTGGCTCAGGAGGAACAGGTCAAAGCAAAAGGGAGGAGGCCTTGCCTTCTGTTTTGTGGTGTCCTAAGCATGCTTTGAGGTTCAGAATTTAGTAGGAGACAGGACCAGAACCCAGGGAGGAGATACACGTGTGGTGAGAGCCCAGCTTGGTTAGCTCAGGAGCTCTGGAATGAGCTTAAACTGCAGGAGCATTGCTCAGAGGGGTGGAAACTGGGTCAAGTTATAAAGGGCAAATAGGAAAGAAATTGATGTAGGGACAAAACTGGAAGGGCAAGGCACAAAAAAGAGATGTTGCTCTGCAAGAACATGAAGGGCACCGAGGAGAGATTGTAAGTACACTGAGGAGGAGGCCGAGGCTGAAGGGGAGAGTTTGTGCTCATTGTGGAATCAAGTTAATTACAGAGGACACCGTGAATCTGTAAATGTTTAATGAACATTCTTCAACCTTTACTGAAAAGGGTAACCATGATGAGTGGGCTGACACGAGCGAGAAGGGGTAAGAACACAGGCTGGAGTGAGGAGAGAACACGGACAGGATGAGACTGCTTAGAGCAGGCTGGGCCTGATGAAATTGAAGGAACTGCAGCTCAGTCAGAACCATTTCAATTCCCAGAAAGAGACTGGAACAGATAAGCAAGTAATGTGTTTGCAGCCGTTTCCTGGGGGTTGGCAGAGCAAGAGCTGGCGGCCAGCGTGGATTTACCAGGAGCAAACCATGTCAGGGAACCCAGTTTCCATCAATCCCAGGGAACCGGGCTTTGGGTCGGGGAGGAATGATGACACTCTTGACCTCAACTGGGCTCTTGCACAGGCCCTGTGGTGGTCCCACAGCAAAGCCAGCAAGTTTTAGCCAGTGTTTGGAGCAGTATACCCAAAAAAATGGTGTGAGGCATCACTGTCAGACCAGAAATGTGCGTGAAGAGGTTGGCTGGAGCTTGTCCCGAGTCTGGTCAGTACTTTCTTGTAGGGGTTATTGAACCTGTAGGTGGCAAAAGCCAAAGGGAGGTGCCAATCTTTAGGAGAAGGAGAGAACACCCAGCAGTCTGTAACAAATAGAGAAGAACCTTAGACTAACACTTGGGTGTTTGCCCCAGTAAGTCCAAGTGCAAATTCTCTCTTAGACACGGAATTGATTGTTTCTGGTAAACTCCATTTGAACCAATTCCTGTTCAATGATGCCAATCAATAGTAAGATTTAGTTCTTTTCAAGTGCTAATTGGCCCTATTAGACTGAGCCCTTATACACAGCCCTGGATCCAGCTAGCACCGTTTTCCCCTTTTTTGATGTGTACTTACATGTACCTTCAAAAAGGTCAATTTTCTTTTTAAAATTATAATTTCTAAATTTTGGTCAGTAAGGTGTGATCTTTGTAAGAGCTCTCTGTACAGATTGGGCTCAAATTTGGCAGTTTCATCAATCTGATGCAGGCTTTAAACACAAATGCAAAGTGCAGCTGAGTCCCATCCCTGTCCTTTGGGGACAGGCACGACTCAATGAGTGCAACTTCTTGAGGGGTGACTTGAGTCACATTTTAGGAAGGTTTTAACTGTGAGGTGAAGTGAGCACAGGAGAAGGCTCTGGGGAGACCTTTGAGCCCCTTCCAGTCCCTCAGGGAGCTCCAGGAAAGCTGGGGAGGGACTCTGGATGAGGGAGGGGAGCCCTAGGAGGAGGGAGATCTCCCCTGCAAGAGGGGAGATGGAGCTGAGATGTGGGGAAGAACCTCTTTGGGGTGAGGGTGGGGAGAGCCTGGCCCAGGTTGCCCCGAGAAGCTGTGGCTGCCCCATCCCTGGAGGGGTTGAAGGCCAGGTTGGAGGGGGCTTGGAGCCATCTGGGCTGGTGGGAGGTGTCCCTGCCCAGGGGTGGCACTGGGGGGGCTTTAAGGTCCCTTCCAGACCATTCTATGGTTCTATGAACTGGTGCTCTTGGTCGAGTTCGTTACTGGGATGAGCTGATACCTCTGCCGTTTCTCAAGATGAACTGGAATGGAGAGAAGGCTTTTCCCACCGCACTCTCTTAGGGGAGAACTTGTAGAGTAGGGCTGATGGTTGGACTTGATGATCCCAAGGGTCTCTTCCAACCTGAATGATTCTGTGATTCTGTGACAGGTTCCAGAGAGCAGGTTTCTGACCGTTTCTGTGTGGGGAATTTTCCCCCGTCGGCTTCGGTGCCCAAGTGCCGGGAGCAGACGGAGGAGTCGGTGTCCTCGCCGGGTGGGATGTCTGCTCCCAGCAGCGGGGGCCGTGGAGGGAGGTGCAGGTGCTGGAGGTGCAGAGGGAGGTGGGGGGCTGCTGCCGAGCAGGACTCCCAGCTGCGGGTGATGCCTGTGGGATGGCACCACCCGGATTGGCCATTCTTCACTTTGTTTGGCAAAATCTTTCTGTTCTGCCTCTCGTTCTGACGCTGCAGTCCCTCATTTTGCACACTGGGGTGGCATTCTGCTGGAGTTACTGGAGCTGCTGCTTCACACCAGCTAAATATTAGGCTCGGTGTAATTAATTCTTTAGAAGATCCCTGGAGTTCAGCTCGCAAACAGGAGATTGCCACCACCCCAGGGAAGGGTTTTCCTCAGGCAGAGATTCATGAAAGAGTAGGAGCGATCCTATGCTGTGAGTTCCCGTGAAGACATGAAACATTTTGGTTCCCAGCACTGAAAAAGCTCCTGTAAGCGTTTCAGCTCCAGAGTAAACACAGGAGAGCACTGTCTCATACAGCAACAGCTTCAGAGGGGTTACTCCTGTAGCGCTGCCGCGTCTTTGGACGGAAGCCTCGTTCCTCTCCGTTTGCTTACGGGGCAGTTGTGAGCTGCTGTGACCCTTTGTTCATCATTTCTAATTGTAATGGCTTGGCAGAACCGAGGAGGGATGCGGTGTTGGAACAGTGTGGTCTTCACTGGGCAGGACTGAGATGCATTAGCAAAAATTGTGGAGAACCAGACTCGGGGAGGGTGATTGCAACCCTAGGGAGAGCGGTACCGGGGAGAGGTGACCCGTGTACCGGGACAGCAAGGTGGTTTCTGCAGGTGGAGCTTGGGGTGAACTCACACACTTGGGAGCTTGGTGGGGCTCAGTGATGGAGCGTAGCACAATCTGAGCCCGAGTGGTTCAGGAGTGCTAAAACCATCCCAGCTTTGCCATAGTGTCCTTCAGGACGTGAGTGCAGCAGCAGAATTCGGCGTTCTGGCTGAAAGCTCTGCTGCCTCTGACAGGAGGACACAACCCGAGGAAACCTCGGGTTCTTTTCTTCAGTGAAGGATGATTTAAAAAGGCAGAAGGAAACATTTCTCTTTTTTTCCCCTAAATTCCCTGAGTACTCCTTGGCCAGGCAGCCAAAATCTTACCTTTGATGAGATAAACTGAGCCCCAGTATTTCCAACTCTAACTATATCCCCCCCCTTCTCAGACGGTGGTGAGGGGCAGCACGGTGGAAGTGGAAGGCTACATCTCCGGGATACTCAACGACATCCAGAAGCTTTCTGCCATCAGCTCGAACACCCTGAGGGGAAGGAGCCCCACCAGCAGGAGGAGAGCGCAGTCCCTCGGGCTCCTGGGGGAGGACAGACCCCCAGACATGTATCTCCAGAGCCCCGAGGCTGACTGGGCCGACAGGTACGGAAACTACCTCAATTGCAATGGTGGGAGCAAGGTGACGCGGCGGCAGACGATGTGGCCGGATTACAAACCCCGCCTGGAAGGACAGTCCCATCCCAACGGGTTGGTGATGAAAGCACAGTCCCTTGGGCCATCCGAGTTCCAGGGTGCCGACGGGAGCTGCCTCCAGCGTGTCCCTGCCCTGCAGCACGTGCCGGTGCTGCCGGGGGAGAGTGAGAAGACGGGGAGGAAGGGCTCGGAGGAGTGCTGGCCTCAGCCCTGTCCCCTGCGACCAGCAAACCCCAGACCCGCCGGGGAGGGCAGCCCCAGCACCAAATCCAGGGAGAACAGCCTGAAGAGGCGGCTGCTCCGCAGCGTGTTCCCTTCATCCAGCGGCTCCAACAAGTCAGGCCCTTCCCTCCAGATAAAGGTAGAGTTGTTGGGTGGTGTTGGTGAGTTCTCCCTTGACTGTGCAGTTGCAGAGGTGACTGGCACGGCTGAACGAATGGAACTGCAAACGTCATGCAACCATCTGATATTGTTGTGATTAATGCTGGACCTGAACGGTCCTGGACGGGGGAAATGGGGAGTCTGCCTCAGCCTCCCAGGGAATGGAGCTGGGCATGGCTCGGGATGGCAGCCACATCTCCTGGAGAACGGCTCGTTAGTGGAGCTGTGGCTGAGGGGGTGTAGGATGGGAGGGAGGGAGGGGGGAGACTTACTCATTTTTGACCTTCTGTAGTAGTAAAGGCACAATTTAAATGCAGTTACCCTGTCACAAAGGGGCTTTTACATCAGCCATGCATCCTTCTGCCCGTGCAAAGCAGAAGCACCTTGTTGGCTCTGGCTGTACCTGCCAGGCTGCTGCTGATGGGAGCGTCAGTGTTGGCCCCCCCAGCGCTGCCGACGGGGACTCTGACTGTCGGGGTTTGGTGAGGAAGGGACAGCCCAGAGCCATGTCCCCCCCTCCCCGGGAACAGTCTGGGATGACTGACTCACTGCTTGGTAAACTGGGAGAAGACTCTGGTTCCCACCACTGGCAGGGGTTTCTCTGGGCTGTTCTTAGCAGCCTCCAGTGATTAAAGCCTTGGTCTCCCGCGTGGGGGAGACGATGGTGTGTGTTTGTGGTGCACAATGGACACGTACCTGCAGGTGGAACGGGCAGGGGACAGACAGAACGCTGAAAACGGGGAGGTGGGTGCCTTGACGGGCTGCCAGTAGTCACCGTGGGAAGGTGGAGTGCTCTCTACTTTTGTCCCAGTATGGGGTAAATGGGAGAACCAGTGACATCTCACCATGTCCAGAGACCGAGAATGCTCATAGGGGCTGTCAAGTTCCAGGAGCAGGAAATAACTCCTGCGTGTGGTTGGAGAAACGTGTGCCAGCCTGCACGCCCGCTCTCTGCCCTCTTGCATGCTCTAGGTTATATAAAACCTGGCTTTTTTTTTTCTCCAATTCCCTCTCTCTGCTGAGGCAGAACTGGGGTTGGGGAACACCCACCCGGTGCCCGCCAGCGTGTCTGTGCAGGGCGCGGGCAGGACGGTGCCAGCGCTGCTAAACCCCCTCCCCGGGCACCGAGCCCAGCCGGGTGTCTGCTCGGCTTCTGCAGGTTTCACTGTTGACAAAAATCCTTGATTAAAAACCAAAGGGCATAGAATTAAATTATATGCAATTATTTTCTGTCTGAGACAGAGAAAATGAGGGCTCTTTTAAATTTTTTTTTTAATTTTATTGGTGGTTTTTGGTTCCCAGACCCATATTATTAACTTTATTAATAACCTGTCTGAGTTGTGAGAGAGCAAAAGCTTGTTGCTTTGAAGTTTTTATTTTGCCCTCTAATATAACTGATTGGCTTGCTCTGCCTGAAGTTGCCACTGTGTCAGACCCACAGTGATTTTACACCTAGCTAAGGCTACCCTGTATTTTATGCCTAACCTCTTGTTGGCTAATTACAATTCACCATGGCCAGGGTGAGCACTGGCACCCCGAGATCTATCCTCCTGGGGAGCCCCATGTGGGAATGTGTCCCCTGAAGCCCCGTTGTCCCGGGCTCAGCTCCCACTGATCCCATAAACCAGGGTCGGGCCCCCTTGGGTCTCCAGCGGGAGGTCTCGGGAAGCCTCGGGTGCTCTGGGAAGGAGAGCTGCTGCCCCACACTCATCACAGCTCACAGTTCTGAGCCAGCAAGGTGGCTCCGTGTCACTGAGTCACCCAGTGGCAGGCTGGGCTCCCACAGCTCTCCTCGGCTCAGCGTGCCTTTCCCAAGGACCCGTGTCTGAGGGACAGGGATCCCTGCAGGTACCAGGGGAAAGTGCAGAGAATTTCCAGTAGGCAGAGCGGAACTGCCCAGAGGGAATTGGGCCAAGACATCAAAGTGATTTACAGCTTTGGCACGAATCCTCTTCCCTTTTATACCCAGGCAGATCAGAGGCACAGAGGGATAAAGCATTTTAAACTTCTCCTCAACACAGGTTGCTCCTGAGTTTTGGTGGTGAGGTTGGAATGCTTTAGCAGCTGCTTCTCTTCTGCGGGTTTGGGTTTTGGTGTGGGGTTTTTGTTGTTGTTTTTGTTTATTGTTTGCTTTTTTAAAACAACATGTGTCCTTTAAAAGGTCCCTCTTAAAGAGGGCTGAGGTCCTTAAAGTGCAGCACCCACCGTGTAACTGGTGCTTGAAAACTTGCATCCATGTGGCTTCCCCCTGTCGTGCAGCACGTGTTGGGCAGACCCAGAGACAAGAACCTCCAGCTCTTGACTCCAGTCTGCCCCAAACCCTGCAGAGCCAGAGCAGTTCAACTCCCAACCGATTCCTGACACCTCGTTTTTCCTCTGAACCTAACCATCCCTCCTTCTTTCTCCCACGTCTGTTCTCCTCCCAGCCTAATGCTTTCTTCAGGCCCCAGCAGTGGGGTTCACCGCGCAGCCCCGCAGCCAAAGCCCAGTCTCTTCCACCAGATCAGCCTGTCTCTGACTTCCCCAGGATGGTCTCTGAAGCTGGGACCCCCCAGAAATCCCCAACGGTGGAGAAGGCAGTTGGGGTGCCGCAGGGCAGGCCCTCGCCGGCGGGTTCTCCCAGGAACAGGCAGACTCAGACGAGTTCTAGCAACCTCCACCTTCCCCAGGACTCTTCGGCGAAGGGGCAACTGGGCAGCGAGGACCCGGTGGTTGTCACTCACGAGCAGTTCAAAGCTGCCCTGAGGATGGTGGTGGACCAGGGGGACCCCCGGACGCTGCTGGAGAATTACGTGAAGATCGGGGAAGGGTCCACGGGGATCGTCTGTATCGCCCGGGAGAAGCACTCGGGGCGGCAGGTGGCGGTGAAAATGATGGACCTGAGGAAGCAGCAGCGCCGGGAGCTCCTGTTCAATGAGGTGAGTGAAGCCCGTGTGAGGGGTGGGGTTCTGCTGCCCACCATAAAGCCAGAGAATCACAGGATTGCCAGGGTTGGAAAGGACCTTCCAGATCACCAAGTCCAACCATCACCCCAAACACCGACAAACCCAGTGACCAGAGCATATGGCTAAGCGATGGTGACAGTCGGTGTGGGAAAAAGAAGAGCAGGAAACATCTTCCTTTTAATAGGATTATACAGACCAGTGCCAAGAAGAAGAATGACTGGGGGATGGAGGCTGCTGCGTTGTGCTCACAGGGTTGTGCACATCGGGTTTGTTGGATAGAATCATAGAATCATTTAGGTTGGAAGAGACCCTTGAGATCATCAAGTCCAACCCTCAGCCCCACTCTACAAGTTCTCCCCTACACCAGATCCCTCAACACCACATCCAATCTACTCTGAAACACAGTCAGGGATGGGGACTCCACCCCCTCCCTGGGCAGCTGATTCCACTGACTGACCACTCTCTCTGGGAAAAACCTTTTCCTCATGGCCAGCCTAACCCTACCCTGCTGCAGCTTCCAGCCATTCCCTCTCCTTCCATCGCTCATTGCCCGTGAGAAGAGACCAGCACCAACCTCCCTACAAATGATGAGGAGGATCAGGATGAGGATCAGGATGACGAGGTCAGGATGAGGTGAAGTGTTTAGGCAGTGATTCTGTGGTGGTCAGTTGTCCACTGTGTTTTTGCAGGTGGTGATAATGAGGGACTATCAACACGTCAACGTGGTGGAGATGTACAAGAGCTACCTCGTGGGAGAGGAGCTGTGGGTGCTGATGGAGTTCCTGCACGGGGGAGCCCTCACAGACATCGTGTCTCAGATCAGGTAGGAAGGAAAATCCACAACATCGGTGCTTGTGTTCCCACCTGAGAGGCGAGAGCAGTTTCCCTTGGAGATCTCATGACTCCAGTGCCCTCAAACTATTGCCCTCTACAGCTGTCCTCCATGTGCAGGATGTGCTGGCACTTCTGGTGCAGGAGACCTCACTTGCAGTACCAGTCCCTGTAGATACCCCCTGGTCCACTTGATGACCTTCCCCATAAAACCCAGTACTCATGGAAAGTATTGTTTACTGTGTCTGTTGTTTTCTGGCTCATTGAGCGAGCATAAAGAGCACACAGAAATAGTTCTCAGTGGCACAACCTTAGAGAGGTGGAATTTGTGGCTAATGCCTCTGGAGAAGTGCAGCAGAGCCTTGAGATCTGGCCTCCTTCCCAAATTTCATTGCCTAAAGATAGCAACTGCTGGACACTCTCCTAAATTTGTTTTCTTATCCACACCACTTCATGTTAATTAATAAGCAAAGCATTCCTGTAGGGCAAAGGAGCTCTTCTCAGATGGCCTCTGCAGTCCCACTCACACGGTGCTCTGTCTGAGCTGTGACCCTGGGGCACCCTCCTCCTGCTTCCCAGTGGTCCCAGGGGGCTGAGAACTGGTGCAGGGAACACCAGGGAAAAGACTGACCAAGAAAGTCTGGAGGATGAGCTTTCCTTTCTTGAGGATTCAGAATCTTAATTGGATTGCAATTAGGTGGTATTGCTAATGCTAATTGTATTGACGTTTTTTAATCATAGTTCACCCTTAATTCTCTGACGGGCTTTGACTCGCCCCGCCCGAGCCTGTGGTGGATTTAAGGCACACGTCTTGCTCTCTTGGATTCTCTGTGGTGGATTAGCATCTGTGATGTGTTTGGGAGGCATAAAAAAGCACCTTGTCCTTTGCAGCCTCCACAGCCCCAGCTGGGAGGGGCGCTGTGCAGAGAGCTGGGCAGCCAGGCCTCCGGCGCTGGGCTCAGGGGCTGGGCACCCAGGGTTTGCTGCAGGCCGTGTCCCTGCTCCTGGAGAGGCAAAGGAAGGTTGTTCAGGAGCACTGAGTGAGGGCAGAGGCAGTGGAACTCCTGGAGCTCTCAGCTGGCATTAGAACCAGCAGAACCACCGATTCAAACCCGCCACTCTGGAGAGGTTTATGGAGGTCTGTGTAGTTTATTCCCACCAGCAGGACTGGATCCCGCTGCAGGGCCTCAGCCCAGATTTATTTGATGAGTCTTCCTTTGAACCTTTGATGAATGCTTGTTTTTCCACCTAGTGAAAACAGGATCTGTTATAACCATAACACTTCCAAAAGTAAGCTGTGAGCCCTTATCGGTTTCTCACAGGGCGGAAAATACCCTCATTCCACTCCTTAAACACTTGCTGAAGGTGGCAACTGATTTGCATCTCCAGGCATGAGCTAATCCTCCAGGAATCTGTTCTACCCCACGGGGCTGCTCAGCTGAAACCAAACTCCACAGTGAGCAGCTGGAAGAGCACCCCTCGGTGCCTTCTAGAGCCACAGAGCCCAGAAGGTGGCAGCTCTTCTTCCAGCTCGTGTGCTGTGACCTGAAAAGCGCTGTTCCCGAACAGCTTTGGTTCCTCTCTGGTTAGAGGTTCAGTCCGTGCCCAAAGCACCCCCCCGCTGTCCTTCGGGGGTCCTTCAGGAGGCCACAGCACGTGGTGTCCTGCTCAGGTGGTGG
The DNA here is from genome assembly GCA_013400555.1 of Jacana jacana. Lineage (NCBI taxonomy): Eukaryota > Metazoa > Chordata > Aves > Charadriiformes > Jacanidae > Jacana > Jacana jacana. The sequence goes on along the minus strand of VZTM01041252.1, from coordinate 166,392 downwards.
GTTTGGTAGAGTAAGACCTGGAACACCAGATGAGTTGAATGGGGGTATAAACTTCTCATCTGATGTTTCAGCCTCCTTCATGAATGTGTAGAAATTGCTGCCATGTATCGAGGAGGCCGTGGTGAGCTCTGCAGCCTCCTGCCTCCTGAGACCTCTCTTCTCCTCAGTCTGAGTCCTGGACTTGAGGAGGTATCATTTCTGTGCCCTCAACTGAGAGTTGTTTGAAACAGCTGCCAGAGACAGGCTGAGAATTGAAAGTGCTCCAGGTGGGAGCTCCATGGTCTTTGAAATGCCAAACTTCTGGCATGGCTCCGTGTGAGTGGGCAGAGGACACTGTCACCACCCCCAGGTCCAGGAGACAATTTTCATTTCTACCACTTTCGCTGATACCTGACCCCCAGAGTTCTGCTGCTGGTATTCCAAACAGAAAGAGCTTCTGGAGACAAGGTTCCTGGTGCCCATCCTCGGTGTGCTCACAGGGAGAGCAGTGAAACCCAGGAGTGCCTTCCCTGTTCGTGACCTGCGATACCTTCCCTGAGCCGTGGGAGTGTCCCGTGCTGTGGCTGCACGAAGCCTGTTAAGGATCCTGATATTCTCTATCGGTTTCTGTCTCTCAATGCTTTCTGGATAAAGGTGCACTATTACACCTTGTAAACAATAGCTGCACCATATTTGCTTATAAAAAGCTGTCCCAGCACTTGCCATGGCACCCTGGCATGAAGAACGTGTCTGTCAGGGCTGCCTGAAACAGCCTCCTGCAGAATGCATTTGGATACAGGATTTAAAATGCAGTTTCTCAGTATGAGACTCGGGAAAGCGTGGCATTGCGGACTGAGACGCGTCCTCAGCCGTAAAAGACTTGTAGAAGAACAGTGAAAGGGAGACAGGAACGGTGATGGGCACCAACATACGTGTCTGCAGGCCAAGCCAGAACTGCACCGTGCCCTGCCAGAGGCCCTGAGCAGGAGCACCGTCCCCTGCCCAGTACAGACCAGTTTAACTCCCCTGTCTTTAACTTCAGGCTGAACGAAGAGCAGATCGCCACCGTGTGCGAGTCCGTGCTGCAGGCCCTGTCCTACCTCCACTCTCAGGGCGTCATTCACCGGGACATTAAGAGTGACTCCATTCTCTTGACGCTGGATGGAAGGGTGGGTTTCCTCAGACACATGCTGGTGTCTCTGCATCCCCTTCCTGGTCACAGTCCCTCCTTTGCACCTCCTCCTCCTCTTACCCCCTTTGTCTTTGGTGTTTCCCTCCACGTTGCTGGTAACCGAGCGTTGAGGCTGGCTGCTCTCCCCCTTGTGCAGGTCAAACTCTCGGATTTCGGGTTCTGTGCTCAGATCAGTAAAGATGTACCGAAGAGGAAGTCCCTGGTGGGCACCCCCTACTGGATGGCTCCAGAAGTTATTGCGAGGATACCGTACGCCACCGAGGTAAGGGACCGCTTCCCGGTAGCAAGTAACGCTCTGCAGAGCCACGGGAAAGCAACGATTGGCTTTTCCAGGAGGGGCCTCCAGAGTCTGTTTAAGTCTTTCCCAGCGAGAGTGGTCAGTCAGTGGAATCAGCTGCCCAGGGAGGTGGTGGAGTCCCCATCCCTGACTGTGTTTCAGAGTAGATTGGATGTGGTGTTGAGGGATCTGGTGTAGGGGAGAACTTGTAGAGTGGGGCTGATGGTTGGACTCCATGAACCCAAGGGTCTCTTCCAACCTAAATGATTCTATGATTCTATGATTAAGATATAAACCCAACTATGAGTACAGGTTTGGCTGTGATGGTAACAGTATTTCCTAAAACGGTAGAAAACCAGGTTGTTCTGGGACCAAGGTGTAAAATCAGTCTATTCTTACACCTGAAGCTTGGCTCAGGCTGGTCCCTGCTGTCGTGTGGGCAGATGTGAGCCCGGAGCAGCCCGTGCCCCGGTGGAGGATTGGTGCCACGAGGGGAGGCACCGCCGGGAGCTCTGGAATGAGGGGCAGGTGGCAGCAGAGCCATGAGGTGCCTTTACCAACCAACCAGGCTCAGCACAAGCAGTTACTTGCAGACCTCTACGTGTTGCAGCACCAGCGTGGCTCCATCCTGGGTGGGAAGGTGCCTTTGTTAAACGTGGAAAGGAGCCCGACAGCATCAAGTGGGTTAATGTTCAACTCTTGGTAACATCTGTCATGGGTGGGGTGTTGGAGCCTTTGTGAAGGCACCAGAGCAGGAACATGGGTGTGCTGATGTGCCATTGGCTCCCACAGGTGGATATCTGGTCGCTGGGGATCATGGTGATAGAGATGGTGGATGGAGAACCTCCCTATTTCAGCGATTCTCCCGTGCAGGCAATGAAGAGGCTCCGTGACAGCCCTCCTCCCAGGCTGAAAAACTTCCACAGGGTGAGCAGACTGACAATCACTCCTCAACCTGGTGATGCTCTTGGGGAAACATCTGGATCAGCTCTTCCCAGTAGAGCTGGCGGTGAAGGTGCTGGTGCTGGGACTTGTTTCTTGGGGAACCCTCTGGCCCTGGCCGAGGCTGCGAGCTGCTGCTGACAGCTAGTGGCTGCGCTGGGAAACGGCCCGAATAAAGGTCACTTGGGCATAAACCTGATCATGCAAATTAAAGCTGCTGCAGGTGAGCCCAACGGTTCATATCTGGCTGCTGTGGATAGAGGAGCTCATCTGCCAGGGAAGCAAACAGGAGGGTCCTTGCTCTCTGGAGAGCTTCTGGCTCCGTGGCTTCCAGAACCACAGGAGGGTGTTGGGGTGAGGGCAGGAGAGCTCAGTACAGACAGAGCTCCTGGAGACACAGCACCCGCTTTGAAGGTGAACTCGGCTTCACCATTTCTTCAGAAAAAGCAGCAGTGACACAAGAAATCCAGTGATTACCTTTTAGTCACCATTAGAGCAGTCCCCCTTTGATTTCAGCCCGAGCCTCTGAGATCAAACAGCTCCTGCAGCGTTCGGAGCTCCCCGGCCTTTCCAATTAGTCAGAATATCTGCAGCTGCTGAAACTGAATTATTGAAGAGAGCAGACTGCTGAACTAACAGTGTACACTCAAACACCAACAGCTGCTCTTTCCTCTTTGCCTTTCCAGCACTAATTAAAATTCCAAGGTCACATTCTGGACGGGTGCTGTGAGGCCCATCCTGGTCCGGATCGCACGCCTTGCCCAGGGAGATGGCTCTACCTGGGCTGTCACTTACAGTCTTGCTCTGCTTCTCTGTGTCCTGGGAAGCAAAGTGGCTTCCAGCAGCCCTCTGGTGGCCAATCCTCCCCTGTGTCCCTGCTGCCCAAGCAGGGCTCAGCACCGCCTGTGGGTCCCTTCTTCCCTTCTGGAGGTGGTTGATGGCCCTCGGTGGAACCTTCCCGCCTGGGAGAGTCTGTGCCGTGTTTCTAGAGCGCAGGGAGGGTCTTGGCAGAGGGATGAGGGCTGGGACCTGGCACTGTCCCTCTGCTGTGCCTCCTCCCTCTGGCAATGGTGGGGAAGTCATTCATCCAGGCATGAAACGAGCAGCAGCTCAGCGTGAGCAGTAGTAAGGAGCTACTTCTAAGTTGACCTGAGCTGGGGAAAAGTCCCCAATCTAAAATGGGCGTAATTAGCAGCATTAAACATATACTGAGATCGTTCTTTATTCTGTTTTAAGGATGCAGAGATGTGCAGGGCCTTCAAGTGGGTCCTGGCTCTGGCCACTCGGCAGCCTTTTACCTGTCTTTGGAAGGACAAACCTGCTGAGGTCACTGAGCTGTTTATAAACTCTTGTGCACATTCATCTTCTACCAGCACCACTGGGTCTCCAGACTCTCCAAATTTATTTGGGAATCTATTTAACTGTTTTATTTCCACAGTCCATGGCCAGTAACTGATGAATTGGCTGACCCTCCAGAGCCGAGCACGGTGCCTGGGGCAGCAGGAATTCTGTCCCGTTTCTGAGCTGAGATGCAGAAAAGATTCAATAACACACCAGGAGAGCAGATTCCCTCGGATGGGAGGACGTGGCAGGGAGTGCCCTCTGCCTGTGTTGTGCCCCACTAGAAAGAATCACACAGAATCACAGAATGTCAGGGATTGGAAGGGACCTTGAAAGCTCCTCCAGTCCCGTCCCCCTGCTGGAGCAGGAACACCCAGAGCAGGTCACACAGGAACGCCTCCAGGAGGGTTTGGGATGTCTCCAGAGAAGGAGACTCCACCACCCCCCTGGGCAGCCCCTGCCAGGGTTCCCTCACCCTCACCCTGAAGAAGTTGTTCCTCATATTCAAGTGGAACCTCCTCTGTTCCAGCTTGCACCCATTGCCCCTTGTCCTGTCATTGGGTGTCACCGAGAAAGCAACGCCTGTAGCTGTTGTGCCAAACGGTGACAGTTATTGCTGCAGCCTCAGCCCCATGCCGTCTCCTCTCAGGGCTGGGTCATGGACCCAAACTGTCCTTTTGAGCCACCGAGCTGTTTCTGCCCAAGCTGTTGTTGCCCGAGCTGTTTCTGCCCGGCTGTTTCTGCCTGAGCTGTTGTTGCCTGAGCTGTTGTTGCCTGAGCCGTTGCAGCCCGAGCTGCTGCCCGGGTCCTCCGCGGGGCTGACGGGTCTGGTTCCTTTTCCACAGACCTCCCCGGTCCTGCGGGATTTCCTGGAGAGGATGTTGACGCGGGACCCGCTGGAGCGAGCGACGGCGCAGGAGCTCCTGGATCACCCCTTCTTGCTGCAGACGGGACTCCCAGAGTGCCTGGTGCCCCTCATCCAGCAGTACAGAAAGCGCACCTCCACCTGCTGACCCCACCTGCGGGCAAAGGCTGGCAGCAAACAGAACCCTGAGTACAAGAAAAATAAGAATAATCAAGAAACCCGGCAATCTTGTCCCTTGAATGGTGCTTGGACCTTGGCAGCAATCTCCCTAGAGGATGAATGTGAGTCCTGCCCCTGCATTCTCGGCCTCTTGTGGCTTCTCTTTCGCTGAAGACAATCAACACGTACTAGAGCCCGGTAAGACCCAGTGAGTCTCGAGAGCGAAGCGGGTGTTTCCCACCTGTGGATCCCTGATTCCCAGGGGAGACCTTTCAAAGGGGAGCCTGAAGCTGTGTGTCTGAATGTCTCCAGTTCCCCCGAGCCGTGGCTGCTGACTACTGAACTGGGACGACAGTCCCCAGTTAGAAATGTGATCTTTGGTTCCTTAGTTGTACACTGGAGGCTGGAGCTGACCCAAATACGCAGTTTGGGGCACGGAGCCCTTTGAACCCTCAAACGATGCACAAAAACTTGACAACCTTTTCCTCTGAGACTTTTTCACAGAGGATTTTCATTTCCTTCGGTTAAATGTGGACCCGGAAAACCCTACCTATTTTCCTGGGGAGCAGACGTGATCTGTGTATGTTTGTTTCTAAATGGCTCTTGCATCAACGTGCTTCTCTTTGGCTGAGGAATATGTATGGTTTAGTGGTCAATCTTGAATCCATTTCATGATCTTAAACTTGTTTTGAGGGAAACCCCTTGGATACAGGCCTCAAAGCAGCCTCTGAAGACGGGTGTTCCTGCCACCAGGATCTTTCACACCACGCAAGGCCTCCCGTGCTGCTGGCTGGAGAGTCTGTGGGAGCTGCCTCCTGCCTTTGCTTTCCTGGAGCCTTATTTCTGAGCCCTTTCTTCCAGCAGAGCCTGGGGCTGCACTTCGGGGACGCTGGGGGAGATGGAAGGGGAAGGTTCCGGCTGTTCCACATATCCAAGAGAGATTTTCCTGTTCACCTGAGGCGGGTTCTGAGCCTCCGTCTCCCCTGGTCGCTGCCGCAGGACACGGGGAGGAGAGGAAGTTCCCGGGGTGCTCTTCCCCATCGCCCCTCGGCTGGGACGGCTGCTGGTTGTCTGTGGCGCTCTCTCCGTTACTGTCGGGTAGATGTAGATACTCTGTACGATGCCCTGAGCGGTGCCGTGGTCAGTGACTGTGGGTCAGGATGTGACGTTGTACAGGGACGGTGTGTGGTGTTGTGAGGTCTCAAGAATATAATTTTACGTGTGGAACTGGGATCCTGTGGCAAATCCAGATAGAAATCTATTGGAATTTAAGTTATTGTCGGGCAGTCAGTCCTGCTCTCTCAGAAACTAACCTCCTGATTGGTAATTGCATTTTTCTGCAGAAGATGGTAATAACCCCCCTCCTCTGCTGTTAACTCCAGCTACAGCCCCTGCTTCACAACTGCAGGCAGAGCTGATTGCTTGAAGTAATTTGGGATGGAGTTCACCTGCACTGATGGCAGCCAGCCGGGGGGGCGGCTCTGCGGGACACCCTCTCCCTCATCCCGGTACCCGCTGAGGGGTGCCATGGNGATGGAGTTGGTTGGAATGAATTTGTTTGGCTCCTCCTTAACTGCACTGGAAAACTTTTGCTGTCTGATGTTTGTGTATTCCAGACACTGCTTTTTTTTATGCAAAAGAGCAGAGCTTTGAAGAGATTTATAAATTTAAACAAAAGACCCTGCTCGTCTGTCCTTGTGAATCCTTTGCCCTCGTGTTTTAAATGAGAGCAGATCCCGGTTTATTCATAGTCCTGCTGTGGTGCTGCTGCTGTCAGACCTGTCAGGGAAGGGTGAACCCTCAAGTGTGGCCTCACCAGCCTCCTCGGTGGCGTCGGGACAAGGAGAGGCTGCGGCAGAAGCCTGGACCCGGCATCAGACACTTCCTGGGCACCGGGGTGAGAGGTTTGAGATTTCCCAGCGTTTCCTACTTTGGTCAAGTCTGACCAAAGGCAGAGAGGGACGGCCCTTGAAAGGTGGCATTCAAGTTCCTTGTAACGCTCTGAACCCCCATTGCCGTATTTGTGACCGTGGAGCGTGTCCGTCTGCCCCTGCCACGTGGAATGGAATAGCTGGTCCCTGTCTCTCTCGTTACAGCTGGCCTGTGCCCTGGCACCAGACTGCTCCAGTCCTCAGCTGAGTGAGGAACCCAACACAGAAACCCTAAAATAGACCCAGGGTAGTGAAGAGATGGAAGCTCTGTCTCCAGGGCCGACAGCTCGTCCCTGGGAACCAGGCTGGAGAGGAGGGTTCAGAGGAGCAGAGCAGGTTTGTGATGTGCAGCAGGAGGAGTCCGGGCCGAGGTGTCCCGGAGGGACACAAGCACACGACAGGCACAGCCTCTTCTCTGAAGAGCTCAGTGGGCAATGCTGCTCTCAGCTGCTTGCTCCGAGCGTCTCCCCCGTACGCTTACACTTAGGTCTCGGGGTTTACTCTCATTTTGTGTCATGTTTCACCCCAATCCTTCCCTTTTCTTCTTCCTTCCTGCCAGCCTTGTGCCTGTGGGGTCTGCTCTGCGCCGCAGCCCTGGCCACCAGCCCGGGGCAGGGCTTTGAAGGCGGCAGCTGGAGTTTAGATGAGCGATTTCTGAATCAAACGGGGAGTCTGTGACTGCTGCCATCGCCCGACGGCACTCGCTCAGACGGGTGGCTGTCTGCCCACAACAGCCCCGACGCCCGCTGAGGGGGAGGAGGAGGAGGAGGAGATGGTGGCCACTGTGTCAGTGGGACATGGTGGCCTGTCAGACCCCCTGGGTGCGTGTGGGGCAGCTGACATTCAGCCAGGACTGCGGGCAGGGCGTGCAGCAACGGCCGGGCAGCCCAGGTCCCTGCTGCCAGGTGGGTACGTTGGCCACGGGCCGGGACCTGCCCTGTCTCCCCTGGCTGCAGTTAAAAGGGAAGGTGATCCCATTGTTTAAGAAATGCAATGTTTATTTATTTATTTATGTTAAAATAAATAAGTCATAGCTGTACAATTCCAGTGTTGTGGTATCACCACGGGGGAGGCACGGGCTCTGGGGACGTCAGGCCAGGCTGGGAACAGCGTCTCTCTCTCTCTCTCCTACTTGAGCCGGTGCCTGTTTGGGCTTTGGGATCTGTGGGTTTGGGTTTTTTTTCTTGTTTGCTTTTTTTTTCTCTAGCAGCACTTCCCAAAGCGGTTGTTGATGCAGTTTCCAGGTGTGACTGCAGGCTGGAGGGTTGCTGAGGCTGAGCTCACCTTTCCTGAAGAACAAGGTGAGGGGGGACTTTGGGAGAGACTGTAGCTCCGGTCGGGAACACGGCTCTTCCAGAGCTGTCTCACGTGGAGGGCAAAGGCTTCAATAACAAGGATGGAAGAAGCTCCTCTTTTCAGGCCATGGCGTCTCCCACTTCTCTGCTCTGGTGGGTTAAAGCCACTGTGCCCTCTGTGGGGGTGGCACTATTTGGGCACATAAACACACTGGGGGTTTCGCAGCACGAGGGTCTCCTGGCAGCAGGGGCCAAGACTGCAGTGGTCACAGAGCTGCTCCATTGCAGGGGGAGGTTTGGGGGCTCATCCTCCCCCCATTGCTCTTCAGCAGCGTTTGGGGGGCTTTGCTTCCCTGAAAACACTGGAAGATTTGCTCTATGGTATCATATCCCTGGGATAAAAGTGTGTAGTAAAATAGTTGCAGCTCCTGTTGCCTTTTGTAGCCCTAAGTGTAACCCTTCACCTCTTCAGTGAATCTTGCTGTTACCAATGTAGGACTGGTGAGGGCTGGCTCGGTTGGGGGGGGTCAGATCTGTCCCCCCCTTCTCTGCTGGGGAAAGCTGGCGCCCACCAGTGCAGAACTGCACAGGCTCCCTGTGATCTGGTGTGAGGAGCCTTTGGCAGGACGAACTCCAGTTCTTCTTCCCGTGAAGAAGGCCGGGATGTGGCTGCTCTGTACTGAATTACTGCTATTTCCTGCTTTTTTAGGATCCTTAAGCAAAGTCTGTCTCAAATGGTGCTAGGAAGGGAGTTAAACCATATGGTTCCAGTCCCTTCCTTCTGGAGGAGTGAGAACTGGAGTGTCAGAGCTGTGCAGTGCAGGAGGGCAAGAAGCAGGTGAGAGAAAGCCCGTGTGGAGGCGGGAGGGGGCATCGGTGCGAGCTCTGCATTCACAAAATAAGGCTCTGCTGTCCTCAAGAGTGTGGGTGTAAAGAGAAGCCACCCCTCCTCTGCTGTGAGACAAGATCAACCATTGGGATCCTGGCCCAGCGATGGGCTGGAGGGTTTTGTGGTGGTGAAGCCAGAGCAGTGTCGGTGCTGGGGCTGGAGGAGGCAAATTTCGTTAGAGTTTGGCAGCAGAGTGAGCCTTAGCTGTGTTGTCCCCAGAGGGGAGCACTGCTGCCAGCAGGAAGGGGTACAGGCAGGATGAACTCCTAACAGGAGAGCAAAGGGCAGGAGCAGTGGCTCATCCCCCCCGGAGCCTCAGGAACACGGACAGTCGGGCAGCTTGGGTTTCCCAGCAGCAGGGACCAGATCCTGCACATCAGTGCTGAGCCCTCTTGTCACCATCAGGGCAGCTTGTAAAAGCAGCCATAGAGAACTGCCTTCTGCTGCCAGAATGGGTAATTCCATGGGTTCTCTCAAGAGCCAGGCTCAGCTTTCTGTGCAAGGGACCCTTACAGGCAATAAACCTGCCCAGGTCGCTGCTTCAGCAACGATTCTCAGCCCCTTTAGAACTCGTGTTCCTGTTGCTATCCCAAGCCCGTAGCGGGGAACTGATGTAGCTTCCTGAGAAACAGTTTCAGTGAAGCTCTAAAAATGTCAAATTGCTGCAGATGAGAACTCTGCAAATGCTTTGGTGGTAGCTGGAAGAAATGATGAGGGTCTTTGCCTCCTCGTAGTCAGGACTGTAACTGCCCAAGGAGCCTGCTCAAGGCTGGCAGGGTCTTCAGGGGCTATGGGCTGAGCTGAGAGCTTGCCCTAAGGCCTGTGAGAGTCAAAGTTAGAATCAGCCCCTGGCCCAAGGGGAGGTTAGAAAGAAGCAAAGCTCTGCTGGTAATGCCCATTTCCATGGAAGGAAATGCTGGTTTATGCTGGGTGGATACCACTTCACTGGAAACTGTCCTCATGTGACTGGGTGGAGAGGCAATGAAAAAGCCAGAGCTGGTTGTGTGAGGACACGACATGCTGATAGAACCAGTGTGAGGTTCTGCCAGACTGACCTTCCCTCCTCTGAGCAGAGGCTGTGGGGGCTTCACCCTGGGCTCCCAGCTGGCAGGAGCTGGGGGTGCTACTGGAGAGGCTCTGGCCATAAACTTTGTTCAAGGGGATCTAGCTCTGGTGGGGTGAGAGATGAGGGAACTTACTCTAAAAACTCGTATCTGAATCCAGACTGAAATACTAAAGTGGACGCTGCCACCAGTGCCACCAAGTCACTTGTCTTCAGCCACAGGCCCTTCGGTGCTGGTTGACTACCTCAGTGCTGAGGAAGCAGCACCCTTGGGTGGTCTCTGCCTCCTTCCACGAACTGGGGGAACAGCAGAAAATTCCTGAGGGCTTCCAGGAGCTCCCCCTGCCCCCGACTGGAAAGGGACAGTAGTAGTTTCTCAAGCTGGGCTTTAGCTTCACTCTGTACCTCCCTGGAGCCTCCTGGAATGGAACAGTAAGTAAGGGACGTGTCTCATAATATGCTTTCCTCAGTCTCAACATCTGACTCTGCCCCCAGGGGCTCAGGCACGGCTACTGTAGCCCTTGACACCTCTGCTGCTGCCATCTTTTCTTCCACTGGGATCTTTTCTTCCAGGTGTTCTCTGGAGCCTTGTTCTCCCTCGGGAATGCTCTGATCTGCTTCCTTCTGAGTCTCTGGCACTCCTGGAAATCCTGCTTTTGCATAGTTCTTCACCATCTCCTGCACCTCCAGACTCAGACTTCTCAGTTTCTCCTCGTACTCTGCCAGAGCCTCCTGCTGGAGCTGCAAACACAGACCTCAGATCACTCTCAAGGCACAGAAGCTGTCGGGCTGAGAAGGGGATAAAAACCCACTCTGAGAGGCCAACAGGATGGGGTGTTAGCATTTGTAATTTTGGTCTCAGCCCTAAACTGAATGATCCTCTGCACCCCCAGGCAATCGCTGGCTTCCCTGAAGAAGGCAGCTGAAGAGCATTTGCTGCATGGAGCCTGCAGGGTCTCTGCACATCAACCCCGAAGGAGCATGAGTGTGTTCTGTGTGTTCTGAGAGCCTGAGGAGCTCAGGGCTGAGACTCACCTCCTGTGAACGACACGTTTCCATCAGCCTGTAGATTTGGGGGGCTGTAGGATGAGCTGAATGCTAGTGCTGGTGCAGGGACCGTGGGAGCGCAGCGCCTGACTGAGCGCTGAGGGGGCTCCTGCAGAACCGCCTCCAAGTCATTCATTCTCCCAGCACAGGGTGGGTGTGTGCAGTGGTGGGGGAGAGGATGAGTGTGGTGTTAATTAGGACACACACGAGGCAGACCTTTAGGGTTCACTGAGACACAGCACTGACCCCGAGCTTCAGCTTTGCCTTTACCTGACTTTCCTTCTCCTTGATTGTTCTCAGATTATCCGCCTGCTTCTCCTCCAGTTTCTGCTGGTACCTGGCCGTCCTCTCTGTCACCTTTAAAAAGAACAAATTAAAACAAACACGCTCATATTTAAGTTTTTATGAACTTTATCCCCCCCCAGCTTACAACAGCAGGAGGCAGGGCTACAGTGCATGTGCCTCAGCATCCCCCTCATCCCCAGCTCTGAAGTTTCTGCTGCCTCCGGGGGGTCTGTGTGGTGCTCGGGGTGCTGAGCTCCAGTGCTTGGGGTGCTGAGCTCTAGCGCCCAGGAAGCATCACCAGCGTGTGCACAAGTGTACATGAGTCTGGTGTCCAGTTCTGGGCACCTCAGCACAAGAGAGATCTGGAGGGGCTGGAGCGAGTGCAGAGGAGGGACACGGAGCTGGGGAAGGGCCTGGAGAATAAGGGTTATGAGGAACCATTGAGGGAGTTGGGATTGTTGAGTGTGAGGAAGAGGAGGCTGAGGGGAGACCTCATCCCTCTCTCCAACTGCTTGAAAGGGCATTGCAGAGAGGTTGGTGCTGGTCTCTTCTCATGGGCAATGAGCGATGGAAGGAGAGGGAATGGCTGGAAGCTGCAGCAGGGTAGGGTTAGGCTGGACATGAGGCAAGAATTCTTCCCAGCAAGAGTGGTCAGAGCCTGGACTGGGCTGCCCAGGGAGGGGGTGGAGTCCCCATCCCTGACTGTGTTTCAGAGTAGATTGGATGTGGTGTTGAGGGATCTGGTGTAGGGGAGAACTTGTAGAGTGGGGCTGATGGTTGGGCCCCATGATCCCAAGGGTCTCTGCCAACCTGAATGATTCTGTGATTCTAAGTGTGAGTGAGCACACACAGACCGGGGGTGCTGCTCAGCGAGGGGCTGGGTGTCTGAAGGGCAGAGAGGAAGATCCTCAGGGCTCCTCCCCTTCTGCAAGATCTTGCACACTGTTAACAGCCGTGTGACTGTGCTGCTCCTGATGGTGCTTAAAAAAGAGTCACTGAGTTCCAAGTGCAAGATTTCCCCTGGAGAGCCGGGGGTGTGCCCGTCTCCAGGGGGTGGGAGGACAGACACGACCCCTCTGGCCCTGCAGTGTTCCCGCAGGGCAGCAGCCGGCCCCAGCTGCGCTGCCTGGCGGAGGTACACGCTCAGCGGCCAGGGAGCGGCAGCCCTTAGGGGGTGATAGCCGGGACAGAGCGCACAGCCCGGGGGCAGACCCTCACAGCAGAACTCACTCACCAGTTTGATTGTTTGCACCGCCTCCTGAATGTGAGAGTGATTGATTTCTTTCTTCAACCTTTAAAGAAAGAAAACATAGAAAACCTTATAAACCATCTGTTCTCTGGCTATAAAGCTGTTTGCCAGCACTGGTGAGTGCTGGGACTGCTGGTGCCCACACGGGCACACAGGTGTGGTGCGCTCTCAGCATCCTCCCGCACCGAGAGCCTGCTGTAATTTTAGGAAAGGCAAATACACCACTATTCAAATTTGACTGTGACCTCAGCTGAATAATTGGATGCAAAGTGCTATTTTTTGAACCCGAACAGACGGCAGAAGGACCTTGCTCTGAGGGAGCAGAGGAGGTTCCTGTGCCCTGGAAGATGTGAGGCTGCCCCAGGTGGTTGGTGTCACACCGCTCTCAAACGCACACTTTAGAACAGCCCCAAGGGGCAGGAAGACCCAGTCATCCTGTGCCCAAGCAACCTCTTCACTGAGCGGGCAGCTGAACTATTACAGAGATGCTGGAGGGGCTGGGGAAGGCCTGGCTTTGATTCTGGAGGGAGATAAATACCCACCAAAGCATGAGGGGAAGCAGGAAGGGCTGGGACGTGCTCTTAGGCTTCAGCTGAAGTAACTGGAAGGTGCGGTGTCACCTGGGCAAGAAGCCCAGGCAAGAAGCCTGTCACGTAAGAGCCAGCCAGAGGGGTGCAGGGGAGGATCATTGGCAAGGTGCACTCTCTCCATCTGTAATGCCCCCCCCGGCACTTCCACCCTGGGTGCTACTCCCTGCAGCAGGGCAGGGGGTGTTCCCAAGGCACGCCCCTCTGCTCAGGCTATTTGGGAGCCCAGTGAGTGGAACCACCCCTGCAGACTCTCTTACAACAAAAATGTACCTGTGGAGGAGCCCCGCTGACCCAGGCGCGAGGGCAGGCAGCACCCCTTCCCTCACCCCACGGCCTGGTTGGGGTCACCCCGGTTGGGTGAAAAGTCACCCCTGATGGTGACAGAGCCCAGGGTGCAGTGCTGCTCCCTGTCCCAGCAGGACAGCCAGAGCCCATGACATCTGCCCCGTACCTCTCCTGAGCAGCCTTGTCACTCGTACTCCTCATCATGGCCTGGATTCGATCCACTCTCTTCGCCTCCAGCTTCTTCTTGATGTCTTTAATGTTGCTGTGGGGAGAAGAGCGCTGTGAGGGACAGGGCTGGCACAAACCCCAGGGGCTGAAGCAGCAGCCCCTCCACAGTCACTCTCTGGAATGCTCTGCTGCCCAGACAGGCAGGGTCTGTGCCTGTGCCGCAAAGCCCTACACCTTAACAACCTTTAAAAAAAAAGTAAAAAAAATTACAAGACTTAAAAGTGAGTCATAACAAAGGGCAGGAGGAAACAGCCACAGAGGTTCTGGGAGCCTCTGGAGCAGCAGGAGCCCTGCTGAAAGTACCTGTGCTGCTAATGGGGAAGCAAGCCAAAAAGAAAGAGGGCAGAGCTAAGCTGACCTGAAGGAAGCAGAAAGGCACATGACTATGGGCTGTGAGTAGAAACCATAAACACTTGAAGGCATTTGGTCAAGCAGTAGGAAAGATGAAGAGCCCATCAGTTCTTCACCCTGGCCCTGCTATAGGTGGCCATAAGACTGGCCATTGCCTTGTGGCCCACAGGTCCAGTGGCCGGAGCAGACGCTTAAGAGCGGTGTAGAACTACTGTTGGGTAACTTTTCCCCCCTCCACCTTCCTGGTTTCCAGTCTGTCCTCCAGCTTCTCTGTGTTCCTCTCCCAGGAATGGAGTTTAGCTCTAGTTTTGAACTTCATGGGTCCTTGCCCTGAGAGGAAAACAACTTAATTTCTGTGCTGTGGGACAGAAGTGCTCCCTGGAACATCACTGGCTGCCCCACGGGTAGGAAACAGGCATGGCTTCCCCGTTCCTCTTCTCCACCCCACTCGTGACTTCACACACTTCTGGCACATCCCCCTCCACCATTTGTTCTCTGAGCTCAGTCCTGGTTTCTTTCTTTTTGGGCAGAACCCCCTCCTCGCTGCTGCCTGTCCTTGCTCTTTCACAGCCCTTTGCTGGTGCTGGCACACAGAAAAGGTGACTGCAGGGTGGAGGCAGAACCAGCGGCACAATTCTGACTGTCCCCCTGCCCTCAGGCACTGCAGAGCAGTCCCTGCTGGGCTGGCTCAGCCACACAGCACCCGAAGGGCTCTGTCCTGAGAGACAGCAGCTCATCCCTTTGTACAGCTGAGCTGTGCTTGGGTGTTCCCAGGCACACCGGTTTGTATTTACTCACACTGAATCTAACCACCCTTTTGCTGCCCGTTGCTCAAGATGCTGACATCTTCCTGGAGCTGCTCAGAGCCAGCTGGAGACGCGGGATGTGACGGCACTAATGACACTGGATTGCTAGAAACACATTGCCCAGCCCCTCGACCTGTTTCTCTTAGTCTTGTCTGTGCTGCTGAGTGGAGAGAACCAGAGACTCTGTCTCGCTGGAGGACCCAAAAAGAGGAACTTTTGCCTGATTTGGCAACTATGGCTGAGAGGGGATTTAATGGGAAGGAGGAACGAGTGAGGATTTTAGCTCCAGGACAACGTTCTTGCAAGAACAAACAGCTGAGTGCCTGGCTAGAAATCAGTGAATTGATTCTGCCAGATGCTCAGTTCACTTAGACTGAGCTGGTCCCTGGAAGGCATTATGGGATGTACTGACTGCAGCACACAGAGATGACACCCAGCAGTCTTATTTCCTGAATCAGTCAGTCATGGCTCCTCACGGCAGCTTGACCACTCGTACCCCATGTGGTGCCTCCTGGCACAAACGCTGGTCTGAAGCTCACAGGACAGGAGGTGTCGTCCCACCAGGGCCACCATGTGTCACAGCACACCAGAGTAAATTAAACACTTCCCCTGTATTCACAGACTGTAGTGCAGCACTTTGAGACCTGCCCTGGAACAGAGCTGTGCATTAGGAGTTTGTTACTCACATCCTCAGCTTACCTTTCTGCCAACTCCTTCAGCGCCTTCAGCTCAGCTGCCTGCTTCGCTCTGGCGAGCTCTGTCATCTTCAGAACTTGCTGTTAGAGATGAAAACAGGATCAAACCCAAACAGACCAAGAAGGGACACAGCACACCATCTAAATTACCACCAGATTCCACTTTCTCCCTCCCTCCCTGAACTCCAGGGGCAGGGAGCTCAGCCGTGCCCACAGATTGGGCCACGCTCCTGGACTGACTCCTCCAAGGCTCCAAAAGCCACTCTGTGAGCCACCACACGCCTCTGGGCTACCTCCATGGACAGCTTCCTCCCTCTCTCTGCTGGAGGCAGCACCAGAGTCCCTGTACTTGTGGGTGGGTGGGAAATGAAAGATCTTACCTTCGAAACAACAGAGGCCAGAGAAAGGACTTCTGTCTTGTGAAAACTCTGTGGAAACTGCTGGCAGAGCATCAGCACAGCGAGACCTGCCTGCCCTGCTGTGAGGAGCCTGGAAGGAAGAGCCCTGGCTGCTGGGCTACGTGCTCTGCAGTAACAGCTCCAGGGGTTTTACTGCCTTTGCCTCACCTTGCCCACTGCATCTCACAGTCTGTCAGAGTTGTCAGACAAGGACATTTTATTGCTTTGGCTTCTCTCTGGTGCTAAGCACAATTTCCAGGTGAGCTTGTTCTCAAGAGGTAGGTTTTTTCCCCTGGGGGTTGGTATAGGCCAGACCAGCCAGTCTTGTAGACAGCTTGCGAGGTGCTCGTCAAGCTGAAGTGCCCCAGGGAACCTGAGGTTTAAGAGATGATGCCAGCTCCTTTGGAAAATAAGGAGAGGAAAAGGCTTCCAAACCCTGGAATCATCCCCCTTTCAAAGGAACAGATGGCATATGCCATATTTATCAATCATCCCTATCTCATGGACTACCCTCTGTCTCCAGGTCTTGCTGGTGTTTGCTTAAAGGGGGGGTCTGAGGGTATGGGAAACACCCACGCACTGTCAGGACTCGCTGGTGACACCCTGCACAGACACTTACTCTGACTTCTCCTAAGTCAGACAGCAGAAGGCTTCCCAGATTTCAAGAGGAGTGAGATCCAGTGCTAAGGGATGGTCCCAGGGGCGCTGTCTCAGGAGCTTTTCATTTCATTAGCCCTGGTGTGGCAGTGGCTGCTCTGTTCCCACACATCTGCCCTCGTGGGACGAGAGCGGTGAGTGTGACTGTCCCTACGGCACGTCTTTAATGACAGTCGGCACTGGTGACCCTGCAGGGCTTCCCCTGCCCGTGTGTCACCCTGGCTCTATGGAGCGGGGAGCAGCGAGGAGCGTGGTACAGCCTCACGTACCCACGCTCCTCCAGAGCTGGCACCTGGCAGCAAGTGAAGCCAAGAAATGCCCTGATAACCCCAAGCAAAGCTATTGGAAGAGCTGGAGCAGATGGAGCCAGATGTGCTCCCAGACACGGCTTCGCAATTCTTTTCAAACTGCTGGACTTTTCTAGCTTCTAACAAATAGGCACCACTGCCTCCATTCTCAATTACCTTCCTGGGCCTGACAATGCTCTGAGGGGTGTTTTCTGCCCAGTGGCCACATTGCCAATCTCACAGTTAAGTGAAGAACTTGGTTTGTCCTACTGTTGTTGCAGGAGCTCTCCATCCACGGCTACAGCTTCTGTTGATGCTCACAGTCCTTACCTCGGTGGCGTGCTGCTCCTTCTTTCTTCGAATCCCATCGTAGTGTTCCTCCCCCAGCTGGAGGAGGTCTATCTCCAGCCTCTCCCTCAGCTCCAAAACTCGGCTGTCAATGCTTTCTGCCACGTCAGCAGGATTTGCACATGTGCCAGCATCACCCGGTGTCAAACTCCTACAGAACAGACCCAGTGGCTGTGCTGCTTCTAGAGCTGCTGACACCACCCTGACCTTCCCACCACCCCGACCTTCCCACCACCCCGACCTTCCCACCACCCCGCAGGGACCCGTGGCTGCTCTCACCCCACTGTGCTTCCTTCGGACAAGGGGAGCCCCTGTTTCTCTTGGGGATCCCTCCACTTTGGGCTGGGGAGGAGACCCACAGGCCCTGCTGGAGACCCCGTGCTGTATTTACCTCTTCTTCTGGGTTTTCCTGGTGTTCCTTTTCTTGCCTCCATGGCAGACAGACCATGAAAAGAGCATGGAATATTTCTGCAGCAGCTCCTCCCTGCGTTTACTTCCTTTCCGCTCCAGCTCCCTCAGCTCCTTCTCCTGCTTCTTCAGCAGCCTCAGAAAGACCTTAATCTGCTGCAGCTCCGCCAGGCTGGCTGTCTGAGGCTCTGAAACAGGAAATAAAGAGAGGCTCTTTCTCTCTCCCAGCGTTTCTCAACCTGCTGCGATGCCTTTGGGGGTCAGACAGGTTTTTTCAGCACTGCCTTCATTCAGCTTTTCCTCCTTCTCCTTGGCATCCCCCACATCCACCTGGTGGACGCCTGCCATGGCCAGAAGAACTGCTCCTTCTGGCCAGAGGAACACACTGGTGGTGCTGACCCAGTCTGGGCAGCTTGTGCCTTGCACTTTTCCTCAGTTCTAGGTATCCCAGGGGTAGCACAGCTGTAACGGCGCTGGGGGCTCTGATTGTAAGGGAAAAGCTTTTTTATTTCATTACTGATTATTTTGCAAAACTGAGTTACAAGGAGAAGTGCTTTTACCCCTTCCAGTTTTAATGCCTGGTCTTTTGTCAGTTGTGAGGAATAAATGAAAGGTCCTTTGAGGCAAATGACAACCATGGGAAGGAGCCTGTGAACTGCTGGAGACCTTGCTATCTGGCGGGAGCCAGCAGGTCAGACCGGGTTATCTGTGGCAGAAAGGCCACAGGGAGTTACCTTCTCAGGGGAAGGCACTTGTTTTTGGGGGGTTTTTTTGGCTTGGATGTGTAAAAATTCAGGGAACTCATGGGTGTGTCTGCAAGGGGACGCTGTGCAGGGCCAGCTCCTGCCAACAGGCTCACCCTGAGGAAACACACAGGTACAGCTCTCAAAGCAGAGCCCACGGTGCTTCCACAGGCTGTGACACCTTTTCCCAGAGAACACATTTCCAGTCATCATAGCTCTGTCTGGGGGAACATTTTTCTTCAGGGGTAACTCTTAAACTGCTGCAACCAGTGGCCTCAGAGGGGTAAAGCTGAGCAGTCCAAAGCCCTGCTGCCCTACCCGTGCAGGTGACAGTGGCCCAGCGAGGCGGGGACCGTGGCAGCTTCAAGCCTCGTTTCTCCTCCAGACTGGCTGTGAGCTCGATCCCAGCTGGAGAGCTCACCACACACCATGGCACTTGCCAAACTGGGCAAACGGGGCCACTGGTGGGGAAGCCGGGTCCCTGAGCCCAGATTCACCTGGTTTGTCCTTCGTGCTGGCTACAACAGGCAGGGGTGGCTCAGGGTTTTTGGAATTTGCAAAGCAGGCTTCATCTCTATCCCACCAGAAAGTGGGCAGAGAGGGAATGCAGGGTGACTGACGGTGCCCCAGCCACGTGGGCAGCAGGACAGGAGTTCCCTACCTGCCATCTGCATCACGTCGATCACATTTTCATCCCTGGTGAAAGCTGCTGCTCCTGAAATCACAAAAGAGGTTCCTGCTTATGTTCTACCCCAGATCCTCGGGTTGAAATCAGACAGTGGAGAGCGCATCAAGAACATGGGCCACACGAAAGATGTTGGTGTGAACACAAAGGAATTCATTAAGCTGCTGAGATGCTAAAGTGCTTGGGACCATTGTTAGGAGGGTCAACAGAAGGGGAAGAGGACTCTGTGCTGCCAGAGAACAAGGCTTTGCATCAGCGGCGCATTGCCCCATTCAGCACACCTAAACTTGGTGTGATGGGGTGGGAAGGATGCTCCGGGCTGAAACTTGAGAAAACCCATTGTTTTGGTACCAACATGTCTGGAAGGACAGTAATCATGTTGGCACAGTTTATAAGGAAGGGAAAAACACTTATTAGCTGTCAATTACCCTGAAATATAATAAAAGAGAATGAGGTAATTAAGTGGTGGGTAGGGGACACACTCTGACCTAACCTGACATCAGTTTGGATTGGAGCCATGTCTGAGGATCCTTCTGGCACCTTCCCCAGTGCTACACCTTTAACTCCTGTTTTGTATCTTGTTTTTAAGGCCAAGATGGTGCCAGTATGAAAGGAACAAACATACTGGTAGGAAGATCTTTCCCTGCCAGAGCTTCTTTAAACCTAGCAATAGGTGCTGGCTTTGTCTGTTGATTTCTATTAAAGCAAATTCATAACTTTTTTTCAACTCATTTGGCCAGAGTTAGGTAGATTTTGCCCTGTCCTGTTAACGGGTCCCCCTTTAACCTAGTGGTCCAAACACAGGCCTGTGCTCCATTCTCACTCTCTCAGAATGCCAGGCATGGGCTGGTAATGAATCTTCTAAAGAGCTTGGGGTTCAGCTCAGCTGATGAATAAAACTCCTAATCTTTAAAGCTCCCAGCTGTTATACGAGTGGACACTGGTGCAAGCACAGTTTCACAGGATACAGAGCTTTCAGGGGGATCTAAAGATAGTTAAAATGTCAGAAATCAACAGTGATCTAGAGAAAGAGGCCCCTGAAAAGAACAACAAAGAGGTGAAGAGCAGTGAGGTATTATGGGATAAAACCAAAGCAGATCTTAACACCTTTGTCTCACAAATATCCAGAATTATCAAGTCTTTGCTCAAAATCGATATCCAACCTCCAGTTTCACACTTTAGAGGAGAGACTCTGCCACAGGCCAGGCCCTGCTAGGACAGTGGTCATGTCCCAGGGAACTCCCTGCTGAACCTGGAACACCGAGGTCGTCCACCAGAGTCCAGAGGGAGCAGCAGCACGACTGGAGGGGAAAGGCAGTGCTGGCACCAGTTGGGTGCTCAGCATGTTTCCCAGTCTCAGTAGATTCCCCAGATGGCTTCTCCGTTGGGGAGCAGAAGAGTTTTCCCATCCCACTCCCTCCAGCCCAGGCAGGGGATAACTACAACTTTTGCCATTAATGACAAGCACCAGAATTTAAATTACATTTAAATACAGGCACCAACACTGCCTCTTTCAGCCCCGTGTGTCCCCAGGCTCTCCCTCCCTTCTGCTTCCCGCTCAGCCCACACCCCAGTGTTACCTGCGGGCCCGTTAGAAAGAGGAGAGCTGAACCTCCCAGCGGAGTCTGGTACCCCGTTAGCTTCGGCAGAGGGGACGTTCCTCTGTGTGCCAAGTCTCTACAGCAAAGATCAGAGGGACAGCAAAGCTCTGTTACTTCAGGCTGAATCCATGCAACCTCCTTTAGAGACGATGACAGAACCTGGGAAACCTTACCTCCCCCGAGCCATCTTTGTGCTTTACTGATCTCTTGTCTTGCAGACTGAAGAACTTGATGGGGTTGGAGAGAGCAATAGTCAGATCTAGAAACAAAGAGAAGATCTTTGCTTGTGTTATCAAATCACTCTGATTTTCCTCGCCTTCTGGTTCCCTGTCTGGCCTGGGACAGGAAATGGTGGAGAAGGGATATTCTCTGTTCTCTGCTTCTAAGAACCTTCTCCCAGACAGCACCCAGGGCGGGGACTGTCTTCACCTTCAGTCCCTGTCTGAGGTGGTGGCTCACAACTGATGTTTAGGGCAGCTCTGAGAAGCTGAGGAGATCATATTGCTCCCAAAATCCAAAGCCAGGTTAAGACTTTCCTCACCCATTGGCTCCACGATCCAATTCCAGTCCAACCCTGTATAAACTTGGTCTTTTTTACAACAATGTGTTAAAAGCATCAATTTGAAGAAGGTTCATTTGTGTGAACACAGGGCTCACAAATGAGGGCACAGCGAGTAAGCATGGGAACCATCCACAACAGCAGCTGTGGCTGACGCTGTCACACTCTGCAGGCCTTGCTCACAATCACTAACAGCTCTGTTGCTAATCCCTCCAGTGGGGCCATCCCTGAGCCATCTGTGTGACTGTCCCCTTTTTAAAGGCTGATCACCCTATCTCAGTACCAGCCAGATCCTTCCCCTCTTCCACCAGGGAAGAGGAACTCTCCTGTGTTCCCTAAAGCCCTATTCTCTCCCCTAGTAGTTATCACCTCTTACTCGAGGAAACCTCCCTCTGCCTCTGAATAAAAGCAGTAAAAAGGCTGACCCACTCCAAAGCAGAGACAGTTCCACCTGCACCGTGCATCTGGGGTGTCCCTTGGCCCGTACAGGGAACCAGTCACACTTGGGCTGCAGGCACCCACTCTTCTGATGAGAGCAAGGCTGTGACAGGGTGCTGGCATCTCCTCAAGTCCCACCCCGACAAGGAATGAAGGGTGCAGGAGGAAAGCACCCCCTGGGCTGGAGAAATGCTTCTGCACCCCAGTTTGAGCACCCGCCACGCACATCCTAAGGCGTAACTACCTGCCCAAGCATCAGGGACGTAGTCCTTCACTTCCAGGTACACAAAGAGGGAAGGCATGGTGAGGGGCATGTTGCTCTCACTGCGGAGACAAATGTGGTGGTAGCCTGAAAGCAGAAAGCACACGGGCTGAGCTGACAGACTCCCCATCCCATCTCTCTGTGTTCCAACCGTGAAAGGAGGAACCTCTCCAACCTTAAGGAGGGGGTGGAGAACACATTACAGAACTAGGCTAAGGTAAGGGGATGAGTTTGAAGACTCCACTGCCTCCAGGAATGGAGCTTATGTAGCAAAACAGGCAGATGTTTGTCTTCTTTACACCTTCTGATGGACAGGTCTCAAGGGCACAAGAGCTGAAGGAACTTCCACAAAATTTACCTGAGTGCACTGCGATAACGGGAATGACACGATGCCCGATGAACTTCCCTCCTTCCTCCCAGGCCACAATTTTGAGAGATGCCAACTCAGGCATCATGATCTAAGGGAAAAAAACAGAGTAAGGCACCAGTGTCCTCACCTCTAACTCCAACAGCATCCTGGCTTCACTAGGCAGAGCTTTGCTCCCTCCTCCTTCCACCAAAACCCCACCATCTGGCCGAGGAAGTCACTGCCTCTTTCTGCCGCTCAGCATTTACGGCCACAGTTTATCACAGACATAATGAATTCACAGGAATTCCACAAACCACAGGCTTCTCAGGAGAGACAGAGATCACAGGAGGACAACAACCCCCCAGACCACAGCTTCCAGGAAGCAATTCTCCAGGGAAGGGGGGAACTCAGGAGGATAATTTAGGAACTTTGCCATAAGGGCTCTTGCCTCCCGCCTCCCCCATTTTCTTCTGCCACAAAATGCACTAAAAATGACTCTGCCAGAACTGAAGCCTGAAAAGTTGTTTTCTGAAATGAGGAGAATACATTTATCTACCACATCACAAATCAGCTGAAAATATCTGTGCTTTCAGGGTGCTTGGGAGGTGAATTGTGTAACGTGGGTTTTGCTGCTGCAGAAAGGCCAGACACTACTGTCACTTTTGACTTAACTTCCCTGTACCCCATAGCTGGACAGTGACCACCGAATTCCTGGGGACAAACAGGGCAGCTTTCTCTGTTCTGGCACAGAAACCCTCCCTCTGGTCCCATTACTCCTCCAGTTTGTCTGCTTCTCATTGACAATTTAACCACAGACACTCGGTTCCTTTCTGGTTCCCGGTGCTTGAAACGTGCAAAGCCGATGAGTCAATTGAGGCTGAAGTGCACCACAAACAGGTGACCTCTGAGGCTTGGGATTTCCAGAAATGTTCCCAGTTACCCCTTGACTGTTCAGGGAAACATTGATGGAGAGCTGGTTTGGATGGTATCTGAGAAAGCAACACCTAAGGCCTTGTGTGTCTAAAGCCATGACCAGCATCTCCCGAAGGGAGTCCCTTGTGTCATCACTGACCTCTCAAGACACAGTGCTTGTGGCCACCGGGACCTCTAAGGATCCTCTGTCTAAATTACTCTCAAATATTATTACCTTTTCAAAGACAAAAGCCTCCTCTTTCCAGACAGGGTTAATGGAGTTGGCTGTGGAGGTCAGTTTGGTTCTGTATTTGCGTTTTGTGTCCCTTGGTAACCCAAACAGCTCCACTTCCACATAGGTCTTCACGCTGCGCTCCGAGAGGAACTGCCCAGAGAGAATCTATGAACAAGCAGGAAGGTGCTTAGCAACGGCTGGGGAGAATAAAAGAGAAGAACCCACCTGTACCTTCACCCTGAAGCCACTCTCCCACCCCAGAACACCCTCTCTGCTGCAGCTCCCAACCCACAGCAGGCTTTTCCTTTACCTTCACCCATGTTTCTTGCTTCAGCACTTCCTCCAACCTCCTCCCTCCCCATCACCACAGCCTTGGCTTCTTCTGCCTGGCAGATGCTAATTTTCCATTTTCATGCGATCATGATTAATTTAAAATAGTGCAAAGACTGGGAGTTGCCATGGTAACGCTCTCCCACGGGACTCGGGGGGTTCATTTGCCACTAAGAACCCTACTGGGTAATAAATAGATGCCAGTTATACACGTGGTGCCAGGAACCGGCTGCCGGGGGAGGAAGAGCGCCGTGGTTTGTACTTGCCGTGACAGACAGGGTACTTGCCACCACCACATCAATGCGGTCCACAGAGAAGGGGTCAAACTGCTTGTCCGGACGCCGCATGAACTCGTGCTTGAGCAGGTAGCCACACTGGCCGTTGAACTCAAAGAGAGCCATGTTCTGCTGCATGGGGACATCTGAGGTAGAGGAACACAGTCAGCACCCCGACCTTCCGGCACCATCAGGTGGCTTGTGCGCTACGAGAGAGCTGAACGGTGCTGTACCTCCTCAGCCCCTGCCAGCCAGGGGCTCTCAAAGCCATTTCAAAAACTAATTAAGCCGCTCAGCACCCTACAGGGAAAAATATTACAGCAGCTGCTGCACGAAAGGTAAGTGGTTTGCTTATGACTGCACCATCAGCCTTGGGTAGAACTAAATTAAAACCTGCTTTAAGAAGTACCTGCTATTTTGGGGTGTGAAGTAAATACTTGTCTGAACCCCTCTACTCCTTCCCCCTTTCAGTTTGGGTCTCCTCTCAGTCCACCTCCTCCCCTGCCACTTCTCTTGAGAACACTGTCTCCAGTGTGAGATCCCATCACAACCCATCTCTCACTCTCTCCCTTTTTAAGTTGCTTCTTTTCTTCTCCTGCTGATCCTACAGCTGGTCTCCTACACTCTCTATACACAAGACAGAGAGGAAGGAGGGGTAAAGAAAGCTAGAAAGCTTTCTCTGGAGGGTTTTTTTTGCCCCCTTCCCATGCTAAATGTGAAGCAAGGTCCTTCTTCCCTGCTTGGGTCAAAATACTGGGAATCACAGCAGAGACAGGCCAGTCCTGTAGCCTGATGGAGCTCTGCCTCACACAAGGGGAAGCGGCTCAGGGGAAGGGGGAGCTTCTGATGCACGGTGCACTGTATTTAGTCTGACATCACGTTACGGGACAGCCGGAGATGGTACCAGACACTGGGTGCCAGCAAGGCATACGTGGGTATGCACAACGGTGTAGGACAGGACACCATGTACCAGGTGTGTGCTGGGCCTAGAAAGGTGCTTGTGATCCGTGGGGGATGGAGTTGAAGAACACCACCCCCCTGGGAGAAGGCACTGAGAACAAAAGAAGGCTGTTTTCAGGGCAAGAGCAGCGGAGGAAGAGCCAGCGAAGGTGAGGACACAGCCTCGCCCCCCTCAGAAGCTGGAGGACAACATGACACTCACCCATGGTCTGGAAGTTGAGTGCCACCATCTGACAGCCAACGTTCCAGAACATCTGGGGCATGTAATTGGAGGAGTCCATGCGGGTGCCTTTGGGGTAAATCCGGCTCATCTGTCGCTTGTTATACCTGCAGTCGCTCTATAGGAAACCAGTCTGGAGCACCCCTTGTGCACCCCGGGGCTGCCTCACACACACACACTATGAAACTTGTTTAAGGTCTGCTGCTGAGAGCTCAGAACCTTCCAGACAACCAGACAGACAGACCCTGGCAACCAAAGGCTCCTTTCCCACACCCTTCCCACTTAAGGCCAAGCATCTGGCAGCCGTGCCGTTCACTACCGCAGGGGACATCCCATCAATCTCAGTGCACAACCCCCAGAGCCACCGTGTCCCACCCGCAGCCCTTACAGCTCTGATGGAGAGTTTACCAGCTCCTGAAACCAGAGGCACAGAGTACCCCTGTGCTCAGCACTGGGGAGGCCACCCCTTGAGTCTGGTGTCCAGTTGTGGGCACCTCAGCACAAGAGAGATCTGGAGGTGCTGGAGCGAGTGCAGAGGAGGGACACGGAGCTGGGGAAGGGCCTGGAGAATAAGGCTTATGAGGATGAGGCTTGATGGTTGGACTTGATGATCCCAGGGATCTCTTCCAACCTAAATGATTCTATGATTCTATGATTCTATGATCCATTGAGGGAGTTGGGAGTGTTTAGTGTGAGGAAGAGGAGGCTGAGGGGAGACCTCATCCCTCTCTCCAACTGCTTGAAAGGGCATTGCAGAGAGGTTGGTGCTGGTCTCTTCTCACAGGCAATGAGCGATGGAAGGAGAGGGAATGGCTGGAAGCTGCAGCAGGGTAGGGTTAGGCTGGCCATGAGGAAAAGGTTTTTCCCAGAGAGAGTGGTCAGTCAGTGGAATCAGCTGCCCAGAGAGGGGGTGGAGTCCCCATCCCTGACTGTGTTTCAGAGTAGATTGGATGTGGTGTTGAGGGATCTGCTGTAGGGGAGAACTTGTAGAGTGGGGCTGATGGTTGGACTCCATGATCCCAAGGGCCTCTTCCAACCTATATGCCTCAGCCTTACCCAGGAGCCAGATTGGCTCTGGTTCTCCCTACAGCCAACTGTGCTGGACAAGGGCTGCCAAAAGGATACTCCACAAACTGCACAGGGAACTTGGTTAGTAGATCATAAGCCTTCATCTCTGTGAAGGAAGAGATGACGTAACTCCGGTTCTTCTCTAGAAACAGAAGACAAGAAAGCATTTAGAAGAATGGCATGAGCACCCCCATTCTGTGTGTGGGGCCTGATGGACACAAGAAGCACTTGGCCTGTTTACTCCCACTTTCCCCCATACACAGTTTTCTATCAAGGCAATTTACCTCCCTCTAGTCCCTTGAAAAGGGACTGAAGAGTAATACTCCATAAAGGGTGATGTGAGACAGTGATTGTGCACCCCAGGACAGGAACTTGATGGAGCACAGACAGGATGGGCTCACAAAGCTCAAATGGCAGTAACTTTGTCCATTTCTTTCTGAATTTCAGTGACATTCAGAGAATAGCTCCTGCCTGGAGCTTTAGTTCCAAGTGAATACAAACATTCAGCCTTGCACAAAGATCTTTACTTTGTCAACTTTCCTCTTCTTCGCTCCCCTATTTATTTATTTTTTCTTTTTCTTTTCTTTCTTTGACCAAACCAGCTCACTCAAAGCTAGACCCAGATGTGGGAACTGTTTAGAGGAACCTACTGTGTTCAAAGAAATGGCATGCACTTTCAGCATTTGAGCTGTTTCTCTGTCCAGCCACCGCAGAAGAGGAAGGCCAGTCACAGACATGAAGAAGAGCTGGGCTCATCCCTGCCCTCAGAAGCAGCAAAGCACATCCAGAGAGACAGCACCCCCCTTTGGGCTGTTTCTGTTTGTCCTCACTCGCGTACCTGGGAGCAGTACCCGACGCAGCCCTGACCTCTCCCCAGTTCCTTACTGCAGGGAGGTGCTTGGGAGAACACAACAGCAAAGGGGTGGGAGCAAGTCACAACGGCAGGGGGAGGAGAGCAGCCTGTGAAAGCACTGCTCTCCTGGCTGAACAGAAATCCTTGGGATGCTGAAAGGACCGTGTTTGACTTACGGGCAGAGACTTCAAAGGAGTCGAATTTGATGGGCTGTATGTAGTTAACTAGGCTGGACATTTCCTCGTAGGCCGTCACTTCCAAACCAGCAGTGCCCTGAGCAGAAAAACAAAACCCAAGAGCAGACACATGGAGAGACCCTTCCTAGAGACGAAACAAGGCTTCACAGTCACAAGTGATTGCCCCTCTGGTGGCTGCCCCGACCAGAACACACCAGTTTCTTTGGCTTCCTGGTCCTACAGTTCCATTGTGGGCAGTGCAGTCAGGGGCACAGAGTTTCTAAGCAGCTGGGAAAAACTGGAACTGAGGCCTATGGAGAGGTATCAGCATGTAAGACGCCCAGGACCTTGTTAACCCTTCAAGGCCTAGAGTCTGGGACAAACTGGGGTCACTGTTTACCCTTCTCTCTGAGTGATTCTGGGGAGATGGAAATAGGAAATGGATTTTGTTTTATTGAAGGGAACACAGATCTCCCCCTTCCCCTTCAGCAGCAGCACTTCATGTTTCGGTAGCAACTTTTATCAGACTAAGGCTAAGCGTCTCCAAACACCCCAGAGGTAAACAATTATCTCCAAATCATGCAGAACAGCAAAGGCAGAGTCAGAAATAAGAGCTCTTCTGCCAGATTCTCTATGCAAGCAACCTCATTTCTCCTACTCAGTTTCTCTGGCAGAAGTCATGTTGTCCCAGGAGAGGGAAAGCCCCATCTGGTCACAGCACCTTCGTTCCCTCTCGCGTTTTGGGCTCAGCTCCATTCAATGTGTGAGGCCCCAGAGAAAATTGCAGGCCAGAAAAAACCCCAGAAAAGGAACAGAAACCACAGTGACAGTACCTCGTCTGACTGCATCTTTTTAATTTCCTCTTCATCCAGGTTTCCGAGGAGTTCATCCTCTTCCTCTGGTTCCTCTTCAGCCACGTCCCCTGCCCAGACTAACACACAGAGCCCACATCAGCAGCACGGATCGGTGACACCAGACAGGACTTTGCAGATTCCTAGCAATGGGGAGCTCTGCAAAACCTCACAATCAAGTCATGCAGGACCAAGAAGCAGAGGAATCAAACAATTTTATTAGCCAAATCCTAACAGGAACCAGCCCACTGGACTAGCACACCCAGGAGACCAAACCATTCCCCCTGCAGAATTCCCTTACGCCCCAAAGGTGACAATCACAGTGTGTTTGTCCCCACCCAGGTCGCCCATTCATGGCAATAAATGTCCATTTCTAGGTGCTCTGTGGGGGTGCTGACCTTGTCTTCATACGACTTCATGCCCTTCTACCATGACAGGGGCTGAACATTCACTGTTCTACCACAGGGGCCCCTGAGCCCAAGAGGTGACAGCCTTGAGACTGAAGAAGGGGAGGGGAGAGGGGCTGAAGGTTCTATAAACCTTCAAGAACCTCATGGTCAAGAACTAGGCCATGGTGAACTTGTGGTTGTCAGAGAGCTCCACCCTTCCATCAAACCAACAGCAGTGCTGTCAAGGAGCTCCCGGCTCACACAGCTGTATGCCTCAGAGCGGACCCAGGAGTTGCCTGATGGGCAGGGCATGAGCTGGTTGTCTCTTTTCGGTAGGAATGAAGGCTTTAAAAATATTCTGAAGATTTAATTTCTCTTTGAAGCTTAAGCTGCACCTTGAGATAACCGCATTAATGACTCGTATCAGCTGGCCTCAAGCTAGTTCCTATTGGGTGACCAGACTCGCCCATCTGGCTGTACTAGTCCCATTTTCCCTTCAGACATACCAGTATCTTCAGCATCCATTGGCATTGGCTGCTCAGTGATTTCTGGTTCCACATTCCTCCCTTTCTTCAAAGAGTTCTGCCTCTTCCCAGATACAGATTGTTTCTTTTTGTTCTTAATCAAGATTTTCCCTAAGAGATCCTTTGGACTTGGCAAAGGAACGCCTGGCTTCAGCTGCAACAGATAAACTTCTTACTGAATGTTCATCACAAAGACAGAATTCAAGCACTCATCTCTCCTGTCCCACCCAGTACCATTCCCCTGGCCATTTACTGGAGCATGGGCACATCTCAGCCCCTGTATTCCTTCATTTCTCTATCTGCCAGCATACCCCACTATATTCATGGGATTGTTTTTTCCAAGTCTTCACCTTTGGTTTCAGACCAGCATTTTGCACCTCTCGTCCCTCTCGTGTTCTGCCTGCTCTTGCCACGCTGTTCCCAGCCACCCAGCTAAAAGCACATCTTCATGGCCTGAAGGCACCCACACACCTCTGGCTTTCACATCTTACCTCTCTCATTATCCCAGGGGCTCAGTCATACAGCAGCACTTGGGCCATATTTAAACACTCTGCCTGCAGCAGAACTGAGGGAAAGATCCCAGAGTAGGTGGCTCAAGACAGAGATGTGTGACTCGGATGCTTCTCGACCTATGCTCCTTGTACAGATAGCAACAGGCCTATTAATAATTTTGCTAATACCCTGAACTGTTTCTCCTCACACATACCCTATTTCTCCCCATTGCCTGGACAAGGATAGGGGTCTGGACAGTGTGCAACTGCTGGTCTGCTCATGGCTTCCTTTCAGCTCTTCTGATCCCAGTGCTTGAAAAGAGCCGCTTGGGCGATGTGTCTCAGCGCCCGCCTTCCACTACGAGTCCCAAGGAACTGCCCGAAGCTTTGCAGAATGCTGGCACTGCCTGCTGTTTGTAAATCTGTGTCCCTTCCCAAGGCAGCTGAAGAAGCAGAGTGCATGGGGATCACCAAAGAGCTCACCGTGTCCACAAAACCCCACCCTTGTACAATGCAGCTGTTGATCAGGGAGAGGCAGAGCAGGAGCACCGAGCTGTGCTAGTCGCTGACCTGGAAGGGACTGTTTCCAGGTTGGTAACAGGAATTGAGAAGCACTGGTAGGAAGAGCCTGAAATGCTACTAAGCCCTTGTTCCTGTTTTCTTCCCAAACAAATGCTGGCAGATAGATCTGAAACAGTTTCGTGTACAGAAACACACTGACTCATCTTGGTACCGCTGGCCCAACTCGGTCACCCAGGGCTCAGTTTCCAGAGTCACTCGGGTCACAGAGCAGTAAATAAGAGCAGAGCCAGGGAAGTGCTCAGGAAAACCCCTGAGACCGAGAGGTCTCCCCTCCACTTTCTGTGTTGCTCGCTCCTAGAACCAGGCTTATGTTCACCTTCTCTTTCGCTGCCCTTGTGTCTGTTGTGGCATCTCCAAGCACCAGGAGTGACTGGTTTTTTCAGTCACAGACATCTCCACCAGCCTCCTGCCCCAACTTCCACTTACTGGGTATTTTTCCAGTGGCTCTGTCAGCAGCATATCCCCAAAAATGGTTCGGCAGTACTCAGCCATCTTTGCCTGCTGCTTGGGCCTAAGGAAAAAGAGATGAAGCAGGAGTGAACAGGAAAGCAGACACCCAAATTCAGAACTGAGCATGAGCAACCATCATGGGATCCACGTACGCTACCCAGAAAACCACCTTTGCCTTCGCCCAGACAGCTATGCACATCGTGAATCATAGTCACAGAATGGTTTAGGTTGGAAGGGACCTTAAAGCCCCCCCAGTGCCAGCCCCTGCCCTGGGCAGGGACACCTCCCACCAGCCCAGGTGGCTCCAAGCCCCCTCCAACCTGGCCTTGAACCCCTCCAGGGATGGGGCAGCCACGGCTTCTCGGGGCAACCTGGGCCAGGCTCTCCCCACCCTCACCCCAAAGAAGTTCTTCCCCACATCTCAGCTCCATCTCCCCTCTTTCAGGGTCAAACCCTTCCCCCTTGTCCCAGGGCTCCCCTCCCTGATCCCCTTCAAGTACCAGACATGCAGTCCCTTCCCACACCAACTCCCTTTGTTCATACTCTGCCATCTCCAGCTAAAAGGCTGCACAACTGTGGTCACTCTCACTCTGCAGTCACTCTTATGGCCCATCTTTCAGCTCTGACCCACCTTTGGTTCCTTCAGAACTTTCAACTGATGTTTCATTTCAGCTCAGGCCCTCACTGAGAACCCAGCAGCCCTTTTCTGCACACTTGCTGCTCTGGACAGCAGAGAACACACTTCTCCCACATGTGGTCCCCAGTCCCCAGATACTCACGAGTCCACGTGGTTCTCGAAGGACAGGATGACAGGGTAGAGAGATGTTTTAAAAGCACTTTCTGCAATGGCCTCAATGGCATCCTAAAGGAGAAGTGATGTCAGAAGACCAGCAGTGGTTAACAGGAGCCATGCAGCTGATCTCCCACGGAATGGGCTCCCAAGACTCAGGTCTCACAAATGATCATTGTCGGTGCATCTCTTTACAGTAACTAATCTCCTCCCAGTAAGAAGGGGAGAAGTCTCTTTTCTTCGTACCTGCCCAGATTTCCAGCTCCAGAGGATACAACACACAGCTAAACTTAACAGCTTGTGTCCAAAACCAGAAGCTGAAGATGTGAGAGCACGAGCTTTAATTTAGCTCACAGTTTGGTGTACACAGAACTGGCTGTGCCATCACTGTGCCGGGGAGGCACTGCAGGGCACTTTGAACTGGTAGAAGCAGCTGTCTGCAGCACCAGAGGAAGCTGCTTTACACTCGATTTATGCTCCTCTCTGAGCCTGTCTGATTTTCTGTCATTTCACCTGCTTATAAACCCCTCCTGCCTAGCACACAGAACTCCAGGATGCTCAGTAACCACCAGTGCTGACATTTCAAATGCAAATACCATGGAGACGTTCTCAGCATTAATGATGTAAGAAAAGAATAAATCCTATTTTCCCCAAGCTCCCGTTAAACTGCCACAAACTTTCCACTATTTGCTTTTGTGGTGCTGCTCAGCGATGGGGTAAAGAAGTGTCATTCACTCCATGGCAGTTGCAGTCCCCTGCTCCCCCCAGACTCCACGCTTCTCAGCCCGGAGGGAGGTGCCAGGGCTGCTCTCCATGGGCCACTTGGACCTTCCTGAAACCTGCGATGTCCAGAGGGGGAAAAGCTTCTGAAAGGCCACAGGCAATGGCAGAGAATTGGCAGAGAAGGGAGAGAGGTGCGGAGGGAAAGATTATGTACAGCTAAAGCCTGGGCACACGCTGCCTTAACAGGTTATCATTTCCCTGAGGAACAGTCTCGTGTGTAATTAGCAGAGCTCTGCAATTACAGCAGCGACCCAGTGAACTGCTGTGCAGAAAGCAGCAGTGCAGCCACCCCACCGGGGAAACTCCTGACACCGAGAATGACAGCATCTTTGATCTTAAGGATTGGGGTTTTTATTTTCCCCCCACATTCAGTAGTAATGAAGCACAAGAACTGGGGGAAAAATATATGGAGTGAGAACAAATAGCTTTCAAAAGAATCTGAAGTGCCTCTGCCTGTTGGAAGCAGCTGTGCAAAGGAGTGCAGGAAAAATAAGTGTGGTGCATTGATTTTTAACCTCTAAGTTCTTTGTGGCTGCTGTGGTTAAATGCCCTGTATTTCCAAGGGAGGAGCAGGCTCTGGGCTGTGCTTCTGCAGCCTGGGAGCCCGCTGCTCAGGGAGCCACTGCCCAGCACACCAGAGGGCAGCTGCAACTAGGACAGAATGGAAACCTATTCCTCCAAAGCACCACCACCTGAGGCTGTGAGCCACAGAAACCTCCTGCAGCCCAGGTACAAGATAAACTCATTTAACCATTTCTTTTCTAAAGGCCACCTTCCTTCTTTCTCTGATGTACAACTGCCCATGAATTCATAGAATGATATGGGGTTGGATGGGACCTCTGGTCCACCCACAGCAGGTCCCACAGGAACATGTCTGGGTGGGGTTTGAATGTCTCCAGAGAAGGAGACTCTCTGGGCAGCCTCTGCCAGGGCTCTGCCACCCTCACCCCAAAGAAGTTCCTCCTCAGGTTGAGATAGAAGTCTGTGCCTGTTCCCTCCTGTCCTGTCCCTGGGCACCACTGGGAAAAGCCTGGCCCCATCCTCCTGACACCCCTCCTTGAAGGATTTCTGGGGGTTGATCAGATCCCCCTCAGCCTTCTCTTCTCCAGCCTGAACAGCCCCAAGTCCCTCAGCCTTTCCTCAGCACAGAGATGCTCCAGGCCCCTCAGCACCTTTGTGCTCCTCTGCTGTCCCCTCTCCAGCAGTTCCCTGTCCTTGTCTGGGGAGCCCAAAACTGGTCCCAGTGTTCCAGCTGTGGCCTCCCCAGGGCAGGGCAGAGGGGCAGGATGACCTCTCTCCACCTGCTGGTCACACTCTTCTTGATGTCCCCCCAGGAAACTATTGGCCACCAGGGCCCATTGCTGGCTCCTGGGCATCCTGGTGTTTCCCCAGGACTCCCAGGTCTTGTTCCTCAGAGCTGCTCTCCAGCAGGTCCCCCCCAACCTGTCCTGGTGCAGAGGGTGGTTCCTCCCCGGGTGCAGGACCCTGCACTTGCCCTTGTTGAACTTCATGAGGTTCCTCTCCGCCCAGCTCTCCAGCCTGCCCTGGTCTCACTGGATGGCAGCACAGCCTTCTGGGGCGTCACCCACCCCTCCTGGTTTTGTGTCATCAGCAAAATCCACGATCCTCATGCAACCTTCTCAGCCCATTGCTCCTGCCCCCGCATTTCCCTCATTCATTCATCTTCACCCAGCTAAAAACCTCTCTCCTGGTCCTCCCACTCCAAAAACATACACAAACTCTATCCTTCTGCATATTTGCTCATCATTCATTCCATCTACACATTCATTCGCCTGTCATCCTGCCATCAATCTCTTCCTCTCAAACACCCCTGCCCTCAGCCCATCCATCTGACAGCTTCCTCCACCAGAGACGAGTCTAAACCCAAGCAGGAGAAAGTGTGTGCAGAGAAAACCCTTTCCTTACCTTGAAGAGGATCTCGGTTGTCATGGTGAAGCCGTGAGTGATGATGGGTTCCTCATCTGGGGGCCGGCCCTTCCAGCAGTCCAGCTCCACGCAGCGGCAGCCGGCCAGCAGCGTCTGGCGGTACATTTCAGGAGAGGAGATGCCAGAAAACTGTCCCGCTGGAGGAGAGCACAGGCTCCACATTAGACACACAAACAGGAGCAACAGAACCCTCTGCCACCCTCGAGCAGCTGTACGTGCTGGACTGACAGGACGCTTTCGGTTACAGGGTGATGTTTCCTCCTGGCTCCTTCAGGCACCAAACCCCTCAGGGATCATTGCAGCCCTCAGCCCTCCAAACGTGAGGGCAGATACATCCACCCAGCCCACTGCCAGCCTCACTCCTCCTCAGTGGTGGGACATTCGTGTTGGAGTGGAGGCAGACTCTGGAGCTGCCCTTACCTGTCAAATACGTGTTGTGTGATGAATTGATGAAGTAGTGTGAGAGTGGCTGGGTCATATCCTGGTACAGCACCAATTTGTCCAGTGCTATCACGTTGTTCTCAGGGCCACAGAGGAACCAGACCATCCCCTCTGGAGACAACTGCCCTACAGGGAAAACAAAGCTGTCAATAGTACTGAACCAAACGGGTGCTGCCACCTCCTTGTTGGAGCACTGCACCACAGTGAGGGCTGTGTTGCACAACCGCTCCCCTGGGAAGGTCAGGGCAGCAAAAGGTGCAAGATCCCCTGCTATTTTCATGCCACCTCTGTAGCAAGCCTTTGGGGCTGAACAAGACTCACCTCTCTGGATGTTAATCCCGCTGGGCTCATACTTCTCAATCAGGCTCTGCACCTGCTCAGGTTTGGCTGGTGGGAAAAGGATGTCGTTGAGGCGCGAGTCTCGCTGCTTCTTGTTGATAAACTTTGCCAAGTGCTCCTTGGTCATGTAGGGCTTTGCTTTTAAATGGCTGAGGTGAGAGAATTACAGAGCAGCAGAGGTAAGGCCTCATGCATTCCCCAGAAAACCTTTTTACAGAATGGTTAGAGTTGAAAGGGACCTTCAAGATCATGGAGTTCCACCCTCCCTGCCCTGGGCAGGGACACCTCCCACCAGACCAGGTTGCTCAAAGCCCCATCCAGCCTGACCTTGAACACTTCTCACAAGAGAGAGATTGGTCCTTCCTCGGGTTAGCAATGGGTGTCTGCCTCCCTGGGCCCAAAATTTCTGTTTTTTTCTACATTTCTTCCTGTAAATAACACTTCCCACTGTGGCCTCTCTTCTTCCCAGCTAATCCAGTACTGTGAAGAGTTTGTGCTCGGGGAGGCACAAAGCATATTTTGAGCCTCTGACTTGAACTCTGAAGGGACCTGAATTTCAGAGCACATAACTGCTCACCCTGTGAAATCAAGTCCATTTAAGAAATCACAGATTCAGCTACTTGAAAAAAAGGTCACTGCCTGCTGGCGAGGATGACCTTTTTTTCAGCCCTCAAGGAGGGTTCTCACAGGGTGCACAGCCTAGCCACAAGCACTATCACGTTAGCACGATCTAGCGTTGAGCTGGAATCCACCCTCCTGATGGTGACAGTTAAAGAGTCCCTGCAGGGAGGCCTCATCCTTTCTATTCAGGCTTGAGTGAAAGTGTCAAGAGCGCTGGCACCGTTTTCTGACCTGAGTTCTTGTCTGTCTGAGGCTTGAGATCAGACAAACCCCACAGCATAAAGCCCCCTCGCCTCTCCTCTTTGCCTGCCTTTTGCCACAGGAGATCAAGTTCTGTGCTGCGCCTTGAGGGGAACTTACTGTGAGGTAAAGATCTCATCGATCTCAGGCCGTGGGCACAGATTCATGAGGAAAGTTTTATACACGGTCTCAGGGAAGTCCTCTGGGTTGATGGCATCATTCTGAGAATGCAATAAGGACGTGTCAGTATCACACACCCACGGCAGCTTTCACCTCTCCATTAAAAAGCGACTGCAACACTGGCAAGGTGCTCAGGGAAGAACAGATGAAGGAGAAGCACCATGATGCCCTACTTCAGACCGGACGGTTACTTAATCTGTCCCTTGGTCCCTCTCATGTGATGGCGTAAAGCTAAAGGTTGACACAGCAGTAGGAGCTGTGAGAGGCCTGGGTTGTACTCTCTGGGTTGGTAGAAGCACCAAGATCAACCATCAGATGTGTTGCTTCAAAGAGCAGCCAGTGAAACAGGCAGAAGGCAGCGTGCCGCCTCCTGTGCCACTCGGTGCAGGTGAGGGAGTCACAAGCCTCTGCAAACAGTGAGAGCTGATCCAAGCAGGCTGCAGACAAGGCACAGCAGGGAGTGGTAAGGAAAAGGTTCCACAGCCACTAGAAGCAACTGGGCTGATGATTTTTTCACAGCCAAGAGCATCAGCAATAAAGAGATTATTCTCAAACTAGGGAGATCTTTGGCTACGTAGTGAAACCACGAAACCCTTACCTTGCCTTTTGG
Source organism: Jacana jacana (assembly GCA_013400555.1). NCBI lineage: Eukaryota > Metazoa > Chordata > Aves > Charadriiformes > Jacanidae > Jacana > Jacana jacana. The sequence continues at coordinate 129,921 of VZTM01041252.1, read as the reverse complement.
AAGATGACAGGCGCTTAACGCTGCTTCCACCCTCTTTCTGTCTGCAGGAAACATCTGAAAAATACTGAGCAGACAGGGAAAGAATCATGGAATCCCAGAAACACAAGGCTGGAAAGGACCTACCAGATCATCTAGTCCAACCCTCCTCCTGTCACCAATCCCACCCACTGAGCCACTAACTCAGGTCTCACAGCACCTCGTCCAGACGCTTCTTGAACCCCGCCAGGGACGGTGACTCCCCCACCTCCCTGGGCAGGACATCCCAGAGCCTGAGCACTCTGGGGGTGGGGGAACCTTTTCCTGGCATCTCCTCTGACTCTCCCCTGGAGCACCTTGTGGCCGTTCCCTCCAGTCCTAAAGAAAGAAGAAATCACCACGACGCTGCAGGAGTGAATTCGAGGGCCTGGGCTGGGGTGGCTGGGACCAGAGTGCAGGACACTCCGAACAGCAAAGGGGCGCGACACGACTGCGAACAGGAACCAGAGAAGAAAGATGGTGTTTCTGCAAGGGAGTAACTCATGTACTGAGTCTGACTAACCTGCAGTGGATTTTGTGACAGCTGCCTTCATGCAGAAATTCTCTATTTCTGCCACAGACCCTAGAAGCCCTGTCCCTCACTTGAAATCCCTCTTCACTCTCCCTCCCCTGCCCCTCCTGCAGTAGCAGCTTCCTGCCACGAACTCCCCAGGACGCTCACCCCCCAGGAGGCTCACCCCCCAGGACGCTATCCGCTGCAGAAGCTGGCATTAGTGAGCAATAACTCTGTAGCCAAGACAACATTCAACAAAAGCAAACAAACACAGTGCACATTTGCTGCTTTGTCAGAATTTTCTGGAACCAAAGGCTTTCCACGAATTCAAGGAACAAACTCATTACACAGCAAAGCAGCTGATAGGCTACATGGTGGAAGCACAGAGGTCCGCTGCTGCAGAAACCAAAGCTCCAGTTTAGGAAGCTGGGTACTGGTCTGCAGGGTGGAATTCACTGGGTCAAGCCTTCAGCTTAAAGCAGCCTCTTTGCTGGGAGGGAGGAAAGGGAACTCCCCCTGCTTCCCGAACACCAGCAGCAGCGAGGTCTCCTCCCTGGATAAAGTCAGGCAGCGGCTCTACTGAGCTCCTGGCCCCCCCGGTGCTGAGGCCACAGCGGAGCCAGCAGTGCCCGAGGCGCTGGCGGGTGGGGAAGCGCTGGGTGGGAGCTGCAGCAGCAGCACTATATGCAAACTCCCCACCGACCGGCTCCCCGGCTGCCCTTTGCAAGGCAAAAACTACAGCCCCCTCGGGATGATTCAAACGGGATTTAAATGTCTGAAGAGAAAGCAGATGCTCAGTGGAATTTTCAGAAGGGTTCAGACACGGGGGTTTTAAAGCCTTACATACGCCTGCACCTGGAGATACTGAAGAATTTTATAAATCTGGCTCTTAATCTGGACTATTTAACGCTGTAACGCTTTACAGAGTGAAGTGTTTTCAGCACTCTGCAAGAAAAGACAGGCCAGGGCATTGAGAAGAGGTACAGCCTGTACCAGACATCTTTTCTAGCTTATTTCAGAAGAAGAAGATGTTTTCTCCCTGCACTAATGCTTGCTTGCGTTTTAAAGATCAATTTAAAGCACTCTTCCCTGGTGTGAGTTATTCATTAAAGCCCCATACATTTTTAAAAGCCCTTTGATGAATACACTGGTTTCTAACAGAAGGGAATTCTGCTGGTTGGTGGTTTAGAAAACAAACAACAAAAAATGTTTATTGTCAAATAATGATCAACCATCCGGGAGCCCATTTAGCCAGCACAGACTTAATCTGGAATCGTTATGCAATGGAACAGGCAGCAGGCAGCGTATTTATTACAGGTGATTAGAGCTTGCCTCTCGTGATGCTGTAACAGGGCACAAACCTACCAGCAGAGGTTCTAAACCTCCCGGGGAAACACCCACAAATGCCCTAACTGCAGGTCCTTATCCTTTACACAAATTAAGCACCCAAAAGGGAATGCAAAGTGGCACCCTGCCAGTCCAATGGAGGGATCTTACTAAGTGGCACAAAATCAATTCTAGGCCCAGGCCACGCAGCGCAGGGGAGAAGCAAAGCCCTGGCCTATTCTAGTGGCAGTGCTACCCCCATGTGCAAGGCCAGCCCTGGGGACAGCAAAGGGTCAATCTCCACTGGTCTGTATTGAACCAGCATTAGTCCTGGCCCAGAGGGTGGCCCTCAAGGGCTCTTCCCTCTCAAGCACATCTGGAGCAAAGAGTGAGGGCAGCAGAATTACACGGGTGGGAACTGCTGCAGTGTCAGACGGGAAAAGAGGAGCCAAGAGAAGGCCATGGACCCCACCCTCAGGCTGGCTGGGGAGTCAAGGAACGAGTTCTCCAAACACAGAGCTCCTTACATGAAAGGTAGAAGGTGTCCTACATACCTCATCCACCTTCAAACTCAGGTTTGCAAACCAATCCACAATCAGAATTTTACCAAGTTGCTTGGTTTTCTTGATTATTTCTTGGCAACAGCCAGGAAGTGAAATCCATGGCTGTTTAAGGCAATTTCATGCTGTAGATGAAGGCCACAGAAAGTCTCCTTTCCAGACCCAACTTACGTCCCAGGCCCGCCCTCAGGAGGCAGTAGGTGCAGCAGGAGTCACCTGGTGGCCTGGACCCAGAGGGAATGATCTCTGCCTCCGAGATGCAGAAAGAGCAGGATGCGGCCACTGGGCAGCCATCCCCTTACCAGCTGCTCTACCTGTGTCTGACCAAGCACCCGACAGACCGAATCCCCGTACTCACTTCCTGACAGGAATCTTTCCCTCCGCATTAAGCTGCATCTTCAGCTTCACCAGGCTGTGAAAAAACCCAACAAGGTTATGAAAATGCCTTGTACAATCTTCTAGGTCCTATTAAGTTTGGAGAGAGAAAACAATCGAAGAGTTAAGTGAAAAGCAGGGTCCTACAGACCGTGAGCTTAACCTCAGACAGAACCTGTTCCCGTTTCTTTGGAAGGAGAAGCAGGCAAATTGTAAGAGCTTAAATATCAGAAAGATTTGGCTGAAACATAAGGTAACAATACCAGATCATGGTATCTCCTACTATTTAGCGTTCTTGAGCAACCCCAGGCTGCCAACCTGACAATATTACAGAGCAAGGAAAAAGAGGCAGCACTTTGTTGGGGTGAGTTCTGTGACTGTGGTGGGGGACACAGCTGAGGCTCAGAGTTTCAGTGTGTGGAGCCCCACGTGTGTGCCTGGCTGGCTCAAGCACTTCTGTGCCAGTCGGCTGTCACACAACATACGGCCTGACCACCAACCCCCTGCCTGTGCCCTGGGGCTCCCGAGCTGGCACAGGACTTGTTTGGAGGCTGCCAAAGGACCTGGATGCTAAGAAGCCTTTTTGCTCTAGTGCAGAGAGAAAGGGCAGCACGGGAATGTTTCTCAGAGCAATTTTTGTCAGGCATTACTTACATTTTCTCTAGGAAGGTGTATCGAGAAGCGTTGTACGTGAGGGGGTTCCGAACGATGGCCATGATATCCTCAGCCCAGCTCTGGGAACAAACACACACGGGGCAGAGGTGGTTGGGATTTCTGGAACTGCACCAAGAAGTACACAGCAACAGACACGGAAAGGGCATAGAACCATGGAATGGTTTGGGTTGGAAGGGACTTTAAAGATCATCTCATTCCAACCCCCTGCCCTGGGCAGGGACACCTCCCACCAACCCAGGTGGCTCCAAGCCCCCTCCAGCCTGGCCTTGAACCCCTCCAGGGATGGGGCAGCCACAGCTTCTCAGGGCAACCTGGGCCACGCTCTCCCCACCCTCATAGTGAAAAATTTCCTCATGTCCACTCTGAATCTACTTCTTTTCAGTTTGAAAGTGTCACCCCTTGTGCTGTCACTACAGGCCTTGGCCTGTCCCAATACTTCTGGGCTCCAAATCCCATCAGCTGTGCCCTCAGGATTCAGTACCTTGCCAACATTCTCCTTGTAGGACACAAAGTTATGGAAAGTGAGGTCCACCATGTCAGGGCCAGATACAATAGTCAGAGTCTTCAGGAGGAAGGTGCTCTGAGGATAATCCAAATTGAAAACCTCTCGGAGCTTCTGGCACTGCAAAAGAAACACAACAGCTAAGGATGAAGGGAGAACGAGGCAAACTGCACCTGAAAAAAACCAGAACCCAATCCGAGCGTTGACCCAAATTCACAGCAAGCTTTTTGAGGGTCCCAAAATTGCTTAATGGGATTCCTTTCCTTGGCTTTCCTTAGTTTTCACCTTTATTCTGGAGCCTGCATTACCTGGTTCCTCCATGGAACACAACATTGTGACTTCCCTCACTGCACAAACATGCTGGTTTGCTCTGAAACAGTACGAGTTGGAGGCTGCTCGTAAAGAAATTCCTTCTCAAACTTCAGCTTGAACTTGCAGACAAGCAGGTGAGTGTTTGGCCTGCTCACACCAGAGGTGCCCGAGCAGGTTGTTGCAGCCATCAGCTGTCAAACCACATGCTAAGAAGGTCTTTTAGATGAGTGTGATACCTTTTGCTGTAACCAGTCTCCTCCACAGGATTGATGCTGTTTGGGACCCAGGAGGTCTACCAGCTCCAGACCTGGTAACTGGCGGGATGGGCTCTCTCCATCCAACTCCCATTTTCTGCCTGGAGTGGGTTTTTTCCACTGCAATTGCAGAATCCTATAGCGATTGCTCACCAGAGATGTGTTTTGTTAAGTATAAGGCTCAGCTGGTTAGTCATGCTTGGATTTCATCACCCCATGAAAGTATTTATAGCATCTCTTTAAATTCTTTAGCATTCTCTGCATTCCTACGTAAGGCATCGCTAAGCCAAGGTGTCCTGGCGTCCCACCGCTGGTGGCCGTGTATGACGCAAGGATAAACCCCCTCCTCCTAGAACAAAGCACAGCAATTCATTACCCAGAGCAGAGGAGAAACTCCTACCAAAGCCAACAGGGAGGCTGCAGAGCACCTGCCCCGTCAGGAACCAAGGGCAAAATTCACGGTCTGGGATTGTTTAGAGGAGCAGCTCACACCTGGAATTTAACTGGAGCTGGAATCTGAGCTCTCCCTGTAGGCACAAACCTGTAGCTTGGGATGTGGCTGAGTTACTGCCTTTCACTGTTTAAAATATCCCGTTACCTTCAGCAGAAGAGGTTTTAACTCAGTTACCTTTGTGTTTGTTGTACACTCAGAGCACATACAGAGTCATTCACTGCTGAAGGAAGCAAAGTCCCCGATCTCAGACTTCCAGGGACCTCAGTTTAGTCCAAACCAACTGAGACCCCTGCTATGCACCCAGCAGTTTGCATCCCATCGTGGCTCCCATGGAAGCACTTCCATTGCTGCTGCATGATTCTCTCCGCATTCGGACCGGAAGAGCAGGAGCTCCGGAAGAGCTTGGGTCCAGGCTCCCTCCTGGGCCTGCACCGCCTCACACACCGAGCTGCACCAGGGCTTTATGAGCAGCTCTGTAGATTTGTTCCCACTGCATTTGTCCAAATTTCTAGAGCTTTTGCAGTTTTACCCCATCTGTAGCAAACAGGCGCCTTTAGGAAAAGCAGGATGGGCTGGAATATCACAGGGGCATCGGACTGCTGTCTCCCACTTCAAAAAGGCAACTCCCTGCAGGGGTAACTCTGGGACCTGTGCAATCCAAGAGCATTTGGAGGGAAAGCAGGGGGAAAGCAGTTCAAGCCACCCACAAGATTTGCCTGTTTTCTAATAGGGAATTTCTAAAATGCCTCATTTTTGCTTTATGAGCAGTTTTCTTTGGCAGAGGCGAGCAGCACCCCCAGACCCACACCTCCTTTCCCTGCTCCCTTTCCCTTCCTGATGGAGTTTAACTGCTCGTTACAAGTGGGAAAGAGTTAGCATCTTAACTTCAAATTTAACTCTGTCTTCAAACCCACTGGCATCTGTTCAGCTTCCTTACCTCTGGTGTTGTAAATTATATGAAACTAAGACAATAGAGAACTTGTGGTTTATGCTGAACTCATTTCCTGTATTTGTTACAGAGCGGCTCCTCCCAGCCCTTCCTTCTCTACAAACTGGTGTCTCTGGGCTCTCCAGCAGCTGCTTCTCTTCTTGACGTGTCCCCAGCAAGCTCTGTGCTCCACCAGAGCTTCTGCCTCCACCCCGCTGTGCTCCTCAGGGCACACCTGGGCAACGCAGCGGGTGGCAATGGCCGGGTCTCTGACCATCTCAGAAGTCGTTCACGGTCAGCCTTACCCTGTGCAGCTCTTGACATGCCATGCCCTTTATCTGCATTAACTCACGGCACCTCCCAACACCTCGGTCAAGCTGATAACTTCATTTTATGAGAAGCAAAATGCAGCAGGAGAGGAAAGGATGATCTTGTCAGGGGCTTAAATTGGGTCATAATTTCCCAGTGACTGACTTCCTGCCTGGCCGTGAGTCACTCGCCTGCTCTGTGCTGCCTCTCCATGGGGATCATAGAATCATAGAATCATTTAGGTTGGAAGAGACCCCTGGGATCATCAAGTCCAGCCATCAGCCCCACTCTACAAGTTCTCCCCTACACCAGATCCCTCAACACCACATCTGATCTACTCTGAAACACAGTCAGGGATGGGGACTCCACCCCCTCCCTGGGCAGCTGATTCCACTGACTGACCACTCTCTCTGGGAAAAACCTTTTCCTCATGGCCAGCCTAACCCTACCCTGCTGCAGCTTCCAGCCATTCCCTCTTGTCCTGTCGCTCATTGCCCGTGAGAAGAGACCAGCACCAATATCTCTACAGTGCCCTTTCAAGCAGTTGTAGAGAGTGATGAGGTCTCCCCTCAGTCTCCTCTTCCTCACACTAAACAATCCCAACTCCCTCAATCGATCCTCATAAGCCTTGTTCTCCAGGCCTTGTTCTCCAGGATGCTCTCCCAGGCGGGATAAGCGGGGGAGCTGGCACAGCACTGAAAGAGGATGGTCAGGGAAGACCAGAGACTGTGTCCCAGGGCACAGAACCTGATGCCACGGCTCTTTTCTAACCTGTTCTCCTTTAGCACCTTCTGCTGTAGCTTTGGTAATTACACAGTGCCACTTCCAGGTGGCCACAGAAAAAAATAGGCATTGCTGCATGAAAAGCAGGACAACCCACATTAGCCACGCAAATCAGAGAAGGGAAACAGGCTTAGGAAATCCACTTAAAAAAAACCCAAACAAACACAAACCAACCCACTGGCGGAGTGGCTGAAAACCAGATTCAGCTTGTATTTCACTCCCCACCCTCCCCATTTCCCTAAAATCCTCCTCTGTGCAAACCAGATTCATAGTCCAGAGAAAAGCAAATTCTCAGGCAAATATAAATAAAGAGCCAGGCCTAACGCAAGGGATGGAGACAGCCCCTTCTCCACTTGAAATGGGACACAGCCAAATGGCAGCCAGGATTCCCCACAGAGGCACGCACTCAACACCGACAACTCCAGACCTTCCTCAAACACGGTACGAGATGTGGTGCTTGCGGTATTAGAAGACAGGACTCGACAACAAGCCTTCTCTTTTGGAGAAGAAAGGTCTCCTTTGGTTGCCAGAAGGGAAAAGGAGCACCAAAGATGATTCAAATGCCTTTGACTCACTCCTGTCCTCGTTAGCAGCACCGCTCCAGCATGGGATTGGGGAAGGAGAGCGGTGGCTGTGAAGGGGGGAGGCCTGTGCTGTCACCCTCTGCATCGCTGGACCAGCCCATCTCTGCTCCCAGCATCTCAGCCAGACAGCAGAGAAAACCACGCAGATGAAGCACTCTCGGCTCTCACTGCTGTCTTATCTAAAGGAAGCGGAAAATGCAGCAGCACACAGATTCTCATGGCACAAAATAAGCCACGGCATTCTGGAATGGAGCAGGAGCAGACTGGGAGGGAGAGACACAGCCCGTGCATCCCCAGTATCTTTCTGTCCCTGTGGCCTGAGAGCTCACACAGGCAGAAAAAGGGCCCAGCACGGCCAAAAGCCATTACTGAGATGTGACCGTGGCCTTGCTCGGCCCCCACTCCACTGTTTATAAATCCCCCCCAACCCACAGACTTCCACCCACTTTGTCCCCTTACGGCCTCTTGTCAGTGCCCTTTTAGAGGCCTGAACACCAGGCTTTGGCGAGTTCCACCCTGTGCTGACACCCACTGCCAAATCCCCAGCACAGCACTGGGACGATGCCGAACCCCCTGAGCTGCTGCCATCCCCTGCCCGCAGCGTGTTTATAGCCCCCTGCTCAGTGCCCAGCGCAGGGTGAGTGCTCCCTGCTCCGGTGGGTCCCCATTCCTGCTTTATCAGCTCAGAACATGACTCGAGAAATACCTTGGTAGGGTTTTTTCCCTTGTGCACGTTCAGCTCAGAGTCTGCATCTCTGGGTTCAATAACAGCAAAAGGACTATGGAGGACGGAACCGCTTTATAATCTTATCAGTCAGAAAATACAACTTCTGGTTTTATGAAAAATGATGCTTGTTTCAAAGCCAATGTCTGCTGAAATGGCTAAAAACAAAAGCAAGAGGAAGCCAACAGCCCAGCAGTCTGGCCTGAAACACCATGCAGTTTGGTCCTAATTATCACATCCTCTGTCAGCGTCCTGGGGTCCTGGGGCATCAGGAGGAAACCGAGATGGATCAGTCCTTATTGTTGCTTGTTACTCAAAGGAAAACACAGAGTTGTGCTGTAAATAACATCCCGATCTGCTTCAGCATGCTGCTCAACTACATTCAATAGCTTGTTATCTTGTCTCCTTTATGTTCAAAGTCCCTGCTAATTCTTATCTTTATTACTCTTGAACACCCGCCAAAGTTCACTCTGCCCCGTCTCTCACAAAAAATTTCCATCGAGAAAACACCGGTGCAGAACAGTGAGTAGCTCTCAAAGAACCCAGAGCAGCGGGGCAGAGAGCAGGGGAAACCTGCCCGTGCATGGCAGCGGCGGCGGCAGGACCCAGGGGCTGGGAGCAGGGCAGAAGAGAGGACCTTCCTCAGAGAGAGCAGGGCTGTCCCTCACCTCCAGCCAGGGTCACTCCAGGAATCGTTTCCTGCTGGGGCAAACAGCACCCTTCTCATTTGGATGTGGCTCCTATTGAACCCTCGGAGAACTCGTCCCTTTGTCACTGCCACCACCACTGCACCGGGCGCTTCAGGCTGTCTATCTGCTCCCGAAACACCCCGCAGTGTCAGGAAGGGGGTCCCCTACCAGCCCCTGTCCCTGCAGGGACAATGCTGTGAGCTGTCCTGGCGAGGGAGTGCATAGGGCAGCAGGGTTTTCCAGAAGTGGTTTATCTGCATGGGCGCTTTGGGGTTACTCTTCTCACTGGGCACAGAGCGGTTACAAAGAAAAACCCCAAACCTCTTGCCAAACAGCCAAGGGAAAGCATTACCGCAAGCAGGTAACTCCCGACACCCACAGCACAGCCACCCGCTGGCAGCGGGACCCCCTTCCCCTGCACCACTCAGAACAGCTCAGGGTGCTCCCACCCTCACCCATTCCAAGCCATTCTGGTTTGTAAGAGGGGAGTCAGCCCCCTTTGTCCTTCTTCCGCCCTTCGCCTGGAACAGATCTTCCCTTTGCCACCCCAGCTGTTTGTATTTCCACCTTCCTGTAACGAGGCAGCAGAGGTGGCTGCGCTGTGAGGAGGCTGTGGGGATTCCCATTAAGAATTTCTCACCACTTTCTGCATTCCTTTGAGCAAACTCTCTCCTCAGGAGAGCCACCTGAGTACACAAGGGAGGGCTCTCGGCAAGGGCTGCTTCAGGGGTCGTACGGCCATGAGTAAATGAGGAATTCCCAGGACTGGACAGCATCTCTCTCACTGTGTTGGGTCAGTGGCCACTTCAGGGCCCACACAGGACCTCTCATCATCCCGTAAGAGAAAGCTGGACAAGGAGCCAGCCTAGTGCATTTTACTATATGTTGGCATAGAAATTCCAGAAAATTCCCCAAAATAAAAAGGGGACTTCTATTCACAGACTCGTAGAATCATAGAACCATGGAATGGTCCAGGCCAGAAGAGACCTCTAGGGTCACCCAGTCCGACCTCCCTGCAGTCAGCAGGGACACCCCCAACTAGACCAGGTTGCCCAGGGCCCCGTCGAGCCTCCTCTTGAATATCTATCTCCTGGGAAGGGGCCTCCACCACCTCCCTGGGCAGCCTGTCCCAGTGCTCCACCATTTATTAAGGTCCCATGTTAAGTGGGTCTCTGTGAAATGCAGAATTCCAAAGGCACGGCAGAGGTTGTCATCCCTTCTGCCTGTTGAGAACATTTAACAAATCACTCTGTGCTTGACCTTTGTTCCTCTGTTGGTAAAAAAGGAGCTGTAGCCAATTCCCAGGACAGTAGAACCCTGTCTGTGGCACATGACAATGGCCAGAACAGAGCAGCAATGCCAGGTCGGACCAGAGATCCCTCCAGATGCCTGGGGAGGAGGAGGAGAACAGGGCACAGGCGACGGTACTTCCCTGACACATTTCTGCAGCCTCCAGCAACTTATGATTCAGCAACTTCCTAAACCAGAGGTTTTATCTGGCATTTAATAACCCTCAATGGGCATTTCCTTCTTGTCCTGACTTTTCAGATAGGGGAAGGCAGCTCCCAGTGCAGGGACACGACACGTAAACCAGCAGCACCTCCTTCTGCTTGTGCTGAACCTGCCTTTGGAAAATTCCACTGTCTGTCTAGGGCAGAAACCCTGAGCAACTGCTTCGTGCTCACCTTCTCCACTCAGCTCCCGATGTCACCACACTCCACAGCACTCCTCTGCATTGACCTCATCTGGTTTTTTGGCCAGACTACAATCCCTGCCCACTCAGAAGTTCCTCTCACAGCAGCCATTTCATTCTTTTATTGATCTTCCTGCTCTCCTCTGCCTTTCCCAGTTCTCTGTTCTCACTGGAGATGAGGACACTGGAAACGCAGGGGGATGCGGGGGCATTCAGGGTGTATGCACAGACATCATCTCCTAATTCTTTCCTTACAACTCCTAACATACAACCATCTTTTTGGAGCACACCCTACTGCTCACTGTTGATACTTTAGCATACTCTCATGCTATTGTTTCTGAGTAGCAACAGTCAACTCAGAAAGTCAGGAACTTTTTTGTTTGTTTGTTTTTAAATTCAAGGTTTTTCTACAAACCAGCCCTGGTTTTATTGCCCCAAATCCCTTGGTACCACTAGCAATCTGTCTCTGTGTGCCTCCTCTGCAGACCACAAGTGAGCACCCAGTACGTCCCAGCCCCAAGCACTGATCTGTCTGGGAGTCCACTGGTTCTCTCTCTCCTCCCCAGAGACCTTTTTCTTCTCCTCCAGCAGTAACTTTTCCATGCAAAGATGTCCTTTCTTATTCTGTTCTTTAAGAGCCTTTCCTTACAATGGGAAACACGGGGGCCACTTTCCAATTGTACTGAAAAGATGTAGAGCTAATTACTGGAACAGAGCCACTGCTTCCCTCTCTTCTGCTGCTTTTTGCTGCCCTGGTACCATTATTCATTTTTCCTCATTCTCTTCACAAACTTCTTTGTGAAGAGACACTGCCCTTCTGCTGGCATGTTTCTCCTGGTAGTCTCCAATTAACCTTCCTTAACTAATTGCTAAAATCTAGGGCGTTTCTCTCCTGTCTGCCATCACTAGGACCATCCACCTACAGCCCCCATACTTGCACCATCAATCTACAACCTATACCAAAGCTGAATTCCTTTTAAACAGGATAATCCTGCAGTTTAACTCCCTAGAAAACAGCATCTCACACTTCTCCTTCAAGCTGGTCTCTTCCCTGTCCAGAGCACAGCTCTACCTGCTCCAAATACTTCATTAGCTCAAATGAAAAAAACCAAACTTCTGAGAGCTTTCTTGAAACACTGTTCCTAGAAAAAAACTCACAGGCTTGTTGAAAACTCAAATGCATTTCATTCTAATGAGTTTCCAGGAAGAAAGACAGTTTTCTCAGAAGTAATTTTTAAGAATTGTGTGCGATGGGTACTGTTCTTGAGCTCTGCTCTGCCTTTGGCATCCACCTCCTCGGGGTCTTTTGAAGCACATCAGCCTGGGCAGCTCTGAACAGCCTCTTCCAGAGCAGTGTTAAGGAAACAGCTGCTCTCCTTACGCAAAGAGGCTGCTGGACTCTCGCAGTTTATATTGCAAAATCTTCCCCTTTGGGTTAGTCCGAGAATCACCTGTTACCACTGCAGCCTTTGTCTTTACTCCTTTGTTCCCATTTCACATTCCAGCTTTACTTCCATTTTCTTCCTGCCTTCTCCATACATGGAAAAATTAAAAACAAACAAAAAACAGACCCAGAAAAAAGTCCTAACAAGGACAACTTTGCTGCAGGAAGCCCAAGTTCTAACTGAAACCAAGAACAAAGGCGTAATAGCCTGCTTCCCTTGGTCTGCCACCCTGCAAGGAGACAACGCGAAACTGTTTGGGAAAACAAGAGACAAAGAAACACCAGTTCTTCTAAAAGTAAATTTTCTTCCCTTTAAAGGGAAAAAAACTCCACTGCGCTGGAATCTCACTTTAACTACAGGTTTGTAACTGCCTTGACCCAGCCTGGGCATCTCTGCACAAGGGAGAAGACTGTGAGAAGACACAGAAGCACCACGAGCCTCCTGCAGGACCTCCCACGGTAGCCCAGGGAATGTAGAGGCTCGGGAGACGCATGGCAGGGGGGAAACCCAGCCGCAATGGAGGGCACCTAGAAGGGGAATTATTTCCCAGATTTCTGGCATATTCTTTCCATCAGGCTCATATACCATAGTCTGGACATGGACATGGACACAGGGCCCCTGGGGAGCTCAGGGACAAGAGTAAAGTCAGCTTTTCTAAATTTACATGACTGATCTAGGGAGACAGGGCTCTCTCCACCTTCTTGCAAGAGAAAGCCAGGATAAACTGCCCCAGCTCGTGCCAAGGGCAGCCCTGTCGTTCCTGTACAAACACTGGCAGCAAGGAAGCCATGCACTCACCTTGGGGATTCTGGCAAACCGCCCCACTCGGGTGTCCCGGATGCTGGTTATATCCAAAATTTCTATTTCCTACAACAGAATAAGGACAAGGAAGGTGAAGGAAAGACAAAGGACTAAGGAAAGAAATCCACTGCAGAGCCCCCAGAAGCTGCAAAGCAGGTCTCTGGCTGTGCCCTTCTCCAGGGCAGAGCTCTCCCACCAGGAGGAACGCAGGCAGGGAAACACGGCTGCTGATATGCCAGGGTTATATGGGGAAACTCTACCCCAGTGTGTTAATACATGTGTTAATACAACCCACTCCTGTTCTCAGCCTGCCTTTGCCCTCACACATCCAGTAGGGAGCAGCTGAGTGGGAAGGCAGGGCAGATCCAGTGCTCCCAGGGTCACTCCCAGCAGAACATCACCCACTCTGAAGCAATTCCCATGAAGGACATTCCACAGCCTTCCCCAGCAGCCCACTCCACCTCCTCACCACTGCCTTGATGTCATGTTCATTTTGTTTGTTCTTTTAATATCCAACCTGAATTTCCTTCCTCTGTTACTAATTTGTCCTCTCACCATGGATCTGGAGAACCAATTATGCGTGTTGCAGCAGATAATATTTTCCAAGACCACAACAAGGAGCAATGTGGATACCGTGTCCTCTGGCTGTATCCCCACTCTATCCTCAAGTGGGATGCAAATTTCACCCCCAATTCCACTGATTTCTCAATCCCTAGCACAAAAGAGCGCAGTTTTGATTCCTTGCTGCTCATGACAAACAGCTTAAGAAGAGTCAGCCAAAACTTAATAAGCCACACAAATTCAACAGACGAACTACTACTGCCCATGCTCTCTACCAGCCCATCTCCTGTCCCCAGTGACTGGGCTGATGCCAGCCCACATGTGACCTTCACGGGCCTGCTCTGGCTCCCTCTGCCAGCCAGCACTGGCCCAACATCCTTCTCGCCAGCTCACACTGTCTGCAGCTTCCCTCCGAGAATAGGAGAGATGCCAGACAAGTGCTTCCCCAAGGATGTAAAACAGGCTGTTGCTCCACTGCAGCTCCAAGATTCATTTACAGTTTATTTTAGGTGCTAATCAATGGCATTTTCTAGGAACACGAGACATCCCCCCAGTCTGGGTTTCCTCTGTCAGCTCTGCTTCCTTACCCCCCGCTCCTTCCCAGGTCATTAAGCCCCTCATACCTCTAACCCGGTGAAATATCTCACTTTTGATGGGTGACAACAGCACCCCTTGCCCATTTTGTCCTCCAGTGCTACCACATCTTCCCACTGTCTGGCTGGGACCCTTACAGCAACAATTCTACTGCCAGGAGTGGACATTGAGAGGGGGATGAGAGTGAGGGAGATGGCTGAAAGGGCAGCACATCTTCTAGAGGAATGTGACAGTCCCCAGCCTCACGACACTGCGTTCTCGGAGGATATGGCTGTGTGGCAGTGCCTTTCCCCCATGGCACTGGGACACAATCTTCTGAGAAGGCTGAGCTCACCAAAACCCCTCTGGTCTCCTGGCCAGGCACTGTGCAGGACTGTATGTCTCCTTATCTGCCATGCCTCTTCAGCATGTAGGTCATGAGGAGGAAGTAGAGCTGAACCACAGCTCTGCTCTGGAAAGCAGAAGTAAGCCCAGCCTTCCACCTCCACTCAGCCAGATCTCTCCACCCCTTCTTGCTGCTCATCACTGAGGAACTGAATTCTCTTTCCTAAATTTGTTGCCTTTCTCCCTCCCCAGCAGCCAGCACCCTGCTGTCTACCTCCAGGGAACAACTCGCTTTCCAGACTTGATGCAATCTCTCTATCACTATGGTCACTGCTTGGGTTTCTTATTATTAAGACGTCTAAAACTGACCAACAGGTCAGTTAATTACAACACAGGCTGCACATCAGGTAGACATTAGCAGAAGCTGCATATTAATCACATACATCCTTCCAGCCACACCATTGCACTGGCTGGGCTGATCTTCAGCGTGCTGGGTACAGGGGTATCACCACTCCTGTTCTCTGGGAAGCCCTTTGAAGCACATCTAAGGAACCTTGCAGGTGTAAGACTGCCAGTGTGACAAGTACAAAAAGGCCATGCTCATCTCTCTGCCACGTTTGCAGCTTAATTTCCTGCTCTTTTCTGGAACTCAGAGACAAATCTGCCACTGGAGAAGCACGTGACTCCCAGGCGGTTTCTCACCCAGTGGAATGAGTGTAGTAGAGTGTTCCTGAGGGCAGAACTCGAGCAGCTATGGTGTTTTAATCTCAGACAAACCTGAACAGGTGATCTGGAGACCAAGCTGTGAAGTCTTAGCACTTACCTTATTCTGATAGGTCCAGTATAAGTAAAAGCCCTTTGGATCCACTCGAAGAATCACGGGAGAAGCATTTGCTGTTTCCTGACAAAAAAAAACCAAGAGAAGGAAGAAGGTCAGCACTGTACATGACTTGGAGAACCCACCATGGGACATAAGGTTCCCAGTTCAAACATAGACCCAGTGGGGTGAATCATCCTCTGTGATTTATGGAAATGAACCAGGTGATTTTAGAACATCTCCAGAGTAACAGTGTGAGGCTACGGAAGCTGATCTCTGCCTGAGCCTGGCTCTCACCTAACACTGAGCAACTCCCTTGGAGCTTCTATACAATGAACTAAGAGGAAGAAGTACCTGTCGATGCCACTGCTTGTTTCATTTGAACTGCCTTCCCTCCAAGGCACCACTTCATTCTATGAGCTGCAGAGAGAGGCCAGGCTGAGCAGAGACAGCATTCACCCACGGCATGTACCTTCTAGGTGTCTATAACCACAGCAGTTATCTGGGCTCTCTTCACAGAGCACGGGGCCATCGGGAAGAGCTCAAGGACGGATCCATTGAATACAGATAGGTCTGCTTTAGGTGCTGATTCTTAAACTCCATGGGCTGGCTCCACACAGACTATAAAAAGCAGCAGCTATTTAAACACCCACACTATGGGCAGAGTTAGATGGAATAATTTAGGAAAGAACCTGAACTCCACACAACAGGGGGACCCTCTGATCAGAGCCAAGGCACACACTGCAAAGCAGACAGGCTGCTGGGGAGCTGTGTACTTTGCCTCTGAGTAATTACGCTGCTTCTGTAGTCCGTTAAGCACAACTTCACAGGCATTTTCAAGACGACATCCATTCCCGTCTCACATGCAAGCCTGCACCAAGAGATGAATTAGCATGAGCTCTTTGGAGCCAGAGATAAAGCGCGCTTGGTGCCTCCGCTTGGGCCCCAGCCCATTTGCTCATTCAGCCTAGCTGACTCCTCGTCACATTTGACCTCGGCTGCCGCAGAAGATAGGATCGTAAGGCCTATCAGCCATTTCCAGGAAGGCTTCAAATTCAGTTCAGGAAGTTGAAATACCCAGCTAATGAGATGAAACCAGTACCAGAATCTGGAAGTTGTATCTGTCACTTGTGTTCTTCAGTCTGTTGCTGAGCTCATACTTCATTCCAGAGCGCATCTGTATCGCCAGGGACCTCCATCTCCAGAGTCAGCATTCTTCATTACAGCAAACTGCCCAGGCCCACAGTGCATCCTATGCTCCCCTTTTCCTCACCACTGCCCTCCTCACACTGCATTAGGGACAGCACTGACGTGCACAGTGTTCCCAGGGCTCTTGGTTGGCTCCCAGAACACAAGCCCCAAAGAGCAAAGCAGGCGCTGCAGTACTGCCACTGAGTATTGGGCCACGTTTCTAGATTAACTTTATCTCCTCCGAAGCAGCTTTCGTGAAAGCCAGCTCAGGCTGCCATGAGGATTGCTGACACTGGCCTCCTCCTCAGGGAGATGGCATGGGGTGCAGGCAGTCTTTCCCGAGGGGTGGCTCCTTCCAACAACTGCGATGGTGAGTTCCACAAAAGGCGGTCTGGTGGCCAAACTGGCTGCTGCTCACACTGTGGAGGTCAGCTCCGGGGCAGAAAGCAAGCGTTCTCTGGTAAAATCCCCTAGTATGTCATCTCTCAAGGATAGAAAACATTTTTGCTTGTACTTAGGGGGCTAAGTGTCAGCATAAAGCCAAATACACAGGCGCCTGCTTGGCTTAAGAGGTCAGCTGAGACATCAGGCCCTGCTGGAGGTTTTTGAAAGGGTTCCCAAAACAGTTCTTGAAATAAACTCTCATCCCGGCAGCAGGAGTTCACCTCCTTTGGCTGGTGGCAGCCCCAGCTCACCGCCTGCTCAACAAAGCTCAGCAGAGAGCCTGCTGACCCCAAGATGTGACAGGCCAGCCTGTCAGAGACCCCGCCACACTCCCCTCCAGAGAATACACTACAAACCCTGGACAAGGTGTAAGCACTACAGAAAAAAATAGGGATTTGATTTACTCAAGAAACTGTTGGGTACAGTCCATCCCCAAACTGCACAGTGATGTAAGGAGCCAATCCGTTCTACCTTCATTCCTGTGCCTCACATACTGTAGAAGGAGTTCAGAACTATACTGACAGCATGGCCAGGTCAATTCAAAGAGCAGAACAAAAGAAAACAGGACCATGACCCCTGAAGAGCTGCTTTTATCCTGACCCTCTGCTAGCAATGCTGCAGCCTGGAGTCCTGCCATCGTCCCCTGCAGCCGGCTCCAACTGTGCAGTGGGAAAGCACCGTGAGATGGGGCAACGTGACCAGAACAGCCCACTTATGGAAAAGGCTTTCATTATTGTTGGAGGTCAAGTCAGTAAACTACTTAGTAGTCAGAGGCAACCTTTTAGGGATGTTTACAGATCTGTAAACCCAAGGGCAGGGAAATATCCACACAAGACACGAGCTCCCTAACTCCTATGGTTGCAGCAGCAAATAAACACTCGGTGGGTCTGGAAGCCCAGCCTGACTCAGCTTGGGTTTGAAGAGAACTAACTGTCCCAGGAATTCCCAGTGAAGCACTTAACAGCTTCGAGTTTTAGGGAAAACGGTCCCTATGGACTGAGCATAGAAAGTCAGCAGCAATTTTAGACAAGTTTGTCTACTGTTATTCTCAGAAGCCAAGTCCCTGTTCAAATTCAAAGAAGGCAAGGAGCATTCCACAGGCAGTGGTCCCAGTGGAAAGCAAAGGAAGGGTGTGCTTTCCGCCATGCCCTGGTGCCATCCTCCTGCTCCCGCACAGCCAGTGCAGTAATTGCCCAGGGATGTTCTGACCTCAGCATCCATCCTCTGTGAGCTGTGTATGACACTGCTTTCTCATTTCTCAGTGCTGCTGGACCACCCCTGCTTTTGCTGCACACCAGTGATCTACCTCCCCCGCGCACGCTGCCTTGGGACTCCCAGCTCCATCCCGGCTCTACGCCCACAGAAGTCAGCCCTGATCCCTCCTGCGCTGCTGCTGGAGGCTGCTTCTGATGCGGCTCATTGGCAATACCACATCAAACGTTTCCCCCAGATCGTGAGAATAATCACAACCTGGCCTGCCCCCCCTTTTATCAACATTCATGCTCTACAGCAGGCAATTCATACTCCGGCCAAAATGACTGGGCAGCTGCTGCCCTCCTGCTTAGGTATGGGGGTGCTTGGGGAAATACTCTTCTGTCTTTGAAGCTGAGGAAGGGGACTGTTGCAATCCAATTAACTGCTCCTCTTCTGCTGTTCCACACTTTCTTTCCCTTCCAATGAAACGCAGAGACTGCAAACCAGGAGTTTCCAAGACACAAGAAGACACTGAGCTGGAGAGCAGCAGGTTTTTGCAGCACCCTGCGAGGCTCCGGCACTGTTAAAGCACAGGCCCCTCGGTGCTCGGCCGCTGCACAGCCCTACGAGCAGGCAGGCGTGGGAGAACGTGGCTCACCCTCTCATCCTCTCCAGCAACAGGGCCATAAGAGGAAGCAACTTGGAGTTTGATTTCCTCTCTGTTTGCTAAGCTCTGGAGTAAATCCTACCCCTCAGGCTCCTCCAGACGTGTCCCAGTGCAGCATGTGCCTCTTGCCCCAGGGATAGAGCCGGCAGTGACTGCCTTCCACAGGACCTGGGGTCTGACACCAGAGAAGCTGCGACCCAGACCCAGAGACACACTCCATTTACCTCCATCCTCCACAATAACAGAAGCCACGTCACCAACCCATAACAATATCACAGAATATCAGGGACTGGAAGGGACCTTGAAAGATCATCTAGTCCAGTCCCCATATGCCCTTTCTTTTTAGCCCTCAGCTCTCCCATAGCTCTCAGTTCACTCTCCCAATGCAGACATCGCTGCTCTCAGGTACAACACACAATGTCCCATCTCCCCCACTGAATCCGTGCTCCCAGCCTCCCCACAAACCCTGGCCAACGCCGGTGTGTCTGCCCTGCCACCATACATACAACCTAGCAAAGCAAAAACCCAGTACTCACATCATCCCACTTGATGAAGCGCTCACCCTTGGACAGATACTCCTTCACCTCTGGGGGCTGCAGGACAGGGGTAAGCATTGACATTCTGTCCCACAGATGCGCTCCTCAGCCACCAGAAGCAATAGCAGCCACACAGTTTGCTCCTTCTTGGCCCCCTCTCCTCTATCTCTGCCTCTCACATGGCAGGGCGCTCTGCCATTGCCACTGTTGGCACATCAGGAAGCAAACAGCCTCTTATATCCCAGCCAAATTTAGGAGGGGCAGGGACGGGCAGGCAAGGACCGATGCATCTGCATTGTAAATCAACAGCTCTCCAAGCAGGCAGGAGCAGCTCAGCCCAAAGTCACCGGGAGGAAAGCCTGCTCGGGGCTGAGATGCCCGCCTGGGCAGCCATGCGCCCCACGCCGTCTCTCCAGGAGGGACCCGCTCCCCCGAGTTGTACTGGTGAAGCGCACGGTTCGTAGCACTTCCGCAGCTGAACTTCCTTAAATGTTCTCTTTGACGAAGTGCAGGCATTGCCAGCCGACACTCAAACTATTTCAGCAGATGTGGTTGCGGAACAGCTCAGGCTTTGGCTACAAGCAGACTGCCCCCTTCATGCGATGGGCCAAACATCACGTAAAATAAACTTCTTCCTTGCTCCCTACAGGCTCCATTTCTGGGGTCACTTCCTGCACTGTCCAGCCTTTAACCTTCTTCCTCTCTATTATGGGTTCTTCTGAACCTCAACCTGAGAAGTGAGACAGCCCAGCGGACAGATGAAACAAAACATTCACAAGAGTCCTTAGGAACTGCAATATTCTCTGGATTCACTTGGGTCACTATTGCAGATGCTCTGGGAACACAGAATGAGGGATGTGTAAGGCGGGGATCACAACGACGAAGGCACAGGGCAGTGGCAGAAAGCAGAACAGAAGGTTAATGGCAAACAGGGCAAAGAAGAGTCCCTGCCCCGACGCTGGAACAAAGGAGGAAAGGAGCTCTGGGGGCAGTGCAGCTGCTGACCAGGAGAGCAGCTCGTGAAAAGGACTTTTAGTCAAAAAAAGGCAGAGCCCCACAACTAACTAGAAGCAGAGGAAACAGCTCTGCTCTTGCTATAAAAGGATTCCCAGCCACACGCTGGGATTTCATCCTTGTTGTCTCCTCCAAAAGTCAAGGTGTGGCACTTGCATTGTTAAAGTAGCACAGATTCTCTGAGCAGGGTGAACAAAGAGCCTCCCACCGTGCAAAGGGAGCCAACTGCATGGGTTTGTTGGTTCTTTCCCACTTCTGACTTCCCCAGTTTGGTAAGGCCAGCGCTTCAGAGCAGACTGGACAGCTGGGGGAAGGCTGAGTGAGGGAATGCTCACAGCACTCTCAAACATCAGCGGCAGGAGAGTGGGCCCACAGCAAGTGCTCTAGCTGTAAAAACCCAAAGATGGCAGCAGTTGTCAGGGAGATGCCTGCTGCACAGAGAACCCTGAACAATCCCAACAGCCCTAGTACGTTTCTTTCAAGCATTTCTGCCTGATAACCTGGGAATAAGAGAGCTTCTACATTTCCCATTGCAAATGAGCTTTCTGCATGCACTAACATATGTCACAAGGCATTGTACCATTGTACTTCCCAAGCACTGGCTACCCCAGCCGAGGCCGTTAGCTCTGTTTTCTTAGGGCAGTGGCCCGAGGTGGCTTACCCATAGCTGTGGTTACTCAGTATAGGGCTGAGGCCTGGGACATGGGAATCCATCCCCTCCGGTCTCATAACCAAGCCACACTCATGTTACTAAGCTTCCTTTGCATGTGCAAAGGGACAAGTGCTTCTCAGATGGCTGATGGAGCACTGGGGTACTCCAGGGCGGGCCAAGACAGCATCACCACAACACACCCCCTCAGAGAATGCCAGTGCTCCCAAACAGCAAAGCAGCAGATGACAGCGTCTGCCCAGATCCCAAGGAATTCCAGTTCAGGGCTGTGCTCAGGGACTTCAGCAACAGCCTGGCTCTTGGCATAAATGCCAGAGACTCCAGGCACTGCTAGGTGAGGTTTGTCCTATGCTCTTCTTGTAAGAGACTAAGGAACACACCCTGAGGCCTAGGTACCTCTAGGGGAAAGCCCACGGGAGCAGAGGAGGCTGCAGTGAGGAGTGGCAGATTTCTCAGCTCTCACCCGATCCCTTCTGCAAGACCAGACCAGTTTCAAGGCTGTTTAACCTTAACTTAGGGACCAGTGGTGAAGAGGATAAAGAGCATCGACCTCTCTCAGCAGTGCGGCAGCCCTCCTGCCCTCCACAACACTGAAGCACTGAAGGAAGGCCTCAAAGACCCCAGCTGTGCAGAAGTGAAAGGTGGGATGAGCTTTGCAGGTGAGATCAGGCTGTCACAGCTGCTGGTCCCAGTGGCCCATCTAGTATTTGCCACAGTTATCATCGCTTTGTGAGCCAGGTCTGCTCCCTGCCAGAACTGGGGCCTCACGGAAAGGCTGCTTCTGCCCTGCTTTCTCTCCGACCTGGACGTTCAACAGCTTTCTCCTTCTCACCAACAAACCTAAAGTAAGCAAGAATCCTACCACAGCTCTACTTGTCTGACACCCAATGTCAGCTTTCCCTGTGGGATAAACCAATAAATTAAGAGAAAACCCCAACATGCAGAGCAGTGCCCAGGCGAGGGGCTGTCCCGTGAGCCTGCGAACATCGGCGGCCGAGATCCCCGCTTGCATAAAGATGGTCACAAAAGCTGAAGCTCACTTCCTTTTGCATAACCCAACCTCTTTATCTCTCATTTCACACTCCTTGCTCTACGTGGGAGCTTCTCTCCTTTGCATGAAGAGATGGCTGATGGAACGGCGATAGAATAAAGCAACAGTCCTGCCCTCTGCTGAAAGCTCTGATACCAGAGCAGGCAGAAGCAGCAGCATTTATTCCAACCACATTTTCCACCTCCTGCAAGGCCTGTCACCCAGCGCATCCTCACCCTGCTTCCCCTCTGGTCAGGGTCCTCTGCATCCCTTGCTTTCTTCCCTGACCCTCACCCCCGAGCACCCCACCACCCACGACAAGAGAGCCGGTACGCACAAATTTCCCTTTTGTCTTTTTTGCTGCCTCTGTATTATTTTTTTTCTTGGAGACTCTTCCCTATCTCCCTGCACTCCCTATCCTG
This sequence comes from Jacana jacana, assembly GCA_013400555.1. NCBI lineage: Eukaryota > Metazoa > Chordata > Aves > Charadriiformes > Jacanidae > Jacana > Jacana jacana. Next base: position 107,514 of record VZTM01041252.1, on the reverse strand, counting down.
CAGTCTCTACCTCCCACAAAGGGCAGGCAGAAGCAAGGTAGTGAGCATCGCCCTTCAGAGATTTTACGAGACAAGGTCTGTGGGCAGGGATTCAAGCCAGGCTGTCTATTAAATCACCTTGACTGGATGGCTCCCATCAAGGGAGCAAATCACTTTGTAACCTCAACCCCAGCCTATTCCTAGCACACCAGAATCTGTACATCTCTTCCAGCACCATTCCATTATAATTACACCTTGCGACGTGTAATACTGTCCTCTAGTGAACAGCTGTGATCCTGCACACACAGCCTGCAGCATTGCCTTCAAACACCAGGAGTAAACTCACAGCTACACAAAGCTGAGTTCATCCTGCTGCTCCTTCTTCTGGTCTGCCCTCTGAGCCCTGGGAACCCTGAAAGGATTAATTGCACCATTTGGACCACAAAGGCCAGTCTCTCCTCACCCCTGGAGAGGAGAACTGCTGAGTGTGTGTGTGTGGCACATATTTTGTGTCCTGCTTTGAGCCCATCCCACAAATTCACGACAGCTCTCAGCTGACAACATGACTCTCCATCTGCAAAGTCAGAGGGCAGTGGATTACAGCACTGGCAAAGTGCCCACAGGTGCCACAATACCATAAAAGCAGTGAGGTTTGGTGTAAAAAAAACCCAACAACCCTGAAACAATCTGACCAACCACCAAGACATGGTTAGGTCCATAATGAACTGTCCACTGGGCAGGAAAGCCTGCGCAGCCGAGGGATGCAAGCAGGCACTGGCACTGTTCGAACCTCCTGGGCATTACTGCAGGACAGAAGTAATGCTGCCCAGGGATGACTGGACCATGCAATCCCCGAGTGCCAGCCGGAGAGTGCAAATCTCCAAGACGGGTCATTAACAGCAGAGCTGGCAGGATGGGGAGCAGCAGCACAGCAGACAGCACGTGCCCATCCCCTGTTACCCTGAACTAAGGCAACAGCCAGAGCAGGAAGGGGAGTCCTCCCAACGCATTTGCTGTCTGCCACAGCAGATTCCCGGCCCTGCTCGAGAGCCCAGTATTACTGCAATGCTTCTGCCACACTCAGGTCCCCATGGCTTCTGCTTTTCACAGTCAGTCTATCAGAACAGAGTATTTCAGTTGAAAGGGACCTACAGTGATCACCTAGTCCAATTGTCTGACCGCTTCAAGGCTCACCCAAAGTTCAGGTGTGTCATTACAGGCATTGTCCAAACACTTTTTGACCACTGACAAGCATGGGGCATCTACTACCTCTCTGGAAAGCCTGTTCCAGTTCTACAGCCTGGACTTTACTCACTCTTCCCTTGCCCAGATGTCATTTTTTCAACCTGTGAGGAGGTCAGATGCTAAAGCCCATTTTATAAGTGCAAACTCCTATGGAAGGTCCAAAGCACCAAACCCAATGGTCACAGTAACTGCCTCTGCCCAGGGAGTCAAGTCCAGAAGATCACAGCCCCCTGGGCCGGTCGAGGGAACAGTGAGCAGCTCAGGGGGTTTGAAGATCAAGGTCAACTTCTTAAACTGACATACCATAAAGATAACACCTGGGGCAAGACATATCTAACAGCTTTAGGAACAGGGAATTTACATATTTTTAAGGTCAACACGCTCATTCTCAGTTGAGAGAAAGAAATACCAGTCTTCATGGTGAAACAAAGGAGGAGAGAGCTCTGATAAGCAACAGCTTCGCTCAAAGCACTCGGGGTGTAAGAAAATCCAGGACCCACTGGAAGAGGAACCTTTCTTGCCCCATCCAGACAAGAGCCCAAGCAGGCACCCGGGTGAATGAAGTCAAGGCAGGCAACGTGGCCTTCAGCCCACGGATGGCTTCTGGTCACCACAAACACACCAAGTTTTCTGTGTGGGTTTAGAGAACTGTGTCTGTACGTGTAGGTCCCAAGACACAGCCTTTGAAAGGCAAAGCATCCCAATGAATCCCATTCAAGAGGGGCTCAGACGCCCTCCTGGCACAGCACTACTGAGTTAGGCATGAAAAAACAATTAAAGACCCCCCAAACCTCCACTGTTTGACGTGAATAGTGAAAAATCAGAGATTCACAAGCTTTTGGCCTGCCCAAGCTTCTAGCTAACTATCTCCAAGCAGATAATTGAAGCTGTTGGGGAAAAAAAAAATAATATATATATGTCAAAAGGCACAACAGCTGCCCAACCCCCAGAAGCCATCAAACACAGCTGAGTGATAACCACAGCACCTCTAAAGATGCAGCTAAAGGCGTCTGAAGCTAAAGTGACAAGACCTTATCCAGGCAGTGTCCTTTTGGTAATCACCTGTGCATGGGAGGAGGGATTTACATCAGATCCTCAGGAGATGATGAATCCCCTTCACTTTTGCAGGGAGGTTTGCTCTCCTGACACATCACTGCTGCCCACAACGCCACTGCAGATCATGGGGTCACCCATTGCCGTTAGCTAACAAGCCCATGACTACCCACAGCAGGGCCATCCTTCCACTCCTGCTCTCCAAGAGACTGCCTGACCAGGAGCTGCCCATCTTTTTACCTTGGTTATGGTTATTTGTGCTTTTTCCATAGCTTTTCTAGCCCTGACACGTTCACTCAGGGCAGCATATTTTAAATGCTCTCCTGACTTTCTAGAGGTCAAAATTAGATCTAGAAAATGACTTTATTTCATCGCATTATCAAACAGGGAACAAACAATAGCAAACACACAAAAGCACTACTTTTCTTGGAAAAGAGCTCTCTAGGAATCATTTAACACCGTGTGCAGCTCCAGCCCTGCTTTCTTTGGAACAGTCAGCTAAACATGGGAAAGCAGCAAATGGAACAGAAATCCCTGCCAGAGCATGAGAAACGTCTCTTAGTGGGTGACTCTGTGGCATTCATGGTGCACGAGTGGCCAAAGGCAGCAGCACGGCCCTGCACTGCACTGACAAACACAAGGCTGGGGGTACCGGTAGGAACAGTGAAGGCTCAAGAAGGTCCATCAGAGGAGGCTTCTGTTTGCTGAGCCACATTCACAACAAGCAGCACAGCTCCCCAGATACAAACACCAGCTCTGACACACGCCACCTCGTCGGTACCAGGAGGAACACACGACTGGCAGGTTTGATTTATTGCTGCAGTTCACAATTTGTGGTATTTGAGGCCCTGTAAAGCCACAGCTGGTCCCCAAGCCTTCACAACCTCCAGAGTACGTTTCAGTGACAGTGCTGAAAATTGAGGAATCATATGGCCCACAGAAAATTGACAACTACTACCGTGACACAAGCACACCCTGCAGGAAACACGTACATTCGGATGATTATCAAGGCACTGGATCTGGAAGAAGTATTTTCCTGAACAGAACGGCCAGGAAATTGCAGAAGGAGATGATTTAAAGATTTATCTGAAGACAACACAGCGTTGATATGGAATCCCACTCCAGCTCGTTGCCAACAGACCTTCCCCCTTTTCACAGGTGTACAGCAGAGCAGGATGGAACTTTCTGCTGACTTCTCCCGTGTTTGCTGCTCCTGGAAGCATCAGAACAGGCTCTCTCCTAGGACCTGACAGCTCCGTTTCCAGCCGCAGCCTGAACCAGAACGGCAGCAGTGTGAACAGGAATCAGCTCCAGCAGAAGTGGGAGAGGTTTCAGGCTGCTGTTTTAATTCAGTCAAATAACCCTTGCACAGGGTTATCAACGTGAGTCCGGCACATTTTCCTCATGCAAAGCCAAGCACACAGAAATGGAGAAAGTCAAAAAGTAACAGTTGCTTAGGATTTATTTTCTGCAAGAAAAAAACACTGTGAGATCAGCAAAAATTATCACATTCAAAGCTACATTTTTTAAAGTAGGTTGAAACACCACGTTGACCTCATCTATAAGAGAATCTACTTGGATCTTTAAAGCAGTAAAATTTCATGTTGCCTTAGCGTAACTAGACCAGGACCCAAACTTAAGCTAAGCCAGGCTGACTCGGAGGAATGGACACGCTGCTCAGCCTGTCCAAACCTGGCTGCTCCAAGAGCTGGCCCCAAAGACGGCTGGAGCGATCACGCACAAATGAACTACTGAAAAAACACCCTTCTCCATCTCCACCCCCCAAACTGCCCCAGCTTAAAACAGCAGTAACCCGGGCTAAACCAGGACCAATTTAGTTTCAGGGCTGCATTATGAGACTGTGGATAAGGCTTTCCAAAAAAATCCTGTTGCGGTGCTTGTAGGAGTGATGGCAAGTTGTTGCATCTCTGGATAAAGTGGTGCCATTCTGCAAGTGTTCCAGGTTGCATTTTCAGACAGCCTGTGTCAGTGCTCTCCCACACCCACACGTGAGCACACGCTATAGACGTTCGGGTATCTGCGTGCATCAGGGAGAAGCACAGCTCACACATTAGTTCTCCACACAAAGGTGGGTGCGTTCAGCTCCTTCAGACCATGAGCACGAGATGCAAAGATGCACAAATTACACAGCCATTAACCCCTGCTGTCCTGTAGCTTGGAAGGCAGTGGTCTTTTTCCAAACACAGCCCTCAGAAGGGTGTTCAGATGTTAAGCATGTGGGTGTGGGGGTGTGTGTGTGGGGCAGGGTGTACAAGCACATTTCCTCTTTGCAAAATGAACATCGAAGCGCTGATTTTTGACTGGATTTCTGCAGAGATGGAGTGCACAGACACAGCCAACACCCAAAGGAATTTTTTTTTATTTAAAAAAACAGCCCAACATTCACCTCGGTGAATCCCACGCTCAGTGAAATGAAGGCAACTTTCCACAGACTGATGTGTGAAAGCTACAGCTGAGAGCACTGGGAACCCCTGGGACTGGAGCTTCACATTCCAGCAAATAGCAAGGTTTCTCATTTCAGTGAATGCCCAGGGCACTGTCATGCCCTTATCAGCCTTTTCTCAGCTTCAGAAACATTTCATGGAAACAACAGGCCAAAGCCAATTCAGGTTATCTGGGAGAATTCCCTGCCTCCAGAAAGCTGACCTAGATCTGTCTCCACTCAGCAGGACACCGAACCTCAATTTACAGGAAATAAAAGCAGAGCTCCTCAAGTTCTGTGAACACCCCTGCCATAAAGCCAAGTGGCTCCCCCTGCTCCAGTGTCTGAACCACCACTCACTCACAGAAGTTTCTGAACGATAAAACAGAACAATAAATCATTTTCAGACACACTTTTTACTCTCTCGAGTTTTGCCATCAAGGGAACATCCACTGTCCAAGGCTCTCCAGCGAGTAGGACATGCTCTTTCTACCATGCAGATGGTTCACAGAATAAAATGGCTCAAAATGGGCCTCACCACAGTAGATGACACAAGGCTGAAGCTGCTGCTGCATCCCTACCCTGAGCTGGCACCTTTCTGCTCGAGGCCTCCCTCCGGAGCAAAGCCAGATCTCCTGCTGTTTCATCTCATATTCAGCATCACTTCCACTGTCTTCCCACCCACCCTGTAACCCCTGCAGATCACTCCCCGAGTCAGCGCAAGACAGTGGGTTGTGCAAACATCACTTGCCGCAGCTAAATCAGAAGCTGAAGGAATTAAAAGAACATCCCCAGCCTCCCCCCATCTGTTACTGGATTAACAAGAGAGACGGCACCTTCCCACGTAAGGCAGAGGAGATTCTGAAGCGTAAGAGGAATAAGCCAGAGAAGACACAATCTGATTCCCTGCAAGCTCCAACAGGAGACTGGAACAACGGTGGGAGATGAGGTGTATTTCCTTTAGAAGAGCAGAAAGCAGAGCGTGAGGGACCATCCCCTGTCAAGAGCAGAGACCTTCTCTATGACAGAAAGTTCAAGCCTTGCAAAATATTTGTTCAAGGGCTATGGCCAAGAAAGAGATACTAGTTTAAACATACCCATTCCATCCTTTAAACATTAGGAGGCAGGTCAAAAGACCTCATCCATCTCTCCCCTCCCCAGCTCACAAGTGTGACAAGGAGACAGTATGAAGTTTAAAAAGCAACACAGCCCATAAAAAAAAAAGTTACAAATCTTTATGAAGTCTATAATCTGCCTGTAGAAATCACACTGCAGGAGGCAGACACCCAGAACAAAAACCAGGGCCAGAGTTCAGACAAGCATGATGGCAGTGAGAGATGACTTCAGAGTCACACAAGTGGAGTTACCAGGCTGCACACCCCTCAGAATAAGCCACCATTTGTACAGTGGCACATCAGATTCTCTCCTAAGGAAGAAGGAAAGGCAGAGGAGTTGTCTTTGCTGGATCAAAAGCAGGGGGGCAGTGGGACTGTGGGAAGGCATACAGCCCAGCCCGTGTCCCTAGAGGAGCCGTGACTTTTATCAGCCCTGACACAGTAGTTCAGGGAACTTCAGGAAGCCTCCGGGAACAGGGGAGACTCAAGCGCCTCCCAGGCAATCCAATCTAATCCAATCCTGTGTTCCACTGTTTTCAGAAGCAAGGTCTGCTCAGAGGTAGTGTCTTAGGCCAATAATCTTCCCTTAATTAAGTCTCCTCTGTCCTCAAGCACTAGATACTATCCTCTGACTCTGAAGGTGGGAAATCAATAACCCAAGTTTATTTAGCTACATCCTTCAGGGGCCCTCGGAGAGCAAACAAACATCCCAGTGCAACAGGTAGCAGCAGAATCCAAGCAATGCTGTTCAGTCAGGTGAGTGCAACACCACATCTTCAACAGTCTGTCCCAGCACTCGGGTTTTCAACTGAACACCGCTCTAAGGCAGTAAGTAGCAGGCTCATAAGTAAAGTAGTTTCCTAGTGGACCCTCAGGAGAGAGAAGTAAAAAATTGGAGATTGTAAACAATAGGACCCTGAGGAGTACAGCACTTGGACTGTCATGGGAGAAAGGCTTGATGTTCAGGGGCTATGCAGCTCTCCTTTATTGGCAGGTCCAGTCCCAGGGCACGCTGTGTGCCCTTGACTGCATTTGTCTCAGGCAAGTGATCTCTTTTGTGTTCTTTAGGCAAAAATCTCAGCAAGGACTAATTTGGAAGCTTTGTCTAGCGTCTGACACAATCACTGACTTCACAAGACCTCAGAGCTCCGCACCCCAGAGCTCCATTTCTGCACCACAGGAGCCTGCTCAATGCACAGCTTGGTATTTCTGCTAAAGCCCAGAGGACAAAGAACACACCGTTACTGCAGCTCTGGCTTCCCGGCTCTCATTCGCCTTTACGGGTGGTTGTTAGCAAGGAAGCAAGTTTAGGAACAGGAGGCACACGCCTTCTGGCAGCTGCCTGCACTTGAACAAAAGGACCTGGAGAGCAACTCGCACCCGTTTATTTGTTCACAGCGAAAACTGGCATGAGTTACGCTCTCTCCTGCCTTCCCGAATTATCTATGGCCACATTTTCTAGCTCAAATCTACACTCAAATGAGGTGCAGTGGGATCTCAGCCCCCCCCAACTCACTACCTCTGCTGGAACTGCTTCTCTGCTGCTTGTCCCCGGGCAGTGCAGTCTGCCAAGGCCTCCGCTGATGGAAAAGGAGTGCTAATAACTGCTGCATTCGCAGACAGAGCTTGGGTGAGCAGAGGAACAAGCAGCAGCAGCAGCAGCAGAGGAGCAATCATTTGCACAGAGATTAAGAAGGATTTGTTACCTTCCCAGCAAATGGGAAACATCATTTTGGGGATATAGGACTAAGATACTCAGCTATAACTGCACTGATCCCTCCCACCTCACTGTTACCTTCAGTGCCCATTTCCTGTACCAACCTGCTGACTCTTCTAAACACCCTTCATCGAATTCAACACAAGATACCTCTGAATACCCAGCAACACCAGGGCTCTGATTTTTCTCTGTCACCTTCTGGACACTACAACAGGGTCAAGTTAAGCAATAAAGTAGGATGCAGCCTCTTCAAGGACAGACTTAAAATGCAGGAAGACAACATGGGCTAGAAAAGCATCAGGCAAAAACTGTCAGGGCCTCATTCAGCCCCAAAGGAACCACCTGTATAGTCCTCTCCCCCAGAATTCCAGAACTGGAACCAAGGAAGAGCACAGGGTCTGGTGACAGGTAGCAATTCACCATCCTTTCACCAGAGGACATGGTAAATGGTAGCAGTGGCAACAACAGATACCACAGACGGCATAAGGGTCTGGAGTGAACCAATTTCTGCAGAGATGATTTGAGGAAGAACCACGTGTGGACACGGGTAACAGCCCAGCGAGGCTCTGCCTCTGCCCATCTTTGCAACATTCAATTGCAGGAGGAGGAAGGCCAGCAGGAACACTAGCAGAGATCAGCAGCTGAGAGGCTGGATTAAAAAACGAGCTGAAAAGGGCTTAGAGCAAACCCATCATCGAGAGAAAGCAGCCTGAAAAGTTATCAGACAATCCATTTTGTAGGAATTGCTATAAACACAAGCATACTACTTAAACATGTACAGCCCAAGACAATTGGTGTACACCATCTATAGGAAAACACCAGAGATGCATTTCTGTGACTCAGGAAAGGCTTGTCAGCTGGATGCCATCACCTCATTTGAGTCAGGTGTACGAAATGTGACTTCAACAAGAGGAATGCAGCCAGGTGTAATAAATCAGGGCAAGAGAAAAGTCATAATACCCACTAACAAAGAAGATATACTGGGCTACAGCCATACTTAATGAAAATTAAATATTTCACAAGGACAAAGCATGTCACTTGGGTTGGGAGGGACCTTTACAAATCATGTAGTCCAGTCCCCCTGTGACGGGCAGTAAGCCTCCTCTGCCCTGAGCAGGCAGTGAAATCCCTGCTTCCCTCAGCAGTGCTGGTGAGGCAGCCAGGGTGGGATTCACTCCCCCCTGTATCTACACTACACAGCCCTAACTTTTATTGCTAGAGTTGAGATTTGTGCTGAGGCCAAAAAGGCAGAGGATCTCCAAAGGCAGCTGGCAATACCATGTCATACCTATCACACCCTCCACCCAGGCAAGAGTGGGATCCAGATACAGAACATCCCATGTTGCACAGCTGCTCTCTCTCAGAAAAGGTTTAGTCCCCTAAATTCCATTGCCATTGTGAGAAAAGTCAGGCAGAGCCCTCGAGACCCCTTTGAGGAGCTTCACAGCCCCTTCCAGAGGCTCCCTTTGCTGCTGGCCACTGGGAGCTCCCTGCCATGCCCAGCTGAGGGTCAGTGTGCACAGATCCTCATGGCAGGGCTCCCCTTCCACACGTACACAGCAGCCCCGGAGCTTTCGGTCAACACAGTCTGCTTTTCCAAGAATTACAGTTCTTTTGAAGCTACTCCATTTTATTCCCCACTACATTGTCTACATCAGTAGTCTTCCTCAGAGCTGCAAGCTCAGTACTTCTTCCCGCAGAAACTCAGAGGTTTTCCCTTTCTCTCTCAACCCTCCCCGTTTTTCCTGCTATTGAGTAAAAATAAAATACTGCTGTTAACTCAGAACTCACTCACTCGCCTGCTCTGGTGCCGCTCTGGGTGGCAGTCACTCCTCAGCCGCTCTCAGCCTCTTTCAGAGCCACAGCTCCTTGTTTACAAGGGGTTTTATGCTGCAACACACCTGACTGGCCTGTGATGTAAAGGAGGGAGGAAAAGGGATTGTAAAAGGAGCAGAACTAAGTGATTCTCAAAAACAAACATCTTGCACTATAAAGAAAAATAATTAAAAGTATGATCCATACCCTAGGACTGCGCTCCATCTGTTCTCAGGCTAAGTCAATATAATGCTTTTGTGAGGGACTATGGGGAATAAGGTCAATTTAAACCTTAATAGCAATAACAGTGTCAGATGATCTCAGTACATCATCCAACGCTGGCATCCACCCAGTTTGAAGGGAACTAAAGCAGTTTCTCCCCAAAAGCTGCTGCTCAGCCAGGGCACCCTTCAGGCCGCACCAGCGGCGCAGGGAGCACCACATACCTGCAGGGGGGCCCGAGGAGCAACTCCCACCGCGAAGAGAAGGCAAAAGGGAGGTTCCTGACCCCCTCCTGCTCTAGGCCTCTGCAAGGGGCCTTCCTCACACGCACCCCTCCTCCGCTGGCAGAGCACTGAAGACAAGCCCTAACCTCAGCCCGCGATGGGCGGGTGGGACAACCCCCACCCTGCGGGCCCTGGGCACTCCCCACAGCAGCGGGCAGAGCCGCAGGACCACCCCCGACCACCCTGAGCCGGCCCACTAGGCTAAGGGAGCCTCCTAAAGGGCCGGCCGCCATCGCCCCCTCACAGCCCCAACAGCCGCCTCGCGCCCCCTCACAGC
>VZTM01041252.1:42934-96929 GCA_013400555.1 Jacana jacana | reverse complement strand
GCCCAGCGGAGGAGCCGAGCGGCGACCCCGGCGCGGAGGAGCCCCGGAGAGCTCGGGCCGGAGACTGAGCCGGCCGCGGGGCCGGCGGGGGAAGGACACGTTCGTACTGGGTCGAACTGCGGTACCTTTAACATCCCCTCTCCCCTCCTTTTTTCCTCAAAAAGGGAATTTTGTGGCTTCGTTCTTCTCCTCACCAGGGCTGGCTTCTCCCTTCGACCCCGCATCGAATTCCTGCGCCGTTTCTGCCCGTCTGTTACCTATAAAAGGATATCGGTGNNNNACCTATAAAAGGATATCGGTGTCCAAAATTCCTAGTTCCAGGATCAGCTGGGAACAATACGAGTTTAGAGGCTGTAACCCGTTGTTTAGGTAAAACCGGTTTTGTTTAACGATGAGCATAAACTTATTTAAAAAAAAACCAAACGTGTGAAAGGTAAATCGACTTGTTTGCTATATTAAAATATTTTCCCAGTATTGCCAGTGCGGGCAGTGCAGCATGCTGTGTGTGGCGGGGGGAGGAGGGTGGTTTGCCGCCTGCGGCGGGGGGGCTGCCGTGGCACGGTTANCCCCCCCAGGTGCCAAACTCCCGGTGATGCCGGCAGCCCAGCGCCGGCGGTGGAAGGTGGTTTGCTCGTCGGGGGGTAGGTCTGAGCCGGGGGCGGGCTCTCCTCCCAGCTGGGGCTTTACCTGCCCCAGAGGTTCCCTGCGGCGCTTCCCATCGCTGGGCTGTGCCAAGCCCCGGCCTTTCATGACGGCAGGATGTGGGGCTGTCACCTCGGAAGCTGCGAGGTCTCTGTCACCCTGAGCTGCTGCCTGTCAGGGGGGGTGGGTTCGGTTGAACGCTGTAATTGTGGGGTTGCAGGGTTCCACCTCCCTCTGAAACCATCCCAGGGGTTCCCAATTCCTCTGCTGAGGGGTGAAAAGTGCTCTGGTTCGGTGTAGGTATGTCAGTTGTGCAGATCAGGGTGATACTGTAAAATATGGTATTTTTTTGAAGCTGGGGGGGGGTGAGAAATAGCCCGGTTTGCACCCAAATCGTTAGGGGAAGTGCTTTGGAGTGGTGGTGCTGCCCTGAGGCTGTGCCAGCGGGACATTCCTTCACAGCCTCTGTGAGGGTGGTGGGTTTCCAGGGAGCGGTTTGGGTGGGATCTGTGTTTTCTGGAGAGCCTGCAGGCGGGTCAGGAGGTTGTTAGGGCGCTGAAGGAGGCTGGTGGGAAGGGAAACAAGGTGATGCTTAGTCATTTTGGCCAAAAGCCTGCGTGCAAGTGATGGTTGCCACCTTTCTGCAGGGCAGGTGGAGGAGCTGCTGAAGGAGCTCTGCCACTTCTAATCCCTTCTGTTCCTCCTCTGCAGTGGTGGGGCTTGGGGGTGCCTTGGCACTGGTGCTGGGTCACTGCCTTGCCCTGGGGCTTGGCCGGGTTCAGCCCCACGCGTGGCCGCTCTGTAGCGGTGGGTGATGCGGTTCCTGAGGCAGCTCTGATACCTGCTCCCAGCAGCTCTGGGGCCTGGGGAGAAGGATGCAGTTTGCTCTCCTTGGCATCCACCTCTGGTTGTCTTGGGGAAAGGCTCTGCAGCTCTCTGAGGGAGGAAGGAGTAAAAGAGAAGCAAAGCAGGCTCATAGGTTGGTGCCAGTTGAGTTTAGTCTGCATCTTGGCTCCAGTGCTAAACGGGGAACCAGTTGGGAAGCGTCTCTGGGAGGAAGCTTGTGTTTTAAATTTATAAACCCTTTGAATAAAAGCCGTGTGGAATTACACAGGGCCGGGATTGCCGTGCTGGCCTGCAGCTCAGGGCTGGTGACTGTGGCGGCTCTGACCAGCATGGCCAATGTCTGCTGGATGTACACGGCCTCCTGGCATTTTTCACTTTAAACACAATTGCTCTCAGAAGACTAATAGAGCGTGGCTGCACAGAGCAGATGGGAGAGGAAGGGAATTGAATTAAATGGGCTGCGTGGCCCTCGTCCAGCCCGGCGTGTGACTGCGCAGAGACGCCTGTATCCGGGAGCAGGAACAACTTAGAGCTCTTCACCTGCTTTGTGGTTTTGGTGGCAAAGGATCTTTGGGACTGGGAGAGTGCTCAGATCCGCCTCGTCACAGGGAATAGACCCATTGCTGGTGCTCCTCTCCCTTTCTGGTGCTAAAAATAGCTGATGAGCCAGTACCGAGATGGTTGTGGCTGTCTTCATTCCCCTATGGAAGTGCAAGCTTGATGAGTTCCCAGGCTCTGCTTTTCCATCCTCTCCTCTGCTGATGAGCTGAGATGGAACTGAGACACTCCTATTTCTGTGCCTCCCACCACCAGCTTGGGAGCATCCTCACCTCGCTGCTCGGGTGCAGGGCGTGCGAGGGAGCATCCCGGCCCAGTGGCCAGGAGGCTTCGGTGCTCTGAGCAGCCCTTTTGGACCTGGATTCTTCAGCAATAATCTCTTTCCCACCCTTTTCCCAGCCAGGAATCGTGGTTCTCTGGAGGGAACTACATTCCCCAAGAGATCCCGCTGCCGCCAGCCCGCAAGGAGCCAGGCTCTCTGCTCGCTCCTCTCCTTGTGGGTGGCCTGTCCAGGACACGAGAGCCCCAGTGCGCTCCACAGGTACTACACTAACAGCAGTGGCTCATCCTGCCTGGTTTAAGCAAACTTTGTAAAATTAGGGGCGTTAGGGGTGTCTTGGGAAGCGGGTTGGCTGCTACAGGTAACAGTGGGATTGTCCCCCCAGACTGGGAGGTTTTGCACGACGCTGCTGTTGCTGCACTGGGCCAGTCCTCGGCAGCCAAACAGAGGTTTTACAGTGCCCTGAAGCGGTGCCGTCGCCAGCCTGGGGTAAACCTGGGCTTTACAAAGCAGACTGTCTCCTTACCTGCACTATGGCTTCTGCTCCACTTCAGTCCTTCCCCTCGTTGCTCCTGAAGGAAGATCAAAAATCCACTGGCTTAGTGTACTGTGTCAGGCGAGATAAGGCCCCGGATTTGCGTCGCTTCCTAGACCGGAGCGGCTGGGACTGGGATTTGTGATGCTGTTTCCTTGGAGCTGCTGGGGAGGGTTGTTCCCTTCACAAGCAGCACTGTGGTGTTTGCAGCGTGTGCAGATGCCCGTGACAGGGAGCTGTCTGGGACTGGGTCTGGGGGAAGGAGATGGTGAGACGTGAGTGAAGTGCTGGGTCTCAGGCCCTTCGCTTCAGTCACAGAAGTGAACGAGGGGCCGAAGCCTCGGGACTGGGGATGCTCCTGTGCAGCCTGATGGCTCTAAGGACATGGCTGGGGTGGGGGCACTGTGCTTCTGGTCTTTTTACTGGTTTTGTGTTGATGAAACCTGCTAATAATTCTGTAGCACCAACTTTCCTCCGAGCTTTGAGTCTCTGTGTCACTTAGGGCCAAGTTCCAGATTTTGGCTCTCTAAGAGCCTGTATAAAACCGTGGCAGAGAGAGCAGAGATTGCCTTAGGCTTGTGCTTGAGGCACAGCGTAGCTCTGAGCCACGGTGATGGACCACAGCGGGGTCAGGGGACGGGAAATACCACGGGAGCGCCGATTTTCCAGTTTCTAATCACAGTCATTGCTTAAGAGGCCGGAGGGAAGACCAGGCCGTGTTCTGGTTTTCCTTGCTGGCTGAGTCGAGTCTCACGAGGGAGGAGTCAGAGCTCTTGTGAGATAGTTTTGGCTAATCCTGCCTTGTCCAGCTCTGGGCTGGCCGTGGTGACCCTCCAGCACGGTGTAACGCTGCCTCGGAGAGATCCTTCCCGGAGGATGTGAACCGTGAGCTCTGCCAAATGGAAACGCTCCCTAAGAGGAGGAGTAAGTGCAGAATCAGCAATTACATCCAGTCAAAGGGGTTTGGGGATCAGAACCTTCTTGGTTCCCTCCTCACATGCCGATGCTGTTGGGCTCATACCTATTGAGTGACAAATGCTACGTCCCCTCTGCCGGCACACGCTGGTCTCGTCCCTTGAGCTCAGCGTGTTCGAGCAGCGTGTGCTGAGTGTAACTCACGTGCTGAGGGACCAGGAGGAGGGGAAAGGGCTGGAAAAAGCAGTTACTGGAGCGTGTAACGTGCTCCAGCAGCTGGCTCAGGCTTCCATCGCCTAAAAGCTGCCTTTGCCCCACACGTGCTCCCTTCTGGCCTCGGCTGAGGTGACACAAACATCTTCACCCCGGTGCTTCTGACCAGGAAGGTGCATTTTTACTGCAGATCTTGGCTTAATTTGTGAGTGCAACTGAAAAGCCCAGTCGGGGAGTCGTGTTGGTAACAGAACCAGTGGCTCCTCCTGGGCACTGGGGATCTCCTTCAGACGAGACAGAGCAGTCTCTGTGTGCTGCTCTGGAAGGGGCTGTGACCAGTGGCTGGTGGGGGGGCCTGGGGGTGCTGGGGAGAAGGGGAATGGTGTAAGAAACACTCGTACCTCAGCTGGAGGGTGGCACTAAGGAGGTGAGGGTTAACTTCTGGCTGTTCCACCTCTGCTCGGAGCAGGTTTTGGGACAGCCTCGGATCTGGCAGCCGCTGCGTGCCTGCACTGAGCTGGTGTCACTGGGACAGGGCTGGGGACTTGCTGCTGGGTCAGCGTTGGCTGCTGGAGCCTGGGGGGTCTGAGCTGGGGGAGCTGTTGTGGACGGGACCAGGATGGCAGTGTTGGGATCTTCACAGCAGCTCCTGTGCGGGGCCTCTAAGGGACCTCAAAAGCTTTGCAGGTGACTTAAACAAGCACTGAGTGTGGTATTACATGCTTTACATACACAAAGTTCTGATTAAGTGCCAGTTTAGCTTCGAGCTCCTCTGCCATTAGCGGCCAGTTTGTCTGGAGGGGAACTGGTGTGGAAAGCCAGTGACTGTTTCCGTGCTTTCCAGCCCCAGCCCCTGTGCAGGGGCTGCCCTTGGCCGTTGGTGCGGGACGATGGTGCTGCAGGTGTTTGACTTGGCGAGATGGGAAGGGAGAGCTGGAACTTGTCAAGGTTTGATGTTGTTGCCTCCTCCAGGAATCGCCTTGGTCAAACTTCAGAAACTGAAGCGTCTCCAGCTTCACCCAGATGCGCTTTTTTCCTTGGCTTGAGGTTTTCTTAATCTGATCTCTCTGTTCAGGAGCCGAGTGACCAGTCTGGAGCCCATTCTGATGGGAATTTTAGGTACAGAGTTGCTGTGTTGCAACTGGTGGTAAATTTTGCCAAGGAGGAGTGTGTCTAACTGTGAGCTGTTTGGTTTAGAGACCAAGGTCTCCTGCCCAGGAGTGGTCCCTGCTTTCCTCGGGGCTGGAGTAACGCCCGCCGGGAGGGACCTGCTGGCGGGTTTGGTGACAACGAGGTGGCTTGGATGCCCGGGAACAAGCGAGCCTGGTGTGAGGGTGCAGGCTGTCATCTGCTGGGGGAGCTGGTGGTGTCTTCTCTGGACTGAGCTGGCCCGAGGGTGAAGTGTTCTCCTCAAGGGAAAGCAATCTGAACCGGAGCTGCCGCTGATTCGGGTCAGAAACCTCTGCTCCTGGGACTGCGAAACGCCAGGAAACTGGAGCTTTTTCCTCCTTACAACTTTTATTTCCTATGAATAATCTCCCTCCATCAGATTTCTTAACTTCTCAGTCTTTTCTCTCGCTGCAAAGAAGAAACAGTCACAGTTTTCTGAAAAACTGCATCAGGCAGCAACCAAAGTGCAGGGGAGAATCCCACTTGGAGCAGGCACCACCCGTACACCCCATCCCCGGGGCCGGGCACAGACCCAACCCGCCCAGGGAGAGGCAGATACTTGGATTTGCAGGAGAAAAAAAGGAGGGGGGGGAAGTGGGAGGTTTTCCTTTCAAAAAAAAAAGGAAAAAGATGTGGGAGCAATCAGGGTTGGGTTTCTCTCTGCAGCTCAGGGCTGGCGCGGGGCAGCGTGGAGCTGTGCCCAGGGGTGCTGAGCTCCACCAGCTCCCGCTCCCAGAGTGCGCTTTGCAGGGACTGGGTTCACTGACCTGAGCTACAAAGGAGTAAGGAACGTTTCAAACAATTGCAGGGAGGTTTTTGAGGCTGTCAGAGAAGGAGGGTCAGTCTGGAGCCACGATGCAGAATCTCCAGGACCTGGAGCAATTGTAGAGTCTGGCTTTTATCTCTGTTGGAGGAGTCATAGAATCATAGAATAGAATCACTGAATCACTCAGGTTGGAAGAGACCCCTGGGATCATGGAGTCCAACCATCAGCCCCACTCTACAAGTTCTCCCCTACACCAGATCCCTCAACACCACATCCAATCTACTCTGAAACACAGTCAGGGGTGGGGACTCCACCCCCTCCCTGGGCAGCCCAGTCCAGGCTCTGACCACTCTTGCTGGGAAGAATTCTTGCCTCATGGCCAGCCTAACCCTCCCCTGCTGCAGCTTCCAGCCATTCCCTCTCCTTCCATCGCTCATTGCCCGTGAGAAGAGACCAGCACCAACCTCTCTGCAATGGCCTTTCAAGCAGTTGGAGAGAGGGATGAGGTCTCCCCTCAGCCTCCTCTTCCTCCAACTAAACAACCCCAACTCCCTCTTGACACTACCCTGTCTGAAGCCAGAACCTCTCCTGAGCTTGGCAAGCAGAGCAAACTCCCCAGCTCGTCCCGCAGGAGAGGTGCTGCGGGTCCCAGTTACACGGAAAACCAAAATGTTTCTCTGTGCAAATATTAGTTTATTAAAAGAGCGTACAGTGTTTCAGTCCACACACACCAAGCTCATCACCAAGGCACTCTGCCCTCCTGGCAGCACATCCACCCTGCGAGGAAACCCCAGGAAAACCCCAGTAAAGCTCCACCGTCCGTCTCTGCACGTACGTTCACTCCTGCAGTGCTCCCAAAGCAGGGGCTGATCCCCCATTCCCAAGTCAGGAATTACACTGTCACTCCCTGTGCCTGCTTCCTGCCCTCTCCCCACAGGTAGCCCAACTCCAGCTTGCTCCTAGTTCGCTGCTTGGAAACCCTGAAGCTGGGATTCTTGTGCATTTATGCTTCTAAATACCCTCCCACATCCCCGGTTTCAAAGGTGTTTTGAAGGCCAGGTCAGGTCTGCAGGGCACCCTCCTGGGGAGCTGTCACCCTCTTTGCCACGCAGGCGGCTCCGGAAGGCACAACCAGGGAGGTGGTTAATGGGAAACCTTAGACCTCCAGCTCCCTGTCGGCCTGGCTCTTGCTGCCAGCCCTGGTGTGGTGGAGAAGGCAGATTATTGAGTTTGTGCTGTCCTGCCCTGCCCAGCGGGGCAGAGGGGGCTGCAGCCGGCGGGGGTGGCGGGCAGGGTGTCCTGCAGAGCTGGGGGACACGCTCCACCCAGCAGCCACCTTGCCTTAGCAAAAAGCACAAGTCTCCCCACGTGCTGATTCAGCCTCTGCTGCGTGAGCTCCTCCACGTCCATCGGGAGGACAGCCAGCTGTTAAGGGGTGAAATGCTGGGCTTGGGGGGTGTGTGTGTCACAAGCACCCACGCCCCCGCAGCGTAACTCCACCTTCTGTCCCCTTTGCGCCCCGTGCAGCTACGCCTGTCCCCACCAACCCCTCAACCTGCCTCTAGCACAGGAGCTGCTCTCAGCACTGCTCCTCCATCCACCTACTGAACCACAACCTACCGCCTGCCCTCTGCCTCCCGCCGCTCTGCCTGCCCAGCAGCCAGGGAGGGCTGGCACAGCCCCCGCCAGCCTCTGCCCACAGACCCCAGTCTCGACTTTAAACAGCATTAGTTATTAAAGAAAATAAAGTGCATCCGGCAGGGCTTGCCACACACCCGCAGTAAAGGCCAAACAAATACAAAAGGTAAGGAACAGCGTTTTCTTGGAAGGTCGGGAGTGTGTGTAGCCTTCCCGGCCCCTCGGCGCAGGGCGAGGGAAGGGTGATGCTGAACCGGGTGGGATGGGGACCCCACAGGTCGTGGGTGGGTGTGGAAGGGCCCGGCCAGGTGCTGAGAGCTGGCTTCATCGAAGGTCAAAGAGAGAGAACAAGCTTGTGCTCCTCTTCTCTTCTCATCCACCACCTCCAGCACGGTTCTCCTGCAGAAGGAGAGCAGAGACAGCGGCAGGATTACCAGTCTTTAGGGACCTGCTGAGCAGTAAATTAAGAACGGCTGCTGAGGTCCCACCTGCCCTTCCTGCGTGGCTGGGGCTGCCCAGGGCGTCCCACTGAGCCTAACCCAGGTCACAGACTGCCAGAGCCCACGGGGGGCTCCGCGGCCCAGGGCATGAGCCGAATGTGTGGGTCTGGATGAAGAACAGCCCCAGTCCTCCTCTGGGGTCAGGGAGGCTCCCTCCCTCTCTCCTTTCCTCTCCAGAACAGTAAGCTCTGTGCCAGTCTGGGTGCAGGAGGGGCTGGTTCTGGGCAGGGCTTTGTGCCCCTCTCCTGAAACCCGCCCTGAGGGTGCAGCACTCGTGCTCCCCAGGGGCAGAAGTGTCTACGGGCTTCCCACGAGTCCGACACTGACCCAGAGTGGATCCAGCTGCCCTCTCCCTGCCTCCAGACCTGGACACGTTCATGTCCATTGGGAAAGGAAGACTTTTTTTTTTCAATCCTCCCCGTGGTTGCTGGCTGCCTGGGTGCTGTGAGCTGGCGTTTGCCCACATCCATCCTTAAATGCACAGACCCGCCCTCGGCTGGAGGAGACTTCAGCCCCGAGACCTTGCAAGAAGGGGCAGAGGGGGAGGATGAAAAGAAAAGCAGCTACTGAACAGCTCACACAGGAGGGAAACCTCTGAAGGAAGGTGTTTAGGACACAGTACGTACGTAGTGAGGAGCTGCACTGCCATCACACCCGAGGCACTGCAGTCACCCACGCTGCCACCACACCTGAGGCACTGCAGTCACCCACACTGCCATCACACCAGAAGCACTGCAGTCACCCACACTGCCATCACACCCGAGGCACTGCAGTCACCCACACTGCCATCACACCAGAAGCACTGCAGTCACCCACGCTGCCATCACACCCGAGGCACTGCAGTCACCCACACTGCCACCAACCCGAGGCACTGCAGTCACCCACGCTGCCATCACACCCGAGGCACTGCAGTCACCCACACTGCCATCACACCCAAGGCACTGCAGTCACCCACGCTGCCAACAGCTGAGTGGAGCCTCGGGGCAGCCGCTCTTCCCTGCCCCGTGCCTGCACAGCGGGGGTGGCCACATCCTGCTGCCAGGGGGTGCTCAGTGCTGAGCAGCCCCGTTCTGGGGTCCAGTGCTCTTGGGAAGGGCGGGGAAGCAGGTCTTCAGGGCCGTCGTTGTGCTGCCAATACCCTCCAATCAGTTCTGGGGAGCGTGAAGTGCCTCCCGTGCCAGCGCTGTGACTGTCCATCTCTTCCGCTGTGGATGGTCCCAGGGTCTCTGGGACAGCCCCGTGCTCTCCGGCTGGAGGACTCTCTCTGTTGGGCGTTATTACCCCCTCGATACAGACCCCTTCCCGTGCCGGGACAGCCGGGGCTGGAAAGTCATCCCTGCTCCCAGTAATCAGCCGCAGTGATTAGCCGTTCTCTGTCCCACGCCTAACTGGAGGGGCAGTGGGAGATGGACGAGCACTGGGATGGCTGTGAGGGGGCTGGTGCTGCCTCTCCATGTGCAGCCTTCCCCGTGTCACTGTCACACCAGAGGATCAACGCAGAGGGGGTCTGTCCCAACAGCCCCATCCGCCTCACGCTTCCCAGCCTGGATCTGGGTGGTCACTGGGAGGACTGGCACAGCCGCCAACACTGGGTTGTGGAAGCTGCCGGTTCAACCCCGTGCCATGGGTGCATGGGCAGGCCCTGATGACACCCAGCAGCCTGGCCCTTCCTTCCTCAGCTGAGATCAGCCTCATCCACCCTCTGCTGGGGCTGGAAGGTGTCATTCTGTTGGGTCTCTCCAGGGGCAGAAACAGTTGTGTTCTTAGTGGAACCACTCGGAGTCTGATGAACCACCACAAGCAAACTGGGATGAGAGGTGTAAGGACCAGCTGCTAGACACCATTACACCAGATTTTCTCACCTGGGGAGGCTCCATCTGGAGCACTGGGACCAGTCCTGGGCTCCCCAGTTCCAGAAGGACAGGGAACTGCTGGAGAGGGGACAGCAGAGGAGCACCAAGGTGCTGAGGGGCCTGGAGCATCTCTGTGCTGAGGAAAGGCTGAGGGACTTGGGGCTGTTCAGGCTGGAGAAGAGAAGGCTGAGGGGGATCTGATCAACCCCCAGAAATCCTTCAAGGAGGGGTGTCAGGAGGATGGGGCCAGGCTTTTCCCAGTGGTGCCCAGGGACAGGACAGGAGGGAACGGGCACAAACCAGGACATGGGAAGTTCCATCTCACCATGAGGAGGAACTTCTTCCCTGTGAGGGTGGCAGAGCCCTGGCAGAGGCTGCCCAGAGAGGTGGTGGAGTCTCCATCTCTGGAGACATTGAAACCCCACCTGGAGATGTTCCTGTGGGACCTGCTGTGGGTGGGGGTTGGAGGAGATGATCTCCAGAGGAACCTTCCAACTCCACAGCGTTCTGGGATTCTGTGACACAGATCTGCTGTTCCAGTAAGGCCAGAAAAATGACCAGCAAGATGATGAGACATCTCCTACCCAGCACAGGCCATTGGACATCCCTGCATTAATTCCCATCTGAACTAGAACTGAGAGATTGAAGGGTGGGGGAGGAAATCCTGATCCTGTCTGTATTTGCCACTGGCAGAAAAATTATCACTGCAGTCCTTGATGAGCTTAAATACATAAAGATGGTCTTTGGTGGAGAGTCCTGTTGGAGTGGATTAAGATCTCCTCGTTCTCTGCAGTCTCCCCATTCCCTCGGAGCAGCAGAGCTGGCAGAAGGAAGGGGCCTGTGCCCCGGGCAGAGCAGACCACAACGTGGTGTGTCCATCTCTAACTGCTTTCCACTGGGGGTTACATCAGAGGGGTAACACCAGCAGCTTCATCCTCAGGCTCATCCTCCTGCTGTCACACCCGTTACCTGCCAGCAGCCCGCTGGCCAGGCCAGCCTCAGAGGTGGCCCTGCTTCAACCACCACATGCTTCCAACTCATCTCTCCTCTGGCAGGGAGTAACCTTTCCCCAAGTCTCCCCTATTTATGCACAGGCTCCTTCGACATATTGACTCTTGCACCAGCCTTGTTTTCTGGCTTGAGGTTTCCCCTGCTTCCCTGGAGTCAGTGGCTCCTCTCTATAGAGGTGGCAACTCCATCGCTTTCTGCCTTCAATTTGCCCAACAGAACAGCCATTCCCTGCACATCCCCGGAGTCCCCTGTGCTTCTTCAGTCCCAGTATGTTTCTCTTGAACCACCCTCATAGAAGCCCCGTGTTTTCCCCTGTTGATAGTATTTTCCCAGGTCCTGCCACAAGAAAGGCCTTCCATAACCCCAGGGGTAGGAAGGTAACTGTCAAGGTCTGTATTAAGCCCTTCCACTCCCCAGCTCTGCAGGAGGACTGACCTCTCTGCTGTTGTGAGGTGGTACCTGCTATTCAGATGTGCTTTGGGAACCTGCAGTGCCTGTAGCACGATGGTGGGCTTCAGGAGGTGCTGTGGGCTGCCGGAAAGGACCTGGGAGGCCCATGCTGTTGCAGTGAAGTCCTTGAGACCCCAATCCCAGGCCATGTCCAAGACATCACAGAGAGCATCTCCTTGTCTCATGAACCTTGGGGAAACGGGTATGTGCTTCAACAGCTCCATAACTCTGTTGAGAAGTGTTGGTTTCTGCTCATACTGGTTCCTGCACCAACCTTTAGCACTGGTTTGCATCAGAAAGCCGACCTCTTCCGACCTCCCAGGTCCTGCCACACACAGGCCCTGCCGGCCCCGCTCCTCTTGACGTCAGCCAGCGCTGTGGGGTCAGGTCCCTGGAGCTGCTCTGGAAAGCCACCCCCAGCTGCATTTGCTCTAAAGATGTTAAGATTAATTTTCTCAGGAGAATTCAGGGAAAAGCTTCTGTGGTTTTTGTGTATCGTTTACTTCTCTGGGACTTGTTGGCCGTTCTCCAGGGATTCCAGTCCAGCACTTTGGGTAAATATTTATTCCTTGTTGTTTGAAGCAAAGGACAAAAGCCCTCCCCCGTCCCCCACTCCGTGCCGCATCTCCAACCGGTCTGAAGGTGCTGGAGATGTTTGGTGCCACAACCAGGCAGCAGCAGTGGAAGCTGTGAAACCCACCCGTGACTGCCTGCTGCAGGGAGCTGCTGTTCTGCAGGAACGGGCGGGCAGCGCCTGCGGTGGGGAGCGGAATCCAGGCGTGGATGTGTGAGGGACAGGGTCCCCCCCCCCAAACCCTGGGGTGGGGTGGGTGGAGAGAACGTTGTTCTCCCTCATCACTGAGGTTTGCTGCCACTGCAGGTACCTGCTGTGCTTTGGGACCCCTCACATCCCCGAGCAGAGGGCACGGCCCAGGCAGCCGGTACAGTGACCCAGTACAGGAGGATTTTCCAGTCGATGGAAATTCCACGAGACAAACTATTAAATGGAGGGATATTTTCCCATCCCTTTCGGGGTGGATAGGTTGGATTTTGCAAAATCACACCATCTGTTTCACTGTGGATTTTCTAAAAATCACACCATCTCAAACCCGAATCCCCAGTATTTAAAACCAGGGGATGGGACTAGACGATCCTTCAAGGTCCCTTCCGACCCCTGATACTCTGTGCTTCTGTGATTAACATCTCCCACTGCGAGAGGGTTTAACGAGGGCTCCAGTTTGGCTGTTATGAGATGTGAGACCTTGAAGCAGACACATTTCTGGTACANCCCCAGGTCCTTTTCTGCCAGGCAGCTCCAGCCACACTGCCCCAAGCCTGTAGCCATCCCTGGGGTTGGGGTGGCCCAAGGGCAGGACCTGGCACTTGGCCTCCTTGAAGCCCATGCCATTCACATTGGCCCATCTATCCAGTCTGTCCCAGTCCCTCTGTAGAGCATCCCTGCCCTCAAGCAGACCAACACTCCCACCCAACTTGGTGTCATCTGCAAACTCCCTGACAGTGTTTTCCATGTCCCTATGGACATCATCAATGAAGATATTAAAAAGGAAAGGCCCCAGCACTGAGCCCTGAGGAACCCCTTGTGACCGGTCACCAGCTGGACTGAACTCCAGTGAGCACCAAATAGCGTCTGTCAAACCCGTGTTGTCACAATAAAGCCCACCTCCTCACTGGGAAGTGACCTGCTACCTCCTGGCAGGAATTAGGAACCAGCCTTCGACAGCCCATGGCCCTGCACCCCTCCAGATGCCTCTCCAAAAGGATGGTCGCATCTCTTGTGGGTCCCAGCCACAAGAATCCTCTTCCTTTCTGCCACAAACTCTCTGTCCTCCAAGCCAGGAGTCACTCAGACTCTGTCCAGTTTGGATTCTCAGCACAGACCCGGCTCACATTTTCTACCAGGCAGCTCAGGGCATTCCCCAGTATACTGGCCACCAGTTACACAGACACAGGGCACGGTGAAGATTTCCAGCCAGCCTGGATTTCCTGCAGTGGAGCTGCTCAGCACCTCCTGGAGGCTTCCCTAACAACCCAGTTACCCGGCCACACAGCGTCCCCCCGCAGAGCCCCTGCGTCAGCACTGCTCAGGCACCACAGGCTGAGAAACCCCCTCCTTCCCCTGCTGCGAGGGGCTGACTGTGCCCCTGTGCTGGCCTCACCGCAGTCTCTCAGCCTGGGCTACGGGCTCTTCACCTGGGACTACCATTTCCTCAAAGATTACACTCAAGCCACGAGGGGAAGCAAATAATCAAAGCAGTTTGGGCATCTGAATTCGTGGTTCTAACACAAAAGGCATGAATGAACTTTACATTTTGCATTCTAACAAGAAAACACAGCTCCTTGTTTAAGGCTTCATCTTCTGGCTTCCTGAACGATGCTCTTTCCCCGGCTCTTGCCAAACCCAGCTCTGCCCAGTGATGCCACTCTTTGTGCCAGAGAGGCTGAGAGAAGCAGGATGGTTCGCCCACCATATGTGCTGGTACCCAGGAGGGGGCTCCAGCCGTTGGGGTGGTTTCCCTCCAGGATGGGCACATCTGTGAAGTGCCTCTGTGGGCCACAGGCCATGGCTTTGCTGACTGCAGGTTTCCTACGGGTCACATTTTGGGCAATCCTTGCCCCAAAGCACCGCCCGGCGTCAGCCACAGCCAGCGGGCTCAAAAAGCCAAAAAGAGGAATAGAACCCCCTGCCACGGGTTCACACACACCTCAAGCAGGCAACCCTGAGGGGTCCTGTTCCAAAGGACTGCTGTGAAATGACACGAAGAGGAAGTGGAGCTGAACCTCCCGTGCGTGCAGAGCGCCGGAGCCGGGAGCCACGGGAGCAGGGCAGCGAGTGCTGGCAGCCGGCGGCTATTCGTGACTGCCACCCGTGTCCCTGTGCAGCCTGTCACCTCCATCCAGGAGCTTCACACAACAGCAGGAACAGACACGAGACCTGTTCTCTCCACACACACCGACAGCCCAACCGGCCGGAGCCAAGCGAGGGTTTTGCTTTCTCGGCGGCGGCGGCTGCTGCGGTTGTTGCTGGATTGTGGCTCACAGAATCACAGAGTGTCAGGGAGGGGAAGGGACCTTGAAAGCTCATCCAGTCCAGTCCCCCTGCCAGAGCAGGAACACCCAGAGCACATCACAGAGGAACATGTCCAGGCGAGTTTGGGATGTCTCCAGAGAAGGAGACTCCACACTCTCCCAGGAGCCCAGCTCAGCCCAGGCCGAGGAACTGCCCGGCTCTGCTGAGCTGCTGCCAGAGGAATCCAGGGCTCGTGGACTCCTTTGTCTGCCAGGGGATGCCCCTGACAAACTGGGCCCAGGGAGCAGACAGTTAAAGACAGGTCCCTCTGGCCTCCTCTCTTTTTTTAACCCCACAAACAAATCCTGGCAGGATTCCCTCTGTCCCCAAGTGATTTGGTTTGGGAACACCAGCCCTGGCCGTGGCCTGTCACCGCTGGAAAAGCAGAGGTCACGTCGCTCTGTGGTGACTCCAGCAGAGAGGAGGTGGCAACGATGCCCCAGAACACCATTAACGACTGACAGCCCCGCAGCACTCCTGCTCATTCCCTACACGCTCCTGCAGGCATCGGAATGCCAAAAACCCCGGAGAAGCCCAGGCTGAGATGGGGACACAACCCCCCCGCTCTGGCCCGCTCGGTGTTCCCCGAGCAGCAAAAGCTTGCACAGACCAACCCTGGCCCCTCTCAGCCAGGGGGGTACAGGGCCACGGACTGTGTGAGCGCTGAAGGGCAGGCAGCAGGTTAAGTCACCTTCTCCTGTCCGAGCCATAAGGCTGTGGTTATAGTTAAGCCTGCCTTGATGAGCTCAGGGCAGAGGGATGCAGTTCAGAGCAGGGCTGAAGCAGACTCAGCACAAAGCTGTAGGAATCTCCGTCGCTGAGCTGAAAGTGGACTACAGAAATGTATTGTTTCCTCTTAGCAGGTGTCTAATTAATGACTACTGTTCTCACTCAGGATAACTCTAATTCCTTCATCCTCCTCTTTGGAGGGGATTTCTTGGTAGATTGGAGAGGCACGGCCTGGGCAGTAAACTCCTGCTACGTCCATCCAGGTGTCTCTTAACACTTTCCTAAATGCTGTTGGAATTAATTTCCCTCACTTGAAGGACTTTTAGTTCAAACACAGAACCAGCTCCTGCTGGTTCCTGGTGTTTTGTCTGTTTTCAGTCGCTGTTACGCTTGTCCTTCTCCATGCCTTTTGTACAGTATTGGATTATAGTGAAAGTCTTTTTGTTAGCAGCTTAACCACTTCATCCCTAAGCTCCCCTGAGCCTCTGGGAGGAATGCCAAGCAGCTCTGCTGGCCTGGGGGCTGCAGCAATGCCTGCTGGAAGCAGGGAAAGGCGCTTGGTGGGGTGCTCTGCCCGCCCCGCTCCAGCAGCTGATTGCCCAAAGGGCCGACTTATGCAATAGAGCTGCTGCCTCTCTGCTTAAAGGACCCAGCTGGGAGCATCCCCAGGGCGACTCTGGTGTTGGGTGGGCAGGGCTGGGTTCTGGAAGAGCTCATCTCT
This sequence comes from Jacana jacana, assembly GCA_013400555.1. NCBI lineage: Eukaryota > Metazoa > Chordata > Aves > Charadriiformes > Jacanidae > Jacana > Jacana jacana. Next base: position 81,014 of record VZTM01041252.1, on the reverse strand, counting down.
CTCCTTGGCAGAGAAACGACGCCCTGGTCTTAGGCTGGGTGCTTCTGTGCTCGGCCTGAGTTAGGAGTGAGTCACAACCTCATGCCTAACCCGGTGGTAGGATCCCCTCCTGACTTACTGGTCTGCTCTAGCACCTGTGGGTGTGATGTTCTGAGCTGGGCATGACATTGTCTGGAACAAAGACATTTTGCAAAGGTAACTGCCAAAGAGACCCTGCACTCTCTCTTTGCTCCGTCCTTCTAATTTCTACCTTGCTTTTCTGCCTGTCATACTTTGTTCTTGTTCTAACTTTGCCTTTCTAGAAGAAACTTCTTTGAGCAAAGCCTGAAGCACCACTACATACCCTCCTCCTCTCTCTCTGCTTCACGGGCCTTTTCAACAGAAGCCACCTCACCCTGTGTATTTACACACCGCCTGGCACAGCATTGGGATGTCTCCTGTAATTCAAAGTGTAGCACTCACAGAGCTTGGACTGGGAAGAGAATTCTTCTTCAACCTGTTGTCCACAAGGTGGGCCTCTGTCGCTCTGCAAGTGTTTTGGGAAAGGGACTACGGCGACCTCAGCTTACTCTAGTTGTGGCCATCCCACAGTCAGACACACACTCCTCCCACTATCCCAGCAACAGGTTCTATTTGTGCCCTGAACCATGCACGTCACCAACCAGGCTCAGCAGTTCTCTGTCCAAATTTCCCTGCCCGACTTCCCACAGCTTCCCCATCCACTCCTGGGCAGCTGTGTGTGACACGGGGACTACCTGAGGGATCCGTATTGCTGTCAGTGAGCCCCTCTGCACAGGTACCCGCTGGGCTGCTGTTACGTACCACGGCTGGGACTGTAACGGGGGAACAAACACCCCATGGGGAATGGGGGCAGGAACTCACCTCCCGTCTCAGGCAGGCCGGCGCAGTCTCTGCTAGTTGAGAGTGTCCCCACTGTCCTTGTCTTTGCAATCCACAGGCTGCTCCCCTTCCCTGGACTGTGATTTTGCCACATCCTGCTCAGACACAACAGTCTTGTCAGAGTTGGCTTTCCCTGGGGGCAAAGGCTCTCCTCTGCATTCAGTGCCTCCAGCATCTTCACCTCCTTTCAGTGCAAGTGTCTGTCCCTGAAGGGCCGTGTCTTGAGTCGCTTCCTCCCCTCCTTTGCTCACCAGCTGTCCTTGACCTGCATCCGGTCTGTCTCCCGCTGCTGCGTCAAGCTTTCCTCCATGGCTGCTTGAAGGCTCCTCAGTGGGTTCCTGTTCTGAAGCTGTGTTTTTCTCTATGGCAGCTGCATCTACATTCACTCCCATGGGCAGTGACAAGGTCTCCTCACTGCCATGGCTGGTGGCTTGCTCACTGCTTGGAAGGCCGCTCTGTGAAACAGAACTATTAGTACTCTCCTTCTCCTGGGTGATGTCAGCAGAACCAGGCTTCCCACTGGCATCTTCCCCAACACCTTCCTTCTTTGGTTTGGGCCCTGGCTCTGATTCACCTGTGCTGGCCACAGGTACCTCCTTTCCTCCTCTCTGCTCTTCCTTCTGGCCGTTGTGGGCAGGCTGGACCTTTCCACTTTGTAGCCTTTGTGATGAGGAGGCCCCATGATCTTGGATGTTTGGCTGCTTCACCTTCTCTTCCAGCTCATCTGTGCAGTTCTCTTCCACCCCCTCCTCACCTCTGCTCTTCCGCTTGTCCTTACCAAGGCTTCTCTGAGAACAGAAGGAGATATTTAGTTCAGCTTATTAAAATATTAGTGTATGATATTCCTTGTCTGTAACGGTTCCCAAAACCTGGGGACGAATTTGTGGAGGTTCTTAAAGGAAGAAGGATGTAGGTAGAGAGAGAAGCGTTCAGGGCCCAGAACTGGTAGGACTGTGCTGAGAGAGGATCAACACAAGAAGAGAAGCTGCTCTCACATAGAACATCCAGAGAATGCCAATGAGGGGTACATTTACCCCAACACGGAGGTCTCCCCGCCCTGCACTGGCTGAGACATTCCTGGCAGCACCCACGCGAGAAGACTCAGCAGCCAGCCTTGACCTCATCAACTCACCTGGCCATCAACGTCATCCTTCAGAGAAGACATGTCCTCGCCTTCTTTTGCATCCCATCTGCCAAGAAAAAATAAATGCAGAATTTAGGTCTTCAAGTTCTCACACAGCAAAGCAACTCCCCCTGGAATTCCTGCTATGGCCACACACTCCTTGTCTGAGCCCCCAGACCAGGCAACGAGAGAGAAAGGCGACAGACAGAACCGGTCCAGTCCCTCTTGGCACCTGGAAAGCACTCAGCCCATCCAGAGACACTCATCTCCAGGCCCTTCCCCAGCTCCGTGTCCCTCCTCTGCACTGACTCCAGCCCCTCCAGATCTCTCTTGTGCTGAGGTGCCCAGAACTGGACACCAGACTCAAGGGGTGGCCTCACCAGTGCTGAGCACAGAGGGACAATCACCTCCCTGCTTCTGCTGGTCACAAGACAACACGTGCAGAGCTGTGAGATTTCATTCCCTCCACAGACTGTGGGGTTTAACAGCCTCTTCCTTTGGCAAATTTGCACCAAGACACAAACAAAGGAGTCAGAGGGAAAGGTGTTACAGTGACCCCACAGGCCCTTGAGAAAATTGTGTGTGAATTACAGCCCCAGGCTCCACCCCACAATCACCCTGAGCTGCTTCACACTGTCTTTATCCAGCCAAGTCCTTAGGGTGGACCTGAATGGCCTTTCAGAGCGTTGGGTGGGGACAGTGGCCTCAAGAAGCCCCGGGTGAAGCAGCTTGGAGCAGCCTTGCAGGGTTCAGCCACAGCCCCAGCACCCAAACCACGGCCAGTGGGGGCCTGTCCTGAATCCAAGGCAGGTCCCCACCACCGGCTGTGACAGCTCAAACCACACAAGGGCCCCTTTTCTTGGGAGAAGCCCCCACCACTGAGGTTGTATTTTCAGGGGTGCCCTGGAGGAGCTCTGGAAGTCTGGCTGTGGGGTCAGAGCTCATCATAGATAGGCAACCATGTTACACCTCAGCATGGGCTGCCCTCAGGATCATTCCTCCCCTGCACTGATGCTGGTGGGACCGATGGCTGCTTTCCCCAGACAGATGCCCCGAGGCTATCTGTATACCCGGGACAGATTCCCCTCAACTGAGCAATGACTTGCTGACTGCAGGTTTCTGCCTCTCCCTGCTCAGTCTATGCTACCACTGCACAGCTTCTGAAGAGCTAGCTCGGAATAGGCCACCCTGCCAGGTCTGCAGATACCCACAAATAGCTAGACAGCAATTCCAAAATACTCAGCATCTCCATTTGACACATTCCTCCTCCCCTTCGTTACCCCCAACACCCCAGAGAGTGTAATTAATTACTCAGATGCAATGAAAACGCTCATGGCTTGTGCCATCCATGATGAATGTTCATCTGGAATTGGCTCCAAACTCTCTGCTGGGTAAAGGTGCTGCTGGAAGGCACCACCAGATGCTCCAAATGGGTCTTACCACTGTATTTGGTGACCTGGCCTGAAATGGGAGAGGAGTCTCTAAGTGCTAAAGGACAGGTAGAAGCGAAGGTCAGGAATATTCAGCACCCCAAAGGCTCCCTGAGCTGAGGTTTGAAATGAGAATGAAAGGAAATGAGAGGAATGGCTCCTCCCAAAGAGAAGTGGAGCAAAGGATGCTCTTCCAGCTTCAGAGACAAGGTCACCTCACCAGAGAGTCACAGGATCCTTCCTAGATCAACAGAGGCCACAGCAGACGCAATGAAGAGGAGGTAAGGAAAGCAGAAGTCCATGAGTGAGACGGATGGGCAGGAGGAGAACTATTCTACAGCAATCCTGGCAGGATGGAGCAGTTGGGTGGTGCTGAGGGAGGTGTCCTCACTGCAGCAGAAACGTCTGGCTGCATTCCCCCCGAGATACCCAGATCCACGGGTGAAGGAGAGGATTTCATGGCATGACTCCTTGTTCCAGCTACTCACATCAGCAGTGCCTAAGACACTTCTTTGGAGTTTTAAACGAGCGATGCTTTTCCATTCTAGCAGCTGCTGAACAGGAGGCACTGACACCAACAATACTAAAATATCACCAAGACACTTTCAGCCCCGTTTCTAACGGCGGGTGTTCAGGGAGCATTATGATCTATTGCTTCACTGTGAGATAAAATGAGAAAAAAATAAAAGAACAAGAATAAAGAACGTCTCTGTGGAGACAACAGCATATAAAATGTTACCATTTCAGCCCTAAGAGAACTTAAGCATCTAAACAGGATTCTAGCACCAGCCATGTTGGAGCCTGAAAGCCTTAAACTGGCTGTGAACCCAGCAGCCCTGGAGGAGTCAGAGCACTGAGAAGCCTCCAAGTCTCTGCCCTGGAGACACAAACACCTACTGGAAAATACACCTTCTTGGGTTGTTGTCAGGAAAGGAACAGGCCATGGAAGCCTATGAAAGCCAGGCATCCTCTCTGCTTGCACCACGTCCTCTGGGAGGCCCAGCAGAAGGTGCTAGACCTCACCGTGCAGCCTGACCGGCTGAGCTTCCCCTCTCCCAGATTGAGAGTGGATCCAGAATCCCCACATCACTTTGAACTGGTTGACATCACTGGTGGGTGAGCTTTGACTCTGATGTGCTTCAAGCAGGAATGTCCAAGGCACGAGGGATCTCACGTCTGCTGGACCCACTGCACCCATCTCCTGCTGACGGGGGAAGTGAGACACACGAGGGCCTCACGCCATCCTACTGTAGCAGGTAGAAGTGCTGACACCCAGGTGACACCCTGCTGGGTTTGAAATGATGCTCCTTGTCCCAGCTGCTGGCAGAGGAGGCTGCTGCCCTCCTTCTGCAGCCTCTCCAAGCTCTGGAGCAGAAGAGGCAGAGACCACGGCCGGCAGAGACTCCGGGGCTGCTAATGAGGCACAGCTCGATGAGATGTCGTCAAACTGAGCTGCGAGCTGGCCAGTCAGAGGCTCAGAAACAGCTTGTACAAAACATTAAGTCCCAGCCCAACGTTATTTCTTTGAATTTCTGCCATAAGACAGCTGGCCAAGGCATTCCTTCTGGGCATGGCTCTGGGAGCTCAGCGAGGAAGGGGAGAGCAACGTCTCAAGATGCTGTTAGGATTTCTGGAAGCCAGTCAGCATCTGCCTGTCACAGTCCTGCTTTGGAGCATCAGCCAACCTTTGCTGAGGAGGAGGGGAGGAGATGGGTACAGGGGAGTGGGCAGGCTCTCACCCCTTCCCCTGGGTCCAACCGGGGCAGGGATGGAGCCCGAGGCAGGACCTGAGCGCTGGGGTTTGACCCATGGGCTGTGGTGAGGAGGGAGCGGGTCACAGCGTGATCCAGCCGTCCCCACTGCCTATAAAAGGGAAGCAAGACACGCTTTGTCCTTTCCAAGAAGCTGCTCAGAAGCTGCTCTCCCGTCTCCAGTCTGTTCCCAGCACCCACCGAACCAGCCACTGGCATCTGAAGTGTCCAGTGAGCAGAGCAGAGTGACAGCAGCAGGATTAAACTTCAAGATTAAACTCTGGGAGCATGAGGTTTATCCTGTCATCAGGTCTTTTAATACCACCACCGCTGCTTCCTGAAGTCTTTCCTTACATTATGTATGTATTTTTATATATATATATACACACACAGAGATATATACCTATATTTGCTCCTGCCTGGGAGGAAGGACAGGGCTGAGCCACATCTGGATGAGGCATCACTGATCCCATGCCATATACACCTGACCCCCCAGAAGCTCAACGAGACACTTCCCAGCCCTCATGGTGGGACAAGGTGGGCACGGCCAACCACTGAGGACGTGACCAAGAGGTGACAAACCAGACACACCACCACAGGAAGCTCCCAGGGAAACCTCCTCTGCACCTTCCCACCTCTCCAGGCCCTGCAATGCAGGGAAAGAAACGATTCCAGCAGGAAGGAGAAAGAAAGGAAGAAAATGCTCTCTCCCGTGGATTAACTCCCGTTCCTGGCAAACACTGACAGAAACCACGAGCTGCTTGTTCTGTACAATTTCTTCCAGCCCTTGGGAGCACTGAGAATCTCTTCCACAATGAGACACAACCTGCTCTGCAGCAGTAAGGGGTCCTGAGACCCTTTCTCAGTGCAGAGGGGATGGCACTAGGTCTGCACTTTAAAGGAAGAGATGGTTCAAAGTCCAAAGGAAAGGTGGTTCAGGAAACAGCGTTCTCTGACTCACTCAGAGGAGACCAAGATATGGGGCAAGGATCTGGTGTAGGGGAGACCTTTGCAGAGTGGGGCTGATGGTTGGACTCCATGATCCCAAGGGGCTCTTCCAGCCAAAATGATTCTATGATTCTAGGATAGCTAATAGTGACTGATGCAGCTCTCTTCAGAGGGAAGTAAAGAATTCAGTAGTCAGCAGGTCATCGGTAGCTTCCCCTTGAATCCAGTTTAGCTCAAAACTGATGTTAGGCTGGCCATGAGGAAAAAGTTTTTCCCAGAGAGAGTGGTCAGTCAGTGGAATCAGCTGCCCAGGGAGGGGGTGGAGTCCCCATCCCTGACTGTGTTTCAGAGTAGATTGGATGTGGTGTTGGGGGATCTGGTGTAGGGGAGAACTTGTAGAGTGGGGCTGATGGTTGGACTCCATGATCCCAAGGGTCTCTTCCAACCTATATGATTCTATGACTCTATGTGTTTCCAGGAACGCTGTGCTCCATAAGAAGAACTACCTTTTAGAAAGGATGATGACCTTAAGTCAGGTCATTTGTGGCTGTTAAAAACCTTACCACCAGTGTGGGGGTAGCAGTGTCTGCCCAAGAGCCGCCTGTGCTTTAACTTCTAACCCACAGTATCAGGTGGATGTATTTTTCCCTTCTGTTTCTCTTCTCCAGTGCAGCTGCTCAAGTAATGACTGTGCACAGATTTTCTCTCTCCCTCCTCCACCTCACTGTCCCCATTTCTCAGTTCCTCCCTCGCTGCCCTGTAGCCTCTCACTCTTTACATGTTATCCTCGTCTCCCTCTGCTCGGCTCCATGTCCCTGGATTTTAATCCTTCCCTCTCTGCTCTGTAGCCTGTCAGTTTTAAATTCCATTCCTGTGTCTCTCTGTGGCCAGCTGCCTGTCCCTCTTTTTGCTGTCACAAATAACCAGATCTCAGAGGAAACCTCAGAAGCAGAACTGCGCCTGCTCCCGAGGGCGGCTGTTGAGGTCTGGGAGTTTGGTTTGGCATCTCTAGGCAGCGCAGAGCGGTGTAATCACTGCATCTTTCACAGTTCTAACAGCAGCACTCGGGTCTGAAGCCTTCTAAGGTGTTCATAGAAAGCAACAACATCAAGCAAATCTCTTGGCATTCCCATCCTGCACATCCTCCAGGAGCTGCTGTAATTCCCGGGTGCTTCCGCCGGCGGCTGGGGAGAGCGAGCAGGAGCAGAGCTCATCAGCTGCTCTCTCCCAAGGACTTCTCCTCGGGGATGGAGCTGAAGAAGGGGAAGGGTGGGATGTAACTCACAAACAAAGCTCACTTCACCGTGTGCAAGCTGTCCAGCCCATTCTTCATCCATTGATCAGGTTTCAATTTCAAGATTAACCAACAGGGCTTAGGAAGACAGAAGATAACCCATCTTCACGCTCTAAGCAGATTCCCAGACTGCAGCTTAACTGGCTGAGAGCTGCGGCTGCTCAGGTGCATCTCCTCAAAGCACAGCCACTGGCAACAAAAGCAACCTTAAAAAACCCCTCCAGGCGGTGCCAGGCTCTGTGTATTAGACCTGCTACCCTGAGAGTGGAGTCCTGCAGGCACAGCCCCTGCCCAACGCTCTCCCTTCCAGCCAAGGAAGGGTGAGCAGCAGCTCATACCGCCACCCAACGCGCTTCTTCCGGGGAATGCTGTGAGCACCCATCCCTACGAGGCACGGAGCTGGTTATGCATCTCCTTAACTCTGTGGTCATAACGGACCCGGATGGTTGGAGAGCACTGAGACGAGAAGCTACTGGAACAGCTTGGTGTTCTGGATGAATGAAGAGGCTGTGTCATCAGCTCTTCATCCTTCTGTTGCCCGAAAAGGGCAGGGCAGCGCTGTGAAGGCGGTTTGGTGTTATTACAGCGTCAGCATGGCTCCAGGAAACCAGAGACTGTGCTGGAATTTAATTATGGAGAGCAGCAGGAGAGCAGGGCCCCTGGGAGGATGTGGGTGAACCTGTGAGATGCACTTAGTTTTGCTGATATTCCGAAATGCCTTCTGTGCCAACCGCTATCTTGCTGTGTGCTGCCCGCGGCTGGCAGGAGCCGGCCTCTTCCCTCCACACAGCTTTAAGGACAGGGGTTGAGGAAGGAAAGACACCTGTACCACAGCACCCATCCTCACTGCTCTCTGGGCAGCTGGGAATTACTCTGGAGCCTGCTCCTCCCTACCAGCAGGGCCTGGAAGTCAGACAAAAGGTGTTCAAAAGCTTGTGGGGCCATGTCCCAGTGCCACCCAACGCTGGTCACAGAGAAAGCCTGACCCCTGGGCTGCTCTGCAGAGAGCTGAGCAGTGGGTCAGGACCGCCACGATGCACCCCACAGGTACCACACACCCCACTGAGAGAAATCCCGCAAGACGTGGCCCCAGCCAACATGAACCCCTCTGAAAAGATGCCATTGTCAAATAGTATCTCTTTTTGTGTGTCCCTCATCACAATCAGACACGGGATGAGACCTGGGCACGTCTGTCACAACCCCTAGTTTGCTGCCACCACCTCACCTCCTGGCTCTGCCCGTCAGCCTGTCCTTCCCTTTGGCTCGGCTGCTCACCGCAGGCACCACTTTCGCACTGGGATCGCTCACATTCACTCCATGCTGTCCCCCACCTAGAAGAGAGGGTGGAAAATCCATGGAAGAGCAGGCAGAACCAGGGGATGGAGCACTGAAGGGGCTGACATCCCTCTGTCACTGCAAAGTCCCTCTGGAGGAGGCAGCCTCTGAAGCTGTATGCACACTGTACCTCCAGTTTCTACAGTAATAAATGCCAAGTGACAATTTAGGGGTGTTTCTTCTGCATTTTTTTTATTCCAAATCCCAATTGTAACTTTAAAACTTATTCCTTGGATACAGTCTCCCTTGTGCTGTTCTGGGAGGACTTGTTCTTGGTCTGCCTTGCCACGCAGCACAGACTGTACCGCACAGCTACGAGAGCAGCCACGTGGCGTGTCCCCAGCAGGCCCCTTCAGATCTGCCAGAACTCTCCCCATGTGGGTACATCAGACGTTCAGGGAGGGGACACAACCCAGCCACGTGGTTTACTCACCTCTCCCATTGGGAGGAAAGGACCTGTGCTGGAATTTCCTTGCGCTTCTTCCCCCTGAAAGGACAAAGCAAAGGATGGACGGGAGTAAGCGAGGCTCTGTCATGGACGGGCAGCAGAAAGCCTGACGTTCAAATGGGGTGACACAAGGGAAAGCTTTGTTCTGCCAGTCCATCTCCTGAGAAACAGGAGTTATGATGGACTTATGCTAGTAAAGAAGCCAGCACGTGCCACAGGGATCAGAGAAGATGTGCTCTGGAATAGGATTGCCTCTCAAACCAGTGTTTGGGGAAGGAGGCAGCGCTGAGCCTCCGCACTGTGTCGTACAAGCTTACAGAAGCCACTGCTCTCCCTGGGAGGATAAAAAGCACTAGCACCCAGATGCTGAAATCCCATCCCCTGAGCACTCTGCAAGGCAGAGAGGGCTGAGACCCCCAACACTGCGCTCAAAGGCGTTTGCCCAGGAAAGCTCAGCATCACCACTGCCAGCCAGGAGAGCTGCTGCGGCACTGGGATTCGCACGATCAGCATTCGCTAGCGTCAGGACAGAGCCTAGGTGTCCCTTGCCAACCTTTCTTATTGCTGGGATTATCCAAGGCTGGCTCCCCATCCTTAACAAAGTCCTCTTCAAACCTGCAGGTTAAAAACAGGCATTGTCAGACCGGATGGCTCTCTCCAGTGTGCAAAAGCGTGGACAGGAGACCTCCAGATGACGCAGGCTCCAGCCTTCGGCCCTTCTGCCCCTGCCCACTGGCAAATATGCGCAGGTTTATCAGCAGGAGCTGAAGCTGCACGCACTAACCGGGAGAAATGAGGCTGTGAGGCAATTCTACCCCAAAGGAGAACCTCCAAAACCTTTACATCAGTCCCCATATGTACATATATAACTCTGTGAACATCCATGAAGCCCGTAGGTGTCTGTGGTGTGGCCACACCACGCTCAGACAGAGCTTCCCAGGCCTCTAAACACAATCTGAAACAGCTTCAGGACTTGTGATCCCAGATTAGACCCGTGGATCAGACTCATTGGTTGGTTTCTAATCCTGCTTGTTTGTATTATGGTATTTCTATTAAAAATTGAGGTACAGGAGAAGAGTGGGGCTCAGGGCCAGCAACACTCAGAACCCACTTAAGTCAATTCACCTCTAACTACTGAGGTCTCGGTGACTGAAAATCTATGTGTCTAGTCCCACTTCTCAGCCAGAAGATTGTCCCACCTCTCTGCCCTGTACAAACTCTTATCAGCAAACCTGTGTAACCTCCCCTACCCCCAACCCCTTATCCTGCTGCAGGTGCTATGCCATGCCCCAAGGCTTTTGAGCTGCTGTGACCCAGGCAAACCAGCACAGTCAGAAGGACAGGGTTTAACACAGGGAAGTGTCAGGCCCCATTAAGAGCTCTCCCACATTGCTGTCCCCAACACCTCCCCCATAGGTGGCCCCCCCAAAGCGACGCTCTCACACCACAGTGCCTGAATGGGCCGAGTCTGAGGTGTGGAGGACTTAGGCTTGTCGGCCTGTCCTGTGATTGAAAAGGAGAAACAAGCTGGGCAGTGGGAAAACTGTGGACTAGCAACACGAGTTTGTCCATCCCTGTTTTCAGAAGAGCACCTGCACCCTCCTGCCATTGGCTTTGTCCACCCAGAGATGAGAGGGCCCTCCAGATGTAGACTGAGCAGTGATTCACACTCCCCTCCCTCCCGCAGTCCATGTCCTGGTGGGGCCAAAGGCAGGCAATCATTGCCAGCACACAGTATCTCCTGTCTGAGACCCCATGTCAGAAAGAACATACAAGAACCACTCTGCTATCTGGTCTCACTGACAGACATGGTCAGGAGGAGCAAGAGGCAGCAACGTGGATTTGGTGAGGGAGAGGCACGTGACTGTGAGATCTATCAGCCATCAATAGCTGCGCCAGATCCCATCGCTGGCTGTAGATGGCCTGCTGCAGACAAACCACCCCAGGGCCGGGGAGGACCTACATGTGCTCTGACTTCTCCACATCCCAAGCCCGTCGCCACTCGCCCTTCGCGTTCTTGTGACGGGCCAGTCGCTCCAGGTCAATCTGATCTCGCTCCTTCTTCCAGCGTATGTACTCCGAGCGCTCCCGGCCAGTCATGGGGAAACTCAGGTCTCCAGGGCTCTTCTGGACTGACTTCCCACCATCCTTGGGGAGGCAAAAGAGCTTCTTGTTAATAAAAGAGTCTGAAACAGGGGCATTCGGTGTGTTCTGCAGTGTCCCCACCAGAAATGCTCGGTAATAGTTAAAACCAACATGGAGCAAGGTCAGCTTCTCTTTGTAAAGTCATGTGCACACAGAAGGGCTCTGCTCTACACACTGCTAAGCAGGACCCAGGGCTTATAACGTGGTCCCAGGGTTGGGTGACTTTGCAGAGAGGAAAGCAAGGTGGGAAGGAGCTGCACAGCGTTCCTGGGCCCACACTGTGCATGGGCAGCCAAACCGGAACAAGCGACCGTCCCCTGGCAGGGACATTCAACAACGACAACGGTAATTGCCAGCAAGTTGCTGCCCTTCATGCAGGCTGTGTGAACAGTGCCCACTGCAAAGGATTCACACTGCTTCCACCTAAATCCCTGGGCTTCACCATCTGGAAACATCCCTCTCGCCTTAACGAGATGGGGCTTCACTGCCGTTCCCCTAACCTGAATGACAACGTGCCGGTGGTTCTTGCAGCGGTGTCTGACCTCCTGTCCTGCAAAGCAGCTGCCACAAGATCCCAGATAGTCAGTACCCAGTTACAGACTTTGGAATCACTCCCCTGTAACTGTGTGCAAACAGCCCCACTTGGACTTGCAGTTACTTTAACCACAGGCATAAATTAGACAGTGGTTCCCCTGCTGCGTTCCTGCTCACCTGAAGGCTTTAAACCCAAATGTTCTCAGTTTTCCCTTTTGCTGAAGTTCCCTTACGGCACACAGTTAGTTCCTGGAGTGCCTGGTACGTCTCCCAACAGCGTTTGAGAGGTTGAACTCTCACACAAGATGCAGTGGGGTGATGAATCCCCCCACCTGAAGACTTTGGGACACTTCCATCAAGGTTATGCCTGTGAAACTCTTCACAGGACAGGGTCAAGAAGGAAGCCACCCTTCTGTGACCAGCAGGCACCCAAGAGGAGCCCAGTCACAGGGCAAATGTAAGGAGCAGCATCCCTGGAGAGAAGGGGCTCTTCACCCTCACTGAGTCCAGCCCCTTGGTTTACCCCTCCTCCTCCTGACAGACTCGTTAGGGGCTGCCACTGTTTGAAAATGCAAAGCTTAATGAAAAGACAGCCCAGAGCTGATGGGGCACGTGAGGAGGGAGAGGTGGGTAACCCAGCTGTCAGGTCAGTGGACGTGGTGGAAACAGGAGCCAACTGGCCATGGTGTGTTGTCAAGCAACACCGTGTAGCAAACAGCTTGGTGCAGAGCTGAGTCCTGGGGTGCTAATTACCAGCAGATAATTCATCACTTCACACACATGTCCTTCCACGCCAGCCTCCCTCACCCCTTCCCCAAAGGGGAATTAACTCCTCAGCCTCACGCTGCTGTTAGAAGCAGAGCAGCAGGGAAGGAGCGACTGAAAGCCCTGTTACCAAGGAGACCCAAGCGCGTGGGCTGGAGATGGGGCGGCAGTAATTGCTCCTCCGTTTGTGAGCTGGCAGGAGCGGGGGAACCTGAGACTGCATTCCCAGGCAGGGAAAGATGAGGTCCAGGGAAAGTAAGGGCAAGCACTGGTGCCTGGGTTGGGCCACAGGCCTGAAGATGTTCCCCACAGCCTCCAGCCCCACGGCAAGGCAGAGTGGGTCCTGCCACTATGGATCCTGAGGCACCTATAGAAGAGAAGGGTGCAGGCACTGAGCAGCACACAGCCAGGGAGAGCAGGGCTCAGCTCCAGAGCTGGAGGACAAGGGAAATGCCCTGTGCCACCACCTCAACTCTTAGCAAAGGGGAAGATGGAGGCCGGTGCCCGTGCTGTCTCGTGGCCAGATGCAGGGTGGCTGTGGGGCCCACAGAGCAGGGGGAGCTGGTCCCTCACCAGGGCTCACCCTGCAGCTGCAGTAAGCTGGACCACAATGTCATTCTGCTCCCCTTTTCACTTCTGGGGGGCTCAGCTGAAATTAATGTCCAAGAGCCCCATCTGTGTCCTTCTAATGAATCAAGCTGAGGTGGGGCTATCCAATTTGAGCTCTGCTAATTAACAGCATCTGCAGGCTCAGGGGAGCCAGCATCTCCTCCAGGGTTTGCATTAAGCAGCCAGTGGGAAGGCCCGTGCTTTAATTTACCTCCATCCTGCTCAGCTCCTGCCAAAGTGAGGAGCTGCAGCTAATGTGGCCTGAGCCTTTCAACCCACAGGGAAGTGGTTTTGGGAGAGAACGTGTCACCCATTGTAATGTCCCTGCTGCTGTGCTAGGGACTTCACCAGCCACAAAGTGTGAAGGGCAGGTCCTGTCACCCCTGTCCTGCTCTGCTTCAGGTGTGTTAGCAGCCCAGTAAAGCTTTGGATGATGAGAGGAAGGAATGGTGGGGACCACACCAGAGCAGGATGCTGCTTCCTTTAGGACTGAGGCAACTCTTACTGGTGGGGAGACACATCCTACTCGTTTCCTCTTCCAAGACAAGCATCGCCCCCAGAGGAACATGGGGCCAAACTCACCTTCCTGCTGTGCTCGTTTTCTGAGCCTCTGTCGCTGTCTGACCTCCTCTTCTCTGCTGCTCTCCTCTCCTCTGCCTGCAAGAGCACAGACAGCAATTACTTCTAGGATTAAGCAAGGACTCCTGGCAGGGGAGCCAGTGCCTGGCCCAGAAAAGGTCAGCAGAAGAGGAAAGATTGATTTCTGGGGCCCTGAATCAAACTGATGTGGGGAAATAAATAAATAAATAAAAGTCAGAAAGTAAGGGATGTGTAAGAAAAGCAAGAAAAAGGGATGTGTTCCTACTGGTCCCTCCTCCTCCCAAGCTCAAGCCACTGTATGGTCCCATTTCTTCCCAAGGCAGACCAAGTTTCAAGTACCTTTTCTGATTCGGGCTAAAGACCCAGCTTATGACTCACCTGTAGGAGAGCTGGGAGCCCATCTAAAAGCCAGCATGGGAAATCTAGGGGGGGTGTCTGTCAAACACTGTGCCTTTCTAATGGGGTCCCCCCCGCTCCCACTGTGTTCAGCCATGCTGCCAACACACTGGCAAGCTCTGCTCCAGTGCTGGCACCCCCCTCCCCGGCAGGAGGTGAAAATGAGCCCCTCTGACTTCATGAACCGCAGACACTGAACACAAAGCACACCACGGGCCTGGCGTTTCTCTGCCCCATCGTGGGATGGATGACACAGACACAGCCATGTCCCAGGCCGGGCTGGGGTCACGGGGGGTCCTAGCAAAAACGTCTGTAAAGCATAAATATCTTTTAGGAAAGGCTTTCTGCCCTGGTAGATAGGATTGAGGGCTGCAGGCTGTTGTGTGTGCTGGGCAGATGTGGGCAGGGTACCAGGCTGACCCCACCAGTGCTGAGCCCCTGAGGACAGGGGATGGTGCCTGCTTGGGGCTCAGCCGCTCAGCCACTTGTCCCACTCCCACCCCTGAGGGCAGGGGATGGTGCTCACTGGGGGCTCAGCCGCTTGTCACACTCCCACCCCTGAGGACAGGGGACAGTGCTCACTTGGGGCTCAGCCACTTGTCCCACTCCCACCCCTGAGGACAGGGGACAGTGCTCACTTGGGGCTCAGCCACTTGTCCCACTCCGACCCAGACGCTGCCACAGCGCGTGATTCGCAGCACGGTGGCTGCCAAGTGGCCCAGCATTTATCAGGGCTGCCTCCCCGCCTCTGTAACCCTACATGGCAGCCCTGGAGCTGCCTCACAAACACTGCTGTGAGCGAGGAGGTCCCAGTTTGCCGCAGCCCAGCCAGGGCACCCTCAGATTCCCCTCCCCACTCAATCCCTGCGGGGCCGGGCAGCGTGTGGGGCTGAGATTATCACGCTGCCGTTTCGCAGCACCAAGCAAAACTGAAAGACAAAGGGGAAAGTGGCTGCACAAAGTGCCAGGTCAGCTGTTCCAGAAAGCATCAGCGCAGTGAGGTCCAGGCCTGGCTGGAAACGGGACCTGCATTCCAGTCCTTTGCCAGCCCCAGGTTTAGCCCAGCATTACGGGGCTGGATGGGTGAAATTTGGGCTACCAGACTCAGTACCTGCTGGCTCTGCCCAGCCTCCTTGGCAGCTCTCCCCGCTGCAGCCTGCTCTGGTCTTGCTGGTGGGATTGTATGGGGAGCAAGCTGGGGACAGTCTTTTTGGGGACTGTCAGCATGTGCTAAATCTGAGGCAGGTGGGAAGTGTGACCTTACAGCCAGCGCTCACAGACACAGCACTCGGTGCACCACAGCTTCACTGGCCTGACTGGTGTAGTTCCAGTACAGGTGGAAGCTTGTGTAGCAGATCCTTGGAAATAAGGAGGAAGGTGCATTGTCCTAGGATTGCCATTGTCCTAGGATTGCCATACCCTGTTGCAGAATGGGACAGGATATAGTGAAAGATGATATTGGGGATTTATTTCAAAAGGTTGCTGCCAAAAAACATCTACCCAAAAATATTCCCTCCAGGCTCTAAGTCAACTGCCCACACGGCCCCACGTGAAGAATCTGGTACCCAGGGACAGAACGGGGCCTCTGCAGCCCCAGAGTGAGACCTTGCCTGTGGAGAGATCAAAGCAGCAGAGAGGTGGGAAGGTTTTGAGGAGGCTGGCTGGGGAGCCTGGACACGGTGCAGATGGATGTCAGCCTTTAAAGCAGCTCTAAAAGAAACTCACAGTTTTAGAAAGAGTACAGCTGCTGCAGAAGAGCTGGGCCCCATTTGTCCCAGGAGAAACCTTATGTGGGAGGAGTGATGGGAGAGACGGAGCACTGATTGCCTCAGAGATGCCAGAGTGTTCATAACTGGTGGGGAAACTGAGGCAGGGAGCTGCAGGGGCGTGTTTACTGTTTCAGCTGCATATTTCTCCTGCAAGCTCATGCAAAGAGTGATTCAGCCTGGACCCTTTACAATGCCTGACTGTGTCCCCCAAGACAGGAACCGGAAAGCCAGAGCATCCGCAGAGCCGGAGCAGGGAGCCAGGGTGTGCGTAAGCTGCGGGGGGAGCACAGTGCCTCTGCCTGCCAGCACCTCAGTGCAGCTTGACTTCAGCCCTGCTTCTGCCAAGCAAAGAGTGAGCTGGAGCCCAGGGACCGTGCTGGGACGGCCCGGCTGAGAGACCGTGCTGCGGCTCACGAGATGCAGGAGAAGACACAGCTCCCGCGCGGCTGGAGACCTGCAACCCAGCCCCTGTCCTGGTTTTGGCACCAGTTCTTCAGTGCACACCACAGATCACTCTGTCACAGGGACACTCTGCATCCTTTTACACCCCCCACTCAGAGCCAGGCTGCCTTTTCCCTTAGCCTGCTTCTATTTTTGCTTCTCAAAGGGCACTGGGGAAGAGAGAGAGGACCAAACCAGTGGTTTTCTCTGGTTTTCTCCTAGCAGGAGAGCAGGTCTGAACTCTGCTGTGAAGAAAACACAGAATCCTAGCATCGCCAAGGCTGGAAGCTTTGCTTTTGCCCCAGCTGAGGAGCAGATCTTCGCAGTTGCTCCGCGCTGCCCCGGAGCCGCTGTCAGCCTGTTATGACACACCCAAGCCATGGGGAAGCAAAACATGTTTTTCTCCTCCTTCCTCCTCCCCGCCCCCAAAATTATGAAATATGACAATGACATTATCATCTCCTAGTTTAACTGTTCCTGCCCAGTAGGGGAAGAGATGTGAGAGGGGAGCAAAAACCCAAAGCAGACAGGGAAGATTACACCCGTTTATCCTCAGATTTATGCCAGGATTTCTCTGTCTCTCTGGGGCAGGGGAGGGCAGAGCCTGCTCCTGGCCAGGACAAGGCCCTGGGATCCCAAATGCCTTACACTGCTGGGCTGGTCCGACCTCCCGACGTACATGTCCTCAGCTGATGTCACCGTGCAGTGGGGCGGGTGCTGATGCCACTCTCCAGCCATGCCAAGCATTGCTTTGCATTAACAGTTCTCCAAACCAAAAGCTTTGACGTCTCTGAGCTAATTCACTGTCTTCTTGTTTTAAAAATAAGTACCAGCAGATGTGTTAAATTAACCTTTGGATACCCATTTCTCCAGGCACATGTTGGCACCGGCCCCAGCATTTCTTCTGCAGGAGGAGGTTGTTGTAAGAGCTCAGAGCTGGTTTTCCAGCGCTCAGATCCCCCACTGGGCAGGATTTTTGAAACTAGTACATGAAAGGATGTTTTTTTTCTAACTCTTTTGAAAAATCTGCCCACTAATTGTGCTGCCTGAAGGGAGCTAAAGACTTCTCAGCCACCCTTTCTGCCTGTCTTCTCCTCCCGTTCGTGATGGAAAAGCGTTTCTCCTGCCACAGGTTCGGTCCCTCTCCCACGCGAGCAGCGGGGTCAGGCTCGGCTGGGCGAGCCCCTGAAAGCAGCTCTCGTGCCTCTTGATTACAAACAGCCATCTCTGATACACCATCCTGGGAAACTCTGTTAACAAAAGGACAATTTAAAAGCCCCAAAGCCCTATCAACTGTCCATTTAAAAGATGATTTGTAACCTGCTAATTAAGCATTGTACTCCACTGGTCCGGGGCTGCCAGCTTGCAGCTCTAATGCATTAATGAGCCTGAACCAGTGCCAGGGCTCGGAGCGGCTTTTTAGGAAAACTGGTGCTAAAGATCAGGGGTTATCCCCAGCCCCGCCTGAGGGTTTAGGGGCAGCCAGGCAGAGCTGGGAAGGAAGGCCCCAGACGTGGCACCTCCGAGCCAGCAGCAGCACGGGAAGGCGTCAAGTGGCATCAGGACAGTGATGTGCTCAGGCTAATTTGTTCCGCAGGGAGACAGGGTAATACAGTCCCTCCGGCCTGGGCTGGTGCTAACAGAGAGGCTTTCACTGGGTAGAAAAGAACAGGTTTCAAGATGGCAGGGTGATAGAAGGCACTGGGGCTGTTTTGGAAAAGAAAACCATGAAAACAGCTGTTTTTTTTCCCTTTGATTTGCTCTTTGGCAGCCCCTGCCACAGCTGCGATGTGGTCTGTGGGACTGGCAATGTGGCGCTAGCGGGAAGCACCAGGGGCAGCAAGGATGGAAGTCTCCTTTTAATCCTTTCAATCAGATTTCATCATGAACAAAAATAGAGAAAAACTTGAGATGACGAGGATGCCCATCACATGTCTTAATAGGATAAATCTGGCAAGTTTAGAGAGGAGGAGGCAAATCTGACAGTGGCCAGACTACGGGATGTCACCGAAGCGGGGGTGACGGATGGGATCCTCTCTCCTGCGCACCACAGGCCTCTGGGTGGGCAGGACACCAAGAACCCAGCACGAGCAGGGAACCAGCTGGGGCATGAGGCAAAACCCCCAAAGGACAGACTGTGCTGGGGCAGTAAGGGCAGCCAAAAGCCAGTCCTCGAACTGGGGGGTCTCAGCTCAGGTCCTAACACACAGCCTCTTGGGTGACAGCACCGATACCCCATCAGGCTCCCCAAGAAGTTGATCAATTCAGGGACAAACCCAAAGTTTCTCTTTTGAATGAGCAACTAATTAAAGGATGGGAAGCAAAAAGTGGGAAGAAAATGCCATTTTCCAGGGCAGGGATGTGCCACTGGGACACACACTGCTCCACATGCTCATAAATGGTCTGGAAAAGGAGCTGAGGAGAGAGATGACAGTTTGCTGATGATACTAAATCATCCAGGGCAAAGAATGTAATTTGCCAGGAAAGATCTGCAAAAGATCTGTGGACACTGAATGCCTGCATCATAAAATTACAGACGAAATTCAATATCAATAACACAAATTAGCTCACAGGGAGAAAAACGCCCCTTCTTTATACATACACAATACTGAAGCCTGAGCTATGATTAACACTCAGGAATGAAACTCTGCTGCTATTGTGACTAGTTCTCTGAAAAGCTTAGCTCAATTGTTCAGAAAAAAAGCAAAGAAAAGGCAAAGTTGTTAGAGAAAGAACAGAGAACAAGCCAGAAACTTTGTTATGTCACCGAGTACGTCCACGTGGCTTGAATCCCAGGGACGGCTCTGGGCTGCTTGTGTTAAAAGGCTACAGTAAAAATAACACAGGCACAAAGGAGGGCAGTAAGAGTAATCACAGCTCCAGACCTGCTCCCTCTCTGGGTACATCTCAAGAGCATCAGTCTCTGAAGCCTGCAGACGAGAGGCCGAAGGGAGCTGTGAAAAGGGTCAATGAAGTGGTTTGTGCTGTGAAGAGGGGCTGATCCACCCGCTGCTTCCTGCGACGCAGAAACTTCCCGTGGAGTTTCCAGGTAACAAGTTTGAAGAAAAGGAAGGGAGGGGTGTTTCAGTGCAGCACACCTCCTGGCACGGCACCTGCTGCCTGAAGACCTTGCTGGGGATAAAGCTTAGATGGACTCGAAAGGTGTTTCTCACTGACGATGCGCTTGCCCTGCAACGATGGGACGCGTTAACCACAGCCTGTGCACGGCCCCTCCTGGGAGAGTGGCCACCCCCAAACTGCAGGGGGTTTGGGCCTGACACATCAGAAACACGGGCCAGCCAGTTCACAGATCTGCTAGGCTAGATGTGGTAAGGGACACTAATATCGCACAGGCACGGTTAACGGAGCACAACTCAAGTGGGGCGGGATGGACCCTGCTCAGACGCTTTGCAGCAGGAGCAGTGATGGCTGTTCCACTGCAGACAGGCCAGACATCCTGCAGTTGTGTCTGTGAACAAATGTGGAGTTGTCCTCTCTCCAAACAACATGAGTTCGGATGAATGGCAGCACGGTGGGAGCTGACAGTAGCAGGGGCATGACCCAAGACACCAACCTCTGCTGAAACACCATTATCACACCCGCCAGGCACTGGGGACCTCACACCCTCTTTGCCAGCCCACGATTCGAAGCACCAGATCCTCAGTGGTT
Organism: Jacana jacana; assembly: GCA_013400555.1. Taxonomy (NCBI): domain Eukaryota; kingdom Metazoa; phylum Chordata; class Aves; order Charadriiformes; family Jacanidae; genus Jacana; species Jacana jacana. The sequence goes on along the minus strand of VZTM01041252.1, from coordinate 60,857 downwards.
CACGTGAAAAGGTGCAGGTGGGTACGGCTTCAGGCTAGCACAGCTGCAGGCCTGCTCCCCTACACCCTCAGAAGCTACTGGTTTTGGGGCCAGTATGATCAAGGCTTCACTAAAACCACAGGTGAGGACCTTCAGCTGCAGATTTCCTGCTCCCTAATAAAAGCAGACGAGATACAACCTTTTCCAGGGCTGTCCATGCACTTTTGAAACAGGGCTCAGGATCTGAAGCCAGAATCTAGGCACTCCTCCTGCTGCTCCCTCCTAGCAGTCCCAGCCTCGATGGCCTCAGAGATAAGGATTTAAACAAGCCCAGCGAGAGCAGAAGCAGAGAGACTCGCCCTGCCCCTGCCAGAATGACACAGACAGCCTCAAGGAGTGAGACTACAGCCCAGGCATGGGCAGGTCGCTCCCATCCCACCATGGGGTATAGATGTGTTCCTGGTGCCTAGACAGAAACAGGGGACGTCTGCCACGTGAACCCCTGGTGAATGGATAGCTCCTCACTCAGACAGCCCAAATAAGCTCCATGGCTTTCAGAAAAGCACTTGGTAGCCAGGAGAAAGGAGCACTGGGGCTTTCAGAGCCTTGGTAAACCCTGGGGAGGAGGAGAAGCTGAGGCTGAACGTGGGCAGTTAGCAGATGGCTGGCTGCTGTCCCAGAGAGGAGCTGCACAGGTCCCCCAGCCTTCCTGGGTGTGTTTGGCAGCCACACCAAGTGTTGTTTTCCTCCACAGGCTTTGCTGACCCCGTTTGCCACAGACATTCCTACTTATCTGTGCAAACTCTCAAATAGGAAAATACCACATGCCTCTGTGTGTGTAAAGAGGAAGGCATTTGTGAAGAAGCATTTGAAACACGTTTCAAAGATTAACAAAGTGCAGGCAGCTCAGCCAGTAGGTTATGGCCAGGCAGGACCTGGGTTCGGAAGCAGACACTGCCCAGCTCTGTTAACTTTTAAGCATGAAGAGGACAGGGCTCCTGACTCAATCTGCAGGATGGCCCCAAAAAGCAGTTGGTAAGAGACAGGAGGTGAGATTCATGCCCTACATCCGGCAGTGCTTTCATCCACCCTTCCAAAACAGCCTGTATGCTCAGGAGCCTGCCAGCTCTGCTAGCCCCGAGAAGGGAAAGGAAAGGACTGCAGCCTTTCCTCTTTCACAGTGATGGGAGCCAGAGTTTTGTGATGATCAACTCCACACTGGTAATACCCATTGTCTCCCAGTGTTCTGTTGCTGGGCTGACTCCTCATCTGTCCCACGGCCCTCCTCCTAGAATCATAGAATCATTCAGGTTGGAAGAGACCCCTGGGATCATCAAGTCCAACCATCAGCCCCACTCTACAAGTTCTCCCCTACACCAGATCCCTCAACACCACATCCAATCTACTCTGAAACACAGTCAGGGATGGGGACTCCACCCCCTCCCTGGGCAGCTGATTCCACTGACTGACCACTCTCTCTGGGAAAAACCTTTTCCTCATGGCCAGCCTAACCCTACCCTGCTGCAGCTTCCAGCCATTCCCTCTCCTTCCATCGCTCATTGCCCGTGAGAAGAGACCAGCACCAACCTCTCTGCAGTGCCCTTTCAAGCAGTTGGAGAGAGGGATGAGGTCTCCCCTCAGCCTCCTCTTCCTCACACTAAACAATCCCAACTCCCTCAATGGATCCTCATAAGCCTTATTCTCCAGGCCCTTCCCCAGCTCCGTGTCCCTCCTCTGCACTCGCTCCAGCCCCTCCAGATCTCTCTTGTGCTGAGAGATATCTTGTGTTGTGTTCTCCTGCCAGCAGAACCAGCGGATGCCCCTGACTTGTTGCAGTCCAGTCCTTGGCCATGCACTTACTTTTTCCTTGTTGTCCATGGTGATGGCAATCTGCATCCTTCTCCCCCGGCGGAAGGCCACCAAGTGGTCTGTCTCCTCCTCGCTGAGGTCTGGAGCTCTGCTGGGGCCAGGGAAGCACTCGGCGCGTTTCTCACTGACGATGCGCTTGCCCTGCAACGATGGGACGCGTTAACCACAGCCTGTGCACGGCCCCTCCTGGGAGAGTGGCCACCCCCAAACTGCAGGGGGTTTGGGCCTGACACATCAGAAACACGGGCCAGCCAGTTCACAGATCTGCTAGCCTAGATGTGGTAAGGGACACTAATATCACACAGGCACGGTTAACGGAGCACAACTCAAGTGGGGCGGGATGGACCCTGCTCAGACGCTTTGCAGCAGGAGCAGTGATGGCTGTTCCACTGCAGACAGGCCAGACATCCTGCAGTTGTGTCTGTGAACAAATGTGGAGTTGTCCTCTCTCCAAACAACACTGTCCCATAAATTGTGAGGCTACACTGGAGTGGAAGCCAAGAGCCTGAAAGAGAAGGGACACGGTGGTGTCCTCTGCAGCCTTGCCCACAGAGCAGCCACCACCCTGAGGTGTACTGACATAATTCATCAGCCTCATCCTCACTGTGCCGTTGTATTTCTGGGATGATTTATTCTGCAACGGAATAGTTTAGAAAACTGATAAATCAACTCCTTCATCAAGTCAGTTTACCCCTTTCAGAGACTACTCCCAGCTGTCTGTATCAGTTCATGACTTCACTGCAGGGATTTACATCTGGTTCTTATTCTGTTAATTATCTTTGTTGCTGGCTGAGCTGGTGCCCTCACCATCACTCCCACTAAACGAGCACATCTTCTGTACAAAAGTACAGACTTTTTTTCATTTAAAAGTATCATCTTTCAGTTCCATCATGTGCCTTTTTATTTTTGCCTTACAAGGAAATGAGAGACATAGCAAGTCATCTCCATCTTTATCTCTGATGTTCAACTGTATGACTCCTCTGCTTGGCTCTACCAGGCCTGAACAAACCCCACAGCGTCCCTGCCCTAAGGGACGGCGTGTTTCCCCCTGGTTCTCTCCTTGGGCTTCCACACTTGCTGGAGTCTTTAAGTTCCACGGGGCTAAAAATCTCCAAGTAAAATTCAGTGAATCTTAGGAACTCTTGGTTGCTACGAACTTGGTTTCCAAACCAAAGGGCACAGCCTGACCTCTGGTTTGTATGGGTGTCCCGTGAGCATCAGTGGACCCGCCGTGACATCCGGTATCAGGACGCCTCGCACGAGCCTCGTGCTCACTTGGCTCTGCCAGAAGCGCAGATGTTAGCATGGAGGGAGCCCTGCTGCAGACAGCCTCCATCAGCAGGGCCTTTATAATCACTTCTCCCATCATCAAGCTTCCCAACAGATGATAAATGTTTTAGGAGGTACTGGAGTATGTCCAGCATCAGACCTTTGGCCTCTTGTTTATTCTTCTCTCACATCTGTGCAATTTCGCTGTCTCAGCAGAGACGGTTCTTGAGTTAGTCTGACACGTGTGTGGGGAGGAGTGGGTCCCTGCTCTGCCCTTGTCCTGTCTGCCAGAGCCGTGGGACACGCTGGGAACCTTGTCATACATCCCTGGAGCACGTACAGCTCTGGGTTTAGGCTTCAGCCACAGCTCCTGACAAGCGGTGCTGCCCTTAGCAGGACCCTGGCTGTTGCTGCTTTCCTTGAAATAATTGAAGCCACATGCTGCATTCAAAGCAGGGATCTGCTGCGGGGCTGCTCGGTCCCGTTCTAGTACTTTCCCTCTTGTTCTCTGTGTCTGTGTCACTGCACCCTCCTGCTTTGACCAGGGACCAACATCTGGGAGCCGTCCCCAGAGACGTCAAGATCTTTTTCCTGAGAGAGTAAAATCTGAGAGTCAAGAGAAGAGGCAAGTACATTTCAGTGTGCTTCTCTAGTTCTACCAGGGTGTATGGCCTGGGACAGCCCCCATAGCTCTGAACTGTGAGCTGCTTCAAAGGCTTTATCTAGGGATCTGTCTTACCACGGATATGATTTTCTCAGAGGCCGAGCAGGGCCAGAAAGTTCAAAGCAGAATCTCAACTGCTCTGAAATCCTAGCTTTACTCCCCCTCCACGAGCAGGGTGTGCTACAAGGATCACACATCTCCCTGCAGCCACAGCGGTACCGTGACTGCATGGACTGGAAGTGCCTGCCCTGTGCCTACAATAAAGGCAGAACTCGCTGAAGAGGGGAAGGTCGGTGGCAGGTCTGGCAGCAGTGAGCAGAAGACGGTGCATTTTAGGGGGCTGAGGGCAGGGACTAGAGACCACGGGCTTCAGGAGAGCAGATGTTGACTTGTTCAGGGAACTGGTAGGTGGGATCCTGCAGGAAACTATCCTGAAGGGAAAGGAGCCCGGGAGAGAGGACTGAATTTCATAGGGAAGTCACAAAAACATAAGTAAGGGCTTCCTGTTGTACAAGAAAATGAGCAGGTGTGGGAAGAGCCCCACTGGACTGAACAGGGAGCTCCTGGTTTAACCTACGTGTAAAAGGAAGCGTGCAGGAGGTGGAACGGGACAGGCTTTCAAGGAAGACGAGAGGAGCAGGACCTGGGCATGCAGGGATGGAGTTAGGAAAGCCAAAGGGGGAAAGCATGAGGTGACAAATGTCCTTGTGTGTGCTTCACAGTTCCCCTTTCTAAGGAAAACTAAGCCCTTTCTTATGCCTGGACACATGGAAGAAAAGTGCTTAGCAGCTTTGTTAGGCTGCCTACACATCACGGCTCTGCCACTAAACCCCCAGCGTGTCAGTGGGGTCCCAGGAGGGACGACCGCAGCCTCCCTGGCTTGGAGCTGGCGAACAGGAGACCTCTCTCCTTCCTCTCCCCACTGTAGCCTCTCCTCTTCTAAAATCCTGTTCCTCACTCCCAGCTTTTGGGGAGGAGGGCTCTGTAAAGCTGGCTGGGCAACTGCCCAAAGCAATCTGTAAAGCCACTTCCTATGAAAGAATCTCTCTCTTTCCCTCAGCATCTGCCTCCCTGGCAGCAACCCTTCGGCCGAGGAGGCTGCCTGCTGCCACCACGGGCCTCTGCTGTTTCCTCAGAACTCAAACAGTCCCCACAAAGGACAGAGCTCTCCAAGGCTCTTGGGAATCTCGGGAATGACTCAAGTTAGAGCCTCCAGTCCTGCATGACTGCAGTGGATCTGGGGAATCTGAGATCTGCTGATGTCCTCTGAGGGCAGCTGGACACACTACACCTTGGGCTGTCTCCCTGCTCTCTTTGTAGCCCAATTCAGGGGAATTGTATCCCTGGATACAATCACTGGATCCTGGTAGATACTTTGGTGCTGAAGCTGTACATCCCTTTGTTCTTCAATGGCTGTTATTCCCAGGAGATAACTTTGCTCCAGGGATAACCCTGAGTTTCCTGGGACATTCCAGGCACTAAATCTTCTCTGCTTTACAGCCTGAGGCATGCACAGTAATCCCAGGTGTGACCTGGAGAGCTGGGCTTGTTCTGCCCTAAACAGAGCATCGACACAAGGGGTTCAGCATTCTAGTATTTTTTTCTTAAATGAAGAACTCAATCCCAGTGATGGCTTAGCAAGGTAACAGCAAGCTATTAATCCATAACTTGTTCATCAAACATCAATTCTAACTTTAACCATGAGCTGTTCCCTAGGGCTCTTCAGCATTTTGGTAGTGACAGCTTGTCCTTCAGACAAGTAACATGGTCACAAGAAACCCCTGCCCAGCACCAGGGAAGGTGTCTGGAAGATGCTTCATCGCTGCTGTTGGAGGAGAAAGTCCTTCCTGAGGAGGGACATGAGCCCTGAGTGCAAGTGACAGCAAAGGTGCTACTTGAATGCCTGAAAACCAATGCAGAGGACTTTGTACCCAAACCCACGAGCGGGATGGAAGCCTCACAGTGCACTATGAGATGTACAGGGAGGTGGCACCTTCCTCGGGCCGTTAGATGTTATAAGTCCCAGTGGGAAGGGCTGGCAGGTTGGCACAACCATTAAACCCTCCAGTTTGTAGAGCAGATGGAAAGGCAGGCTCAGGCTGGCAGAGGAAGTATGGATTTCGCAGAGCTGGGAGAGGTGCACACCTGCAGGCTGGGAGACACCGGCTGCTCGGGATAATACCCTCTCTGCCTCCCTCCCTCGCTCCCCTTATTTCTCCTGGCCGAGCTGCACCACCTGAAGGCACTTTCTGCTCAGTGAGCTGGCCTGCTGAGACAGAACAGAACCCATCTTCTTTTTAGTCATTTCACTTCATAGTGAAGTCTCTTCTAACTAACTGCCCTCTCTGAAATTCACAGCATTTCCACCTGTGCTGACACATGCCTTCTTCTGCTTGCTCATTATTCTAAGAATAGTAGTCATTTCCTAGACTGCTTGTCCCACACTGGGAACTCCTGGCCCTCAGTGGGAAAGCTCCCAAAGCGAGGGATGTCAGCTGAGGAAAGTGTCCATGCAGAGTCAATGGGACAGAGAGCAGGGCCCAACCAGCCAGCAGCACCTGGCAGAGCCACCTCCTCCCTGCCCCAGGGCCTGTCCCGCCTCCCTCCCTGCCCACAGGAGATTCCAGAGCCCGGCACCAGCTATTGAGCTGCAGTCAGACAAAACCACACTGCTCCCCTTGTAGCATCTCACTGAGACACTGCACACTGAGCAGTGCCCACCCTCTGTCCAAGGCACACCCCAGGTTGCAAAAGTGGGGCTAAAAATGCCCGTCTGAGGAGTGTCAAGAAAAAGAACATGGGGAACAATGGAAAACGCCAGACTTTGGTCCAGTTGGTGCAATTTCCCAGCTGCCTTTCCTTGGGTGTTTCTCCCATTCCAGTGATCCAGGTATTTAGGACTGAATGTGAACAGTTCCCAGCCCAGCCCAGCTGCTCTGCTGCTTGAACCGTGCAATGGTCACAGGAAGGCTGGCCCAGGCCCCTTTAGTCACCCCAGCATCACTGAGCAAGTCCCTCCAGGGACACCCGGTGAGTCCTTGCTCACTGGGAAGCCACAGCAAATTATCTACCTCCTCTTCTAAGCCTCAGCAGCCCAGAGGCTGCCTTAACAGGGCAGCAGCCACAAATAAGCTTGTACCTCATGTGCTACCAAATACAGTTTGGAGCAAAATCCCAACAATTTTTCCCTCTCACCCGTTACAGTCCCATGCTCTTCTACTCAGCCATTTTGAGAACTGTATTTAAGTAACTAAAGGAAGGTTCTGGACTGATGTCACTGGAACATTCACCAATAAATCAGCTTTCCTCTGCCATCAAGTCAGGCTGCTGGGCTGTGCTTTACACCAACGCTCTGGGAACACTGGGGGGCTGCTAAGGCCTGTGAAAGGGGCTGAACGCAAGCAAATCCATCTATACCACACAGCTCACGGGGAGTTGCCACAGAGCTCTGTCACTCCAGCAGAAAAATCTCAGAGGTCTATTAACTGGCCAGGCTGGAAAGCCCTGGCACAGAGTTTAATGCAGCAGAGGGATGTAGCTGCCAGGGCTCTGCGCTAATACAAGCCCCCATGTAGGACCTGAATTCTGAGCTATAAATTACAGATGCAGCTCCAGGGGGCACAGCCTGCCGGCGGGAGCCACCCACTCTGCAAAGGTAATTGCTCCAAATAAACTCCCTCTCGCAGAGCTCTGCAGACACCAGAAACCTTGGAGGAGACTCCCGATCGTTCCCTGGCAAAGCTGGCTCAGCAGCGAGGATGGTCAGATTTCTGTGTACCCTCTATTCTAAGAAAAACCAGATTTTTTCCCCTTACATCAGGAGGTGGTTTCGTCGGGCTGGAATGAGATTTCACTTGAAGGGGATGTTGGTACTACCAGTAATCTCTCTGGAAAAGGAAATGAGGGGCCTCAGACACTTTCTCCTGAAAATCATTCTGAAAAGTGCATTATTTACTAAATTACTCTCTTCCTTCAAGGTAACAAATGATGACTTCATCATGGCAGAGTGATTGTGGCCTGTTTCTCTGTAGAAAGAAAGGATAACTAGGTCACGGAGCAACAGAAATGAAAAGGCATTTGAGGCACAAAATCAGAAAAATATTTCCAAGCTGCCTCAGAGGGAGAAATGTGTCTTTTGTTTAGAGCCAAGGTTTTCAGGGCTCCTACCCCAAAAGCACCAGGGGAGCAGGAAGGATGGGGTTTCGCTTTGTTACTCCAGGGAAACACTTTGTTTGGGACCTCAGTTCAAAAAAGCCCACTCTCACGCTGTGGGCCAAGCCTAAAAGGGGACCTAGGGGAGCACCATCCGCTCCCACCCTTTCCTTTCCCCAGCGCTGCTGTGCCAGAGACAGGGGCTGGCCTTGCCCCCTGCAATGTCCAGCAAGGCACAGGCCAGCTGAGGCTCCTGTGCCCTTCCCATCGCCATGGTCAGCACAACAGGGCCGTGCTCACCTGGGCACTGCATCTCCCACTGTCTCACTGAGGTATCCTTCCTCTAAATCAATAAATAGTTAAGATTGCCTCTTGAATTCCTTAGAAACACACTCAAGAGCAAGAAAGATCACCTGCAGTGACAACCTCCCTCCAGAGAGTCACTAACTGGAGAGCTTCCCTGAGTTCCCATACGGGTGCACGCAGATACTGCATTTTTCCAAAGGAGGTAGCACTTCTGGTCCTTGTTCCTCTTTACCTCAGCAGTCACACCCACAGGCTGCAGGGAGAACAGGAGCAGTCCCCTGAGAGAAACTCCAAGTGAAGAAAATAGGAGTGTGAAGCTCATACAGGCACGTACTTCCTCGGCCGTGCAGCCACCCTAACTGCCACAGGTTTCTCAAACCCTGCTGGGCCAGTAACTCCTGACACACTGCAGCTGCCACTGGGATCCTCCGATGGGTCTATCTGGATGTGCAGACTCCACATGGCACAGGGAAGCGACCAGGAGGGGATGCTTTGGGATTTCAATAATTAAGTAGCTTTTCCAATTACTTTTGCTGGTTTGCACAATTTCTAATTAAGTCTGTAAATACTGTGTCACACTATCTGCTCATCACACTGGGAATGCCAACAGACATACCCACGTCATTATGGTCTTATTCTGTGTTGAGGACTTTCTGGAGTGCAGTAACAGGGAGAAACGATGTGGGTTTTACCACCAAACACCACTGCCTCCCTGGGAGTAGCTGGGGAGGAACACAGGTAAATCTGTCCAGGCTCACGCTTATTTCCATGCCCCTTACAGGCACAGCAACAGTTTAACTGGTGTCCCAGGAGGGTAATGAGGTCTCTCAGGAGGTGAACCGGCTCCGCATGGCTGGCTGGAGCCACAGGGATTCAGGAAGCCTGGGGGCTGGCTCCCGTGAATCAGACACAAGGAAGAAAGTGCGTGGCAAGTCGAGATGAAGGACAACTCTGCACTGAGGGATTGAGAATGACAGAAAAAGAGCAGGAAGGGAACTATTCCCTTTGGAGATGAGACACTGAGGGGACACGCTGAGCAGAAAGCTCGAGTGAGAGGCAGAACAGAAGCGCCTTTGTAAGTCAAGAGGCTGCAGCGTAAGAGGAAACCTCTTCCCTGCTCACCTTGGCTTTGTTGTCCATGGTAACAGCCAGCTGCATCCTCTTCCCCATCCTGAATGTGAACATATGATCTGCTTCCTCCTCTTCTTCCTCGCTGCCAATGCCGAACCCCGGGCTCACAGGACAGGGGCTCCCCCATTTCTCGCTCACGATCCTTTTATCCTGAAAAACCAATCCCTTTGGTTAGCAAACCCAGGCCGCTGGGCTCGGCAGTGCCATGCCCTTCCCCAGACACACCTGCCCACGAGCAGGGGGCTGCTCGGCTACAGACAAGGCAGGCCTTGCCCCGAGGACACTGTCTGTGTTTCTGTGCCCGGTGCTGTGCCGTGACATTCCTAGGGAACAAGGGACTCCTTGTCTGCTCAGCAGCAAAAACCCAGAATTACAGTGGGCCTGGAAAATCCTTTGCACTTACAAATCTGACATTTCAGACTGAAATGCCAGAGTCATAGGAAATAAATGTCATCCTCATCTCTTTCTGCAGCACTCTGAGTTAGGTCAGGAAAGCCTAAGTCCTGCTGGAGATGGGCTTAGAAGCCAAGTGGCTGGCTCCTGAGGGTGGTGCTCACCATCGAGAGGGCTGGGCTATCTTGTCCATAGTGTTCAGTCTGGGTAATTGCATCTTTCAGGTCCTGTATGAGAGAAAAACGTGTGCAGCAGCGCACCTCCGGAGCAAAGCAAGGGCCGGGGCACGGCTGAGAAGTAAGCTCTGTGCTAGCCCGGATCTAACAACCCAGGAGTGCTGAGGGTGGCACAGGCCTTACCCCAGGGGTCCCTGCAGGACTGGCTGGGTGCTTTACCAAGCCACACGCTGCCAGGAGGGGTGGACAGGGCTTGTCAGACACAAGATTAGGTCCAGTTAGGAAGGAAGTCTGGGACTTGTAGCATTTGCCCCAGTCGTGGGAAGCCCCAAAGAAACCAAGGGAAAAGGGTACCTGCTCACACATTCATTTACTTGTTTGTTCATTCTGCATGTCTGGGTACAGGAGCCTGGGCATGGCTGGAAATTTACGCTGATCAGTTAAAATCACCCTGAGCACACATCCCTGCAGTGTTCAAACCATGTTTTGAGAGCTTAGGCGCCGTGTCCCACGCCTGAGAAAGCTTTGCTGTGGAGGCTATTCCCTTCAGAAATGTCACTTTGCTGAGGCAGGGCTGGAGTGAGAGCTGGCTGGTGGTGAGAGAGAGCACTTACGTTGTGAGCCTTGGTGATAGTAATCATGAGCCCGTCCTGCTTGGGTCTCCTGGAGGTAACGGCCATTCCCTCCTGCTCCGCTCGCTTTTTGTCCTCTTCTATTTCCTGAAACAGATACAAATCTTTATCCTCAGCCAGTACCCACATACTTACAGATGTCCATTTTCCTCTTCAGGAGTTCTCCTAAATGGACCCACCTCTAAGAGGGAGTGTGTCCCATCCCTGGAAGGAGTCACAGGCAGCTGCGTTACCTGCCCCTGTGCCACAGGCACCTTAGCCAATCTCTTGTTGGCTCAGAGTGCCCACTGTGGTCCCAGCATGTGCAATGGGAAGCACATGGGGAGTACAGGGGCCCCTTTCTGAAGAGGCAGGGGAGATGATGAGTTTCAGACTCATCAAAGATTGGATACAGGACACATGGAGAGGCTGGAAGACACACCAGGCCTGCAGAAAGGGAAGGCCATGCACAGGAGTCATTGTTCCTGTGCCAGTCTGGGGCCAACCCATCATTTGTGGCCAAGGGAAGGTGGCTGAGATCTGGTGATCTACTAGGCAGCTTCTCCTAGAAGCCAAGGGGTGGTGGCAGGTGGGTAGCATTTCATTTCATACAGGGGTGAGAGTTCCCCTCCCCAAGCTGCTTGCAGCATTCCACCTTTCCCATTGCTTTCCACTATGCACCAGTTTTCACTGCCACCTTGAAAAGGTCCAAAATTAACTTCTGTGGTATCAAAGGAAACTGTAATGGTATCAAAGGAAATGTCTTCTAAGCAAGCCCCAGCCCAGAGCACCACTCAGTCTCTCGGCTCTGGATCCAGGACACAAAGCGCCCTCTGGTCTGGGGTTTGGGCACGACTCGCTGTCAGACTGCAGGCCACTTACCCAGCTGGCAAATGTTCAAGAGCCCCTAAGGCCAGGTGGGCTCAGGCACGGGTGGGAGAATATCCCAGACAAGCCAAGGGGTACTTCTGCCAGGAGTACCCTCTGTACGACTCTGTACTGCTGTATGCAGACACTCCTGGAGAAGGGTAATCAAACCCACAGCCAGAGCTCCCGCTTACCATAACGTCACCCAATCCAGCTCATACAAGCCAGGCTGGCAACCCACTGCAGGCCACTGGGCAGACTCTCTTAGCCAAGGCAGGATCAAAAAAACAGAGGGTGTAGCTGGAGTATTTCCCCCTGATTCAGAGGGTAAGGTTGCACTAACCAACAGCCTGATAAAGCCTTGATTTGTCCTCGTCTTCCTTGTTTTTTCATGGAAACTCTTTTGGACACCTCTGTGCTCCACGGAAACACTGGGACTGGCCAGGGAAGGGCTTAAACCCCCACTAGTGCCCTGGGAGGGAAGGTAAACCTACCGAACGTCTTGAGGATGCAACCACCTATGCATCCAGGAGGATAAGCACGAGGCACTGGGATGGACAGATGGGGGAAAAGTCAGGGGAGTATGAGGTGCAGGGGTGGGAAAGGTGGGACGCAGACACAGGAAGATGACAGGATGAGAAGAGATGCTGCAGCAGCAAGACAAGTATCAGAGACCTCGCTTTCCGATGCCATTCAGGAGCGGTAGCTAAAGGCAGAGCCCTGCCCACCTGCTCCACCTGAGTTCTGAGGTTAAAGTATTAAATCTATAACCAAGTCTCTGACACTGCTGACCATTTTCTGCACACTGTGAGCTGAGGACTCCAAATGGGAGCTGGGGAAGGTCAGAACCACCCGCAGACTCACCTGGTATCTCCGTATGAGCGCTTCATTCTTCTTCCGCAAAGCCAGGATTTTCTTATCGAGTTCAACATCCTTCTGCTCTTTCTTCCTTAACACAGCATCATCCACAGCAGCATCCTGAAAGCAGGAGTGAATCACACCAAAACAGGATGAAACCTGCTCCTATCTGGATGGAGTGGGAGGCGTAAGAATCCTTCTCCACCATTTCTCCCCTTTATCCTCCATTAAAAATAATACTGTATCTTTTAAATTGTCTTTTTCCCAACAGAACTGGCCTTTTCTTTTCTCACAATATTTGTTCAGCAAAGAGGGAGGGAGGCAGAGCAAAAAGCAGCTGCCCCACTGTGATGGCTGTCGGTAGGCTTCAGAGTGAACACCCTGCTTAGCCGCATGCAGTAAATGACGCCTCTCTCTGTGGTTGATCCGGGTGTTCTCAGCCACATCAGTTCCCCCCATTGACATTCAGAGAGCACCTTGGTTACCACAGGGGATAGCAAATCGGGTTTTTGAAATTCTAGCGACAGCAGCGTCTAGCAAAAATGAATGCTGAGGAGTATGCACTCAGTGCAGCAAGCGGAGCCGTGTCGTCTAGACTCTGCCTGGCGTTTGCATGAAGAGCAAGGTGGCAAGGCTGAGATCTCCAAGGCACTACAGGTTTATTTTTAAACAGCACTTTTGTGCTGTTCTTATCAGCATGGCACCTGCATGCTGCAGAGGTCTCGTAGTCCCTCTCTTCCACTCACACTAAGAGCTGGAGAAGACAAAGTGGGAATGGGGAGGGGAGGAAGGGAACCCCAAATCTCTGATCAGGCACTGGAGGCCTGGATTTCTGTTTTGCTGGGATTCCAACTCTACCCACCAACATTTCCCCTGTGCAGTGAATCTGCGCTGCAGCAAACCCAGCTGCCACACACGATGCATGCTGCCCACAGCGCCGGCCAAGCCTGCAGGAATCAGGAAGCAAACAGAATGAAACCCTCGTCCATCTCGCTACAACTGCATGTTGCTCCTGTGAGTGACCATCAGGGCTGTGTCCCTGAGAGGGAGAAAATGGCCACCGTGTGGTCAAAGGCATATTGAGGGTCTCAAAGGCTGGCAATGAGTTTTCTTTGCGCCAATGTCCTCTGTGGCCCCAGTGCTGCACATGCCCACCCCATCCCCATCCTCTACCTTGGACCTGTCGAGACCTCTGGGGTGGTACCTGCTCCTGGGCACCTCAGCCCCCAGCCATACCCCAGGGGCAGGAGAGGGACCTGCCCTGGGGCAGCCATGCCCACCTCCAACCCCAGTCCCCGACTCTCCCAGCACCCCCGATGCTAACCTGACGGCTTCTACAAGACTGGTCCTTCAACCACCCCTGTCCCGTGGGGCAAAACTGCAGTGCAGGGTGCCCTGCGAAGGAGAAGCCCGGTGCGGAGATCCCTGTGAGGGAGGAGGCCATGATCCGCCCCAAGACGGTTGGAACCGGATCCAACCAGTTCCCTCAGGGGCTGCCCACGAAAACTCAGCCAATCAGGGGAGCCCGTGGGGCCTCTCAGCCAATCAGGGGGGTGAGGGGCCTTGGCAGCCTGCGGGGAGCAATGGCGTCTGTGTGGAGACCTGACCCAGAGAGAAGGGGGAAAGGGGCCGGCGCGGGAGGCGGTCTAGAAGAGAAAGGCCCTGCTGGGAGGAGGAGGAGGAGAAAATCATAGAACTGTAGAATGTTTCGGGCTGGAAGGGACCTTAAAGGCCCCCCAGTGCCACCCCCTGCCCTGGGCAGGGACACGTCCCACCAGCCCAGGTGGCTCCAAGCGCCCTCCAACCTGGCCTCTGGACCCACTCCAACAGAGGACCACCCAGTGGGGACCCTTGAAGGACCCAGGGAGGAGCCACCAGGGGTGAACCCCACACCCTGTCTCCCCATCCCACTGGTGCTGCCCTCACCTGGGCAAAGGGACAGGGTGCCCCGTGCTGAGCGGGACAGAGAACCAAAGGACAGGAGGGTACCGGTACCCAGAGTGAGGCGCTGGTGTTTTTCCTAAGGGTGGGCTTGTTTGGGTTCGTTTTTCTTTAAAACCAGAATCGGTTGTTAATAGATGGTTAATCGGCAAGTAAAATTGATTAAAGTCCTCTGAAGCAGTAAAGCAGTTTTGCTGGCAATGCCTGGGCAAGGCATGGTTCTGCCCATCCCTGTTGGGTTCCTGTCAAACTCCACACATAAACACCAAGACCCTCAGGACAACAGTCGGTCTCTCCCTTTTCACAGGACGAACCCCCGCTGCATCCCCGTGAGGCAGTGTCCCTGCTGCCCTCCCCTCCTCAGGGCCAACGGCCGTACCCATCCCCAGGGCAGAATCCCCGGCAGCATCTTCCACAGCAAGCCCCGGAGCCTTCCAGGGCAGAAAGAGCTTCCGCAGAGGCAGGAGGGGCTTTTCCTTCATTAATCCTGACATAGCAAGCGTGACCTCCTTCAGGGAATGCTACGTCAGGGGCCACCCACAGCAGCTGGGGACACAGGATCCGGCTCTGACGCCCGCCATGCCCTGGGTGCCATCCTGCTGGCTGTGGGCCAGGCCACCAGGCTCGCCAGGGCCCGGCCGCCAGCGGTAGCCAAAGGGCTTGCAATGCCCTTTCTCCTGGGAAAGGGAGGGTTTCTCCTGGAGACCTCGGCTGCCTTTTGCCTGGTCCTAAGGAGGTCACAAGAGGAAAAGCTGGAGTGGCAGAGGTCCGGAGGAGGGGAGGGAGCGGTGCCATCTACACAGCCCTTCTCAGACAGCAGACACACGGCGAGAAGCCCAGGGCTTGAAGGCAAAGAGTAAAAGCACAGATGCTACAGCTGCCCTTGTGAACTCTACCCTGCCACGTGCAGGGACTCCGGTCTCCTGAAGACGTAGGTTTATAGTGTGCCAGCGCCTCCAACGAGGCAGAATTAAGGCATTATGAACCCAACCCTTGATTTTTGCAGGTCATGGGGCATTTTGCCAGGATGGGAATATCCTGCCCATTTGAAAGCACGGGATTTTAGACAAGCTGTAGGATTCGCCTCCTTAACACGGGGAGGCTTTCAGCTTCCAGGGAGATGGGCACCAGGCAAGAATGTGGGCAGGTTTGATCAGCTGGACCTTCTGAAGGTAATTCTAGGTAGCAGGTGGGAACTCAGCCAGGGGAGAGCATCACTGCTCTCCCAAAAGTGTCACTGGCCTCTGGGAACTGGGGCTGCAAATGTCCCCTGTGTTCACAGCCAGCGCTCACCTTCCAAGGAAGGGGTCCAGCTGAACGACCGCACCCCCCTGTGACACTCGGTCTTCCTTTCAAGGCCTTGACATGACAAAGCACCCCAAAGGTAGCTACATGTCAGCTCCGGGCGAGCAGATCTGCGCCTGATCTGCACATAACTGGCAGAGAGAGTGGGTAGAGAGCTGCCTGGCAGAAAAGGACCTGGGGATGCTGGTCAACAAGAGGCTGAGCATGAGCCAGCAGTGTGCCCAGGTGGCCAAGAAGGCCAAGGGCATCCTGGCTTGCATAAAAAACAGTGTGACCAGCAGCAGCAGGGAGGTGATTGTCCCCCTGTGCTCAGCACTGGGGAGGCCACCCCTTGAGTCTGGTGTCCAGTTCTGGGCACCTCAGCACAAGAGAGATCTGGAGGGGCTGGAGCGAGTGCAGAGGAGGGACACGGAGCTGGTGAGAGGCCTGGAGAATAAGGCTTATGAGGAACCATTGAGGGAGTTGGGATTGTTTAGTTTGAGGAAGAGGAGGCTGAGGGGAGACCTCATCCCTCTCTCCAACTGCTTGAAAGGCCATTGCAGAGAGGTTGGTGCTGGTCTCTTCTCACGGGCAATGAGCGATGGAAGGAGAGGGAATGGCTGGAAGCTGCAGCAGGGTAGGGTTAGGCTGGCCATGAGGAAAAGGTTTTTCCCAGAGAGAGTGGTCAGTCAGTGGAATCAGCTGCCCAGGGAGGGGGTGGAGTCCCCATCCCTGACTGTGTTTCAGAGTAGATTGGATGTGGTGTTGAGGGATCTGGTGTAGGGGAGAACTTGTAGAGTAGGGCTGATGGTTGGACTCCGTGATCCCAGGGGTCTCTTCCAACCTGAATGATTCTATGATTCTATGATAACGGGGCCACGGATGGGGTGGGGGGGAGTCTGGGTACATCATGTTCTTTGGAGAAACAGAACTAAAACGCGTGCCGCCATCACCATGTGCTGGGTGCCAGAGAGCAGAGAGGGCAAAGGTTTGCCCAAGCAGACCCTGCAGAAGAGCATCTTCCCTGCTGTCCCTGGGGAGGGGTGTTTTAGCCCTGCTGATGCACCAGCCCTTGCCGAGGGACGCTCTGCCCGGACACGGGTGCCTGCTTTGTGTCCAGGTGAGACAACGGGGACGTTCAAGCCGCCTCCACGCCTTCTCCTGCTGGACAATGGGGTTCTGAGACACCCTTTTCCACCGCTGGGCGCCCGGTGAGCATACTGTGTGGTGGGTGGATATACTTTCATGGCCGTTTTGCAAGGCTGATTAATGCTGAATTCAGTGTTTCCCTGAACCGAAGCCGTTCTGTGAGCGCTCAAATGGCAGGTTCCCTGTTTGACTGAGTGCTGGGGTGTTGGCTGCTGGAGGGTGGGATCAAAGCGGTGCGTGCCCTCAAACACACCCCTTTCATCTTCACATTCCTTTGAAGAAGGGCTGGCAGAGCTGCCAGCTCCCAGGAATTTAAAAATCCCGGCAGAGACGGTGTTTGTGCTCTTCTCTTTCCAAAGGCAAAGGGTGGGAAAGGCCTGCGGGGCCGCTCTCCCTCCCGGCACGAGCCTGCACGTTTGTCAGCAGATTGTCTCCATTGCAACACACACAGCCAGTGCCAGGGGAGGGGGCTGCCATTCCAGCTGGAAACGAGTCCCTGCAAGGAAAGTTTTGCTGGGGTTCAGCACTTTTCCTCCCCTTTATTAACGAAGCCGTTAACGTATTTCTCTCTGCACAAGATCTTTCAGCGAGTGCTGGGGAGCTGCAGCCGAGAGGTGTCCCCTGGCCCGCGCAGCAGAATCACCCAGCGGCATTCGGAGCCCCCCCAGAGGCTCCCCCATTGTACTTGTTACGCCAAGTCAGCGTTTACCCGCCAGCCGCCGCTCCGAGCCGGCCGGTAACAGGGGGCCGTGCCCTCTCCTCCCCTTCTGGAACGAGTCGGCCGCCCCAGCCCGTGCCCGAGCTGATGCTCGGGGTGAAAAGTGGCCACTGCTTGCCCTCCCCGGAGCCAAGCCCTTCCGGGGAGCCGCGGTGCCCGTATGTCACAGCCACGGGAGAGTTATAAATGGCTTTGGCAGAACAACCGTGCCGTGGCTGTGGATCAGAAAGCAGCCGAGCCCGATGCCTCCTCGATAGCAGGGCCGAGCGACGAGGCCGCAGACCGAGAGGCCTCTCTCTGTCGCGGATAAAGATGTCACAGAAGGAGAAATGGGAAGCGGGCGGCTTCGCGCCTCAGTGGGATGACGACGCCTGGGTCTGTCCTACCCCCCTCTCCCAAGCGGCGCAGACACCCGCCGCGCAGCTCTGCTGGGGGGGCCGGGGGGACACCCCGCTCCAGGCTGTCTCGGCACGCAGTGTCTTCTCCCATCGCCTGCTCCTCCAGCGAGAGACCCCGGAGGCAGCGGGGTTGGGAGAGCCAGAAAGACAGGAGGGGG
>VZTM01041252.1:27392-42357 GCA_013400555.1 Jacana jacana | reverse complement strand
ATGTTTTGATTACAAAAGCCTCGTCTGGGCTCCCAGCCAAGAGCACTGGCTGCCTAATATACTGAGCACAGACAGGGTTTGGAGTGCCTGTGTCCTCCTCTCCGATCTCACTCTCTTTTNCCTGATGCCACAAGCCCCAGTTCAAAGTGGGAGAAGCCGGGTGAACAATGGAAAATGGATCAGGCAAACAGCTTGACTGCACTGGGTGGCCGTGGATGGGGTCGCCTGATCGGGTATGCATGGCTAGCTGCACGCCCGGCGGGGCACCCGCAAAATAGCTGGGCTCCTGAATGTCCTGGGAGCGCGAGTATCTGCATGAGAAAACAACTGCTGGGTTTGCCTTTTTCTGTGTAATTTCAGTATTCTCTGGGAATGATTTCCCCGCTTTTGAAACGTGCCTCTGGCCGAGGGAGGGAGCAGAAGTGATGCTGCGGGGTCAGCATCGCCGGCCAGACCATGACTAGCAGAGAGCCCACAGTCAAAGGAGAGGGGTCCCCAGTAAGTCTCGTCTGAAAGCTGCCAGAATGACCCCCAGAAGAGTCACAAGTGTCAGGGCTTTGAGGAAGCAGGCAGCATTTGTCTGCTGGGCTCGCAGGTGGCCGCACTCTTCTCTCAGCACCATGTCCCTGTGTCCTCCCCCAGCAGAGATGGGATGCCCTTTCCAGCACCCTCTGAGGGACCCAGATCAGGCAAGAGGCGAAGAGGAGATGGAAGCCCACAGGGGAATATTTTGTTGCCCAAGGACTGACACGCACCCCAACCTTTAGTGAGGGCCCCACGTTGTTTGTACATTAGAACAACCAAGTGGGCCCACTGCTGGTACCTACAACCCCTAGGACCTTTGAGCAGATCAACCACTCAAAAAGCCAAGTTCAACCCCAAATCCAACACAGTTCAAGGGAAGCCTTCAAAAGACTTTGAAGAACTGTGAATTTGGCCTCTCACAGAATCACAGAGTGCTCTGGGGCTGGAAGGTTCCTCTGGAGATCATCTCCTCCAACCCCCTGCCACAGCAGGTCCCACAGGAACGTGTCCAGGTGGGTTTGAATGTCTCCAGAGAAGGAGACTCCACCACCTCTCTGGGCAGCCTCTGCCAGGGCTCTGCCACCCTCACAGCAAACCAGTTCCTCCTCATGGTGAGATGGAACTTCCCACGTCCCGGTTTGTGCCCGTTCCCTCCTGTCCTGTCCCTGGGCACCACTGGGAAAAGCCTGGCCCCATCCTCCTGACACCCCTCCTTGAAGGATTTCTGGGGGTTGATCAGATCCCCCTCAGCCTTCTCTTCTCCAGCCTGAACAGCCCCAAGCCCCTCGTAAGAGAGATGCTCCAGGCCCCTCTCCTCTGCATGTAACTCCAACTATTGGAGATGAGGGCTGAGGCACAGAAGAGAAGGAAGCATGGCTAAGCAGAAGTGCTTAGAGGGAAAGACTGACCCATTTGAATTAGTAGCTACTCAGTGATGAAAGGACACAAACCATTTCCGAGGCAGTGCCTCTGGATTCAGGCTGAGGAAGGAACTGAAGACTCTGCTGTGGATGGAAACTTGGGAAAAGACCCACGAGCTTTGCTGGAGCGCAGGTGCTTGCCGAGAGGTTTGTGATGGCCAAGCCTGAGCAGCAGATGCCAAGAGGAGCCACACGGGGCTTTTTCATGGCCTGGGAGCACAAGGGAGCTGGGAGGACGGTGGTGCTGCCTTGGGTTTCCAAGCTGGCACACCCCGTTGTGAGGGTGGGATGATGGCCCATTTTTGGCTGGGCTGGTGGCCATGGGGACATGGTCAGCCCTGGGAGATGCTGCTGGGCTGGGCCAGGGGGTCAGTGCTCATGGAAACACTTCACAAACACTGTGCTATCATGTTTGTGTGGTGGCCAATGTCCCTGGGCCCGAGGAGTCTGCACATGACGCTGGTGCCTGGGTCCAGGCTCACACAGACCCACACCATCATCCCAAACACCAGGCAGGTTCTTTGCACGGTGCAGGGGAAGCACCATGTGCAGTGGGGTCCCTTGCGCTACCCATGGATCACCGTAGCCAAGGGACCACGTCCCAGTTGGCAAAGTGGAAGCTATGTGTTTGCAAGGGGTTTCTACAGACCCCATGGCTGTGGCATCCCGGGTCCCTGCTGTTATCAGTGGTGTGGCCAAGCTCTTCCAGCAACGACAAGCTCTTCCAGCAATGAGCCATGCCATGAGCAGCCACGAACAGCCCCAAAATACCTTTGCCTTTGCTAATGTCTCTGGAGAGCTGCAGTGCCCTCCAGGGCAGCGTCAGCTCCTCCACTGCCCTCAACCAAACATTTCTCAGCTGCCCTTTACTGTGTCTGAGTGGTATAAATGAGAAACATCTACTTCTGCATCATCATCTGAGACCCATGAGGAGACGAATGCTCAGTTCATGCTACAGAAACCCAGGGGCAAAAGGGCCCCGTCAAGGGAGCAGCATCTGCAGCTTCAGTAGGGCAGAACAGGTTGGTCTGGGGACCTGTTTGTGCTCTTGGGACTCTCACAGGATGTAGAAAGCAGGATCTTATAAATATGCTGAGATTTATGGGGTTATATGCATGCACATGTGTCTGCTCATACCTGGTGCCAGGGCCAGGAAGGGCTGCAGTAACACCAAGGCTTGTCCCCAGCTTGAGGGCTTGCTCTGAACTGTCAAAACCTCCCATTTCCTCTTAAGTCCCAAGACAATCTCAGGATCATTGCCTTCCCATGGGGTCTGTCCTACCTTGGGGTGAGGCCCATCCTCCTGGACCATCATCCCAGCACCAGGGAGCACCAAAACCCAGAGGAAGAGAGGAGAGATTCCCCAAAATCCCTTGGGAAGGAGAGGAGCCAAAGGTGGTCCCCAGCCCCCTGCTCCAGCGAGAAGGGCATGCTGGCTGTGTGGCACTTTGGGGGAGCTGCAGCACCCCAGGACACACCGAATCCCTTCCAGACGAGCACTGTCACCTCGGTGGCTGAAGGCTGTCACCGCTGCTCTCCCGGGCGGTTGGGGGCAGCTATTTCCCAGCAGGCAGCAGCCTGACCCAGAGCTTCAGCCCATGGGTTTTGCATCCATGGGCCACAGGAAGGGTGTTTGGAGAAACCAGCTTAATGACTCACCCGGGAATGTTTCCACCACCCCCAGAATTAATCCCTTTATTCTTCTAAAAGCACCAAAAGACCTTTAATAAGCAGGATGGCCTGATTCTGGGCTCTTTATTGTGCTCTGGTTGCCGTGGACTGGCTTGTGCAGACTCTGAAGCCTACCCGGTGCAGAGGCTGTGGGGCACACCCCGGGTTGGCTCTGCGGCTTCTGCTTTATGGAAGGAGGATCTATGAGCTCTTGCTAACTACTGGCATCCCATGAAAGAGCAGTCCCTGGAGCAGAAGGCAGCCTTCCTTCAGGAAAGCCTGGAAGCTGGAGGGATTCAGAGGGTGTACTGGGGTTTTTGCTGCATTTCCCTGCCCAGGCTGAGTCCCGCCGAGGCTCGGCTGACCTCCTGTGAGCACAGCCTCCCGCTGGCTGCTTGGAGCCCCTGCTCTCTGCTCAGCCCAAAGTCTGCTGGAGATTTTTCTGGGGCAAAGAGAGGAAATCAGGGCACTGAATTCTGTGCTCATGGCAGTGAAATAGCCCCTTTCTCTAGCTGTGCACTGCAAAGCCTCTCCCTGATGAGTTTCACGGCATCGGGGGTTTGTCACTGATTTTGAGGGGGCACCTTCCCACTCTCCCCCAAACTTGTACATTGCTCTTTTCTGTGGGTATGGAAACAGCTGTCTCTTCTCAACTAGATAAGAGTGGAATTGAGTGAAGTGAAAAACCTTACTCAGCCAGTGAAGATGGTTGAACAGTTCATGACACAGACTCTTCCCTGGAAGCGTGTCCCTGCCTTTGCTGAAAAGTGCCAAACCCTGAACCTGACCCTCCCTGCAGCTGGATATCATGGAATCACGGGATTGTCAGAGTCAGAAGGGAGCTCCAGAGCTCCCCCGGCCCAACTCCCTGCTGCAGCAGGGCTGCCCAGAGCACAGCACTCGGGGCTGCATCCAGGCAGGGCTGGAAGGTCTCCAGAGAAGGGGACTCCACACCCTCCCTGGGCAGCCTCTGCCAGGGCTCTGCCACCCTCACCCCAAACAAGTTCCTCCTCATCTTTCAATGGAGCTGCCCGTGTCCCAGCTTGTGCCCATTTCCTCACAGAGAATCTTCTCTGACAGGAGTCTGCCATCGCCCCGCTCCAGGACAGCGTCCATCACTTGCAGAAAGTGTTCCCCCACGGGCTGCCCGCAGAGCCCTGTGCTTCCTCTCTGGCTCTGCCTCGCACAGCGGCTGAAGGAAAGAACCTGATCCCTCGGTAAACCCAGACCTGACTGCCCTGAGAAGCATTCCTGGCATCCCTTCGTCGGCCTTTCCACCAGCAGGAACTGCCTTGGCTTGAAACCCTCCTGCCTTTTCCTTCTGCACCCGGTGAGACTCCTCCAGAGCCACTCCGTCCCGTGCTGCCACTTCTCCCCGCTGCACGTCACCCGTTTCACCCTGGCTCCTCTCCCTTGTTTTTGCACGGCTGCGATTTAGTCAACAGATGGCACTCGGTAACTGCCGGGAGAGGCTGGCAGCCGGCGGCCAAAAAAGCCCACCGCGCCAGGAGCTCGAAGTCTGGCACTTTCGGCGTCCCTCTGGGGTACCGGGGCTGCGGGCAGGCCCTGGGGCCCAGTCTGGCCCCGCACACCGCAGCAACCAACTGGCAGATCCCTCCCGAGCAGAGCCAGCAACCCCGCTCCGGGGCTGCNAGGAAGGAAGGAAGGAAGGAAGGAAGGAAGGAGAGAGAGAGAGGGAGGGAGGGAGGGGAACGGGCGGTCTATCAAAGCCGACTTTCCTGGCAGCCGGGAGGGATCTTTCCTATCAAACACAGAGCAAACTCCCCGCAATAAGCAAACTCCTCCTTTGCCTCTGATCCCTCTGCCAGGGATCTGCAGCATTAAAACCTGTTTCCTCCCGCCAGCCAGGAGAAAGGCCAGTTTATTCCCTAGACCAGCTGGAAACCTTCATTGGGCTTTAACTGGAGAGACTCACAGGGACTAAAGGACCGCTGAGACGTTCACTTCTAAATGTACTGACACACAATTAAAAGGAAAACTACCAAAGCTAGTTAAAGGGTTTGGTGGCAGCTTGGTCCGGCTTCAAATCAGTGAAGATCACGTCTGCCTGTTGGGGCTGCCTTCCCATAGTGACACCAATCACAGCACCAGCACAGCAACCCCTCAGGAGGCACAGAGCAGCCCTGTCCCTGTCAGAGGACAAGTTTGTCCCCTTTCCCACCTCCTCGTGCATCGTCCCAGCCTGCAGGTCCTTGCCCCAAGTCCTGTGGGTGAGATCTGTGCCGGCCTGCCTTTAGTGCCACCTCGAATAACTCAGGATCTCATCCCCTCACCTGACATTTTCCACTCCTGAAAAGCTTGTAATTCTAGTGCAGGGCCTCTGAAGCTGAGTGAACGATAAGAGGATCCATCCTCTTAGTTCTTCCCACTTCCAGACACACACAGCAGGGCCTAATGCAGCTTTGCTGACCCCATTTGCTATCCCGGCCTTTAGATGTAGGACATAGGACCCAGCCTCAGGATGAGTGCCAGGCTGTGGCAAGTGGCTGGGTCAGCCAGTCAGGCAGGTTCTTTCCATCTCTTATGGAAATGCAGTCCTTGGAGAAAGCACAGGGAGCTGCAGACATCAACTGGTCTGCCCTGGGCAGCAGGAGCCAAGGGAGGTTCCCCATTCCAGCCCATGGCTTCAGCCCGGATCCGGGAGGCTGTGGGCAGCCCAACAGCCTCTAACTGGTACTTCTCAAACTGGAAATGAGCATGCCAAGAGCCAGCTGGCTCTTACCATGGTCATGTGCCCCTTGTGAACTACAAAAAGTCAAAATTATTCAACGCAGGGCTGCTTTGGGGCTACAGGGGTGGCAGCATGACCCAACTCCAGTCTGATGCAGGGGGAAAGAATTGCCAAACCCAGCGGCTGCTCTCCGGGCCCACGAGTGCCTCTCATCCCAACCAAGCTCCACCAAAACCTACCAAACCCTTTCACTTCCCTTGGCCAGCAGAACTCAAAAGCAAACTCCAGAGACCAACCTTGGCTCCAGGGTCTACCCCGGACGGAGGACTCTTCCCGGACTGCAGGGGGGCCGCATCGCAGGGGTGCTGCATGGGCTCAGCTTGGGCTTTTCTTGCACAGAGGGTTGAGGCACGGAGCTGATCTGGGGGCCAAGCCCAGGGAAAGCAGAAGGGCCAGCCTGCGAGAGGCACAGAGACGCCTGAGAAGAGAGGAGATGAAAAGGAGAGTCAAGGTGGCAATTAAATATTAAAGGACCAGTTCAACAATAATTAATACTTGAGTGGAGAGAGAGGGTGGAGGCACGTGAAGCGCTTGCAGCCACTTGCTGGCTGTGCCTGGCTGGCTGAGTACTTGGCTCAAGTGGCAGAAAACTCTTGAAATGGCAAATAATCCATGCTCCAGCAGGGTGGAAATCATCATCCGAGAGGGCGAATTAAAACCCAGCTGGAGACACTGGTCCTTCCCCCCCAGCCACGGCCAGAATTTGTGCCACATTGGCCTCATTTCAAGCCTTGAACAAGCAGAGGAGGCTCAGCTTGAGATAGATTTCTATTGCAGTTACCAAGGTCCAAGAGCACACTCTTACCCCTGGGAGGCTTCCCAACCGCACACATCACATCACACTCAGAAAGCAAACCCTGTAAGACACTTGGGGAGCCAGCACACGCACGTGCCCTGTTCTTGCTCTCTTCTGGGCACCCTCTTCAGGTCTCTGGGAGCTCCTGAGCGAGGTGGCCCTTCACTGGGGCTGTGGGCAGCTTGCTGCTCCTTCTGCCTTGGTCCCTCCAGCGGGGACAAGGACGTGGCCCTGGGCTGGGGACACTGTGCAGCACCCACACACATGGCATCAGGGAGGGCTAAAATACAGGGGGTAGAACTGGGTTTGTAAAAAGGAAAGATTCCATTTCCTTTCTCCCTAGAACCCGGCATTTCCTCCAGCACCTTCAGGAGGAACTGGTTCGGAAGGAACTGGTTAAATAACACTCTTCTTTTGATCTGTTGGTATTTAAACCTTTTGTGGAAAAAGGTTTGAAAAAAAAAACCACATTTAAAAATACCTTCTTCTGGAAGCATCAGGTGGGAACTCTGAAGCTCAGCTTCTAACCACAAAAGCAGAAACACTTCAACAATCAGAGATGGACCCTCCTCCTGCACTCTGCTGCTTGCTTTTAAGGCAGAAGGACTGCTTTTCATCCCTCCGTGGCTCTGATCTCCTCTGATGGGCCATTTTGGCCAATTTCCTCTCCAAAACGTCACCTGGGTCCTCCCTGGATGACACTGACTCGCTGGCACTGATGCCCTCAGGACAGAAGAGCTCGGTTCTTGCTGGATCCTGCAGATCCCGTGGGGCTGAGATGCAGCACTTCCCGGCCAGCTCGACGTTTCCTCCCACCGCAGGGGACCGAGCCGGAGCCGGAGCAGCTGGAATCTTGTGGGATCCAGCCATAAAGCTAGTGTTTGTGGTGTGAGTAGGGTCAGGGCTGTTATTGCAGTAAAAAGGGCAAATTCATGGCTGGAGACAGGTTGAGGGGCTGGGTGGTGGTTAATCCCGTGGTTGCGGTGTCGCTGGGCAGGCGATGGGCTGGGGCTGGGCTGGGCTGGCAGCAGCTGCTGCCCGTGTTTTATCAATGAGGGCTGGGAGAGCTAAGGGGCCGGCAGCACTAAGGAGCTTACGGGAGGAAGGTTAACAGGAGCTCAGCTCTGATTAGCAATTAAAACAGTGATGAGGCCTGGGAGCGGCAGCTCAGCCCCGCAAGGGTGGGATGTCCCCATCTG
Source organism: Jacana jacana (assembly GCA_013400555.1). NCBI lineage: Eukaryota > Metazoa > Chordata > Aves > Charadriiformes > Jacanidae > Jacana > Jacana jacana. The sequence continues at coordinate 34,494 of VZTM01041252.1, read as the reverse complement.
CCAGCCCTGTGCGAGCAGGAGGCCTCTCTCGGGCACTCGGTCCCGTGCCACGTTCAGCAGCCGGGNGCAGCCCAGTCCACTGACTGACCACTCTCTCTGGGAAAAACCTTTTCCTCATGGCCAGCCTAACCCTCCCCTGCTGCAGCTTCCAGCCATTCCCTCTCCTTCCATCGCTCATTGCCCGTGAGAAGAGACCAGCACCAACCTCTCTGCAATGCCCTTTCAAGCAGTTGGAGAGAGGGATGAGGTCTCCCCTCAGCCTCCTCTTCCTCACACTAAAAATTAAGGTTGTGTTTCATAGTTCTTCTGTCCTTCATTACACCTGGTCCTACCCCTCCTGCACCTTTGATCATCACCGGCCCAGCAGCCCAGAAACCTGCCAGAACCACCGACCCGGTTGCAGGGAAGCCTCCCCTGCCAGCACTAGCTTCTCCCAACCAGCTCTTATGGTGGGCATTTAAACTCCTCCTGGGCAAGACTGCAACATTCCTGTTTCGAAGCAGTTGTGGCAAAGCTCAGATTCACCGAGAGAAGAGTGATAGGACAAGGTTGTAAAATAAAAAGCTCTGCCCACGTTAAGCCTTGCGAGCCGAGCCCCCTGTCCTGCAGAGCCTCCCTCTGAGTTTCCTTTCCTTGCAGGGACGGGCTCACGCAGGCTGGGGCCCTCTCTCTTCCTTAACTCCCTCAGCGCTGCCTTAACACCCCCAAAAGAGGAAGGGGAGAGCGGCAACCCCTGAAATAAGCCCTGCCACAACGGAAAGAGCAGCCCCATCCTCTCTTCACGGGGCTCCCTGCAGCTCCCAGGCCAACCTCCCTACTGAAAAATGAGATTACCAGGCCGAGAGTCTCCTGGTAACTGATTCCTGGGCTGTGTTTGCCCAGCGCTGATAACACGGGTCCTATCAGCCTGCAAAGCTGCCAGAGGAACCCACGGCAGCACCGGCAACCTCCCAGGAGCATCACTGCTAAGGAGGGGAGAGAGCAGAGGGGAGGAGGAACCCCAGGCTGGGAGGGAGACCCCAGTGCTGGGAGACCCAGAGACCCCATCGTGTGGTTCCTCGGAGGAGGCTCTGCAGGAACACCTGGAATCCCAGAGTATCAGGGATTGGAACACAAACACTCCTGCTGACACGGGAGGGCTCTATGCAAAGAGGGGACGTACGTCTCCAAGGGCCTTCCTACCTCCATCTAACAGTACTTCAGGTAGCTGGAAGGGGTTTTAGAACTTCTGTTTTTTTCCCATTGAAATGTCAGTTCAAGGATAGAGACTTTTTTTCCACCTGAAAAGCCCCGTGTCAGCAAATCTCCCGATTCAAAAGAAAAAGGGGAAAAAAAGTATTGTGAGACCTGGGAGCTGTGGCCCTTCTGGTGCTTCCAGCCGCAGTGCCCAGCTGTACAGACAGCGGGAAGGAGCTCATCCCTCACCTGCATCTTCCTCACCATCAACCCAAATCCCACTCTTGTGCAAAGCCGTGCCACTGCACAGCTTAGAGGCCCCAGGTGTTCCCAGCAAATGCCCCCCCCCGCTGTCCTGCTGTCACAGCTATTAACAACCCGTCCTTCTGGAGTGAAAACTTGGTGCCTGAGACTCACTGACCTGCAGTTTGCCCTTTCCAGCAACAATTTCCCTGCAGCCAGGAGCAGGTACGGCCTGAGAAAAGCAGGCTGGGCAGAGATGCAATACCAGGGCTTTCCTGAAGACTCAACCTCTTCCAGGTAAGTGGTCACACACCTGCATTTATTCTTCAGGTTTAAAGAAGAGGGTGTTTGCCCCATTATCATGGCCAGATCTCCTTTCCTGGACCACAGAGAGATGGGTATTTCAATGCTGGGCCTTAGTGTGCTCTGAGACACTTGGGTACAGCCTACTTTGCAGAATAAGGCTTGAAATGTGGGGTCATGATCTGCAGGAGCCTAGGAAAGGGGATGGCTGGTTTTGAAGCGTTAGATCTCAGAGGAGAATGTGGCAAGTGCTGGCAGGACTGCCCTGTGCCGGCCATTGGCAAGATCTGCAGCTCCACTAAAATCCTGCTGTCGTTTTCAAGCCTTCTGGAAGCTGGAGAAGGTGTTGTAACAGGCACCGCTAGGCAAGGTGTGTTGATATAGCCCAGCATTTTCTCTGGCTGAGAACTTAGGTCCCAAATCCTCACCAGAGGAATATTTGCAGGCAGAGGATCCGCCGGGCTGGGGTGTCTGGGGCTGCTCTGAGGGAGCTGCCTGACTGTCAGTCCCTCCAGGAGACAGTGTGAACATATGGGCTGCTTCAGAGCAAACGTGGCCGCGCTCCCAGCACGAGGCACCGCAGAGAAGGGTACAAGCCATCTACAGTGAGATTCTTCCCTGCCAAGAAAATGCTGAATTGGGTCTCCATGGGCCTCCTTGTACCCTTCAAACACACAGCAAGCTCATCACATCTCTTATTTGCTGCAGCTCACGATATACTGCTGCCCAGGAAGGTACTTATCATAGAATCATAGGATCATTCAGGTTGGAAGAGACCCTTGGGATCATGGAGTCCAACCATCAGCCCTACTCTACAAGTTTTCCCCTACACCAGATCCCTCAACACCACATCCCATCTACTCTGAAACTTGCCATGTGCCCGGTACCTTCTCAGCCCGTGGTATTGGTACAACAGCCACTCAGAGGTCTCCAGCTCCACAGGGACCTCACCACCCCAAGAAGCAGAGAGAGGCCCTGCAGGGACCTCTCCTCCCTGTGTGGCCTGTGGGCCATGCTCCAGCACACACCCAGGCCATGTGAGGGGCATAACTGGCCATTTCAATTGTCCCATGAGCCCGACTCCTCAGTGCCTTTGGAATCTTGTACCTCACACCGGAGCACACGCTGTGGAGCCAGGAAGCACACCATGCTTCCCATGGGCACAGGCGACTTGGCACAGGTTTTGGAGGGTGAGAGCTCCTCCAAGCCCAGCCCGGGCCAGAGCAGTCACAAACTGAATAAACAGGCACTCCACCTTATTTTTTCAGTAGTTATGTCTCTCAGAACAGCCCGAGGAAGGCAATCCTGGGCAGTTCAGCTGAGTCAGGGAGATGGAGTTGGGAGGAGGACAAAGAGGGGCTCTGGGCCGTGCAAGTGTCTGCAGAGAGACCTAAGTCCCGCTGCCGTGCCGTGCTGCCAGTGCAGCAGATCAGAGCAGCTCTGAAAGGGACACCAACCAGGCACCCACCTTTCTCCTTAGGCACCCAGCACCGATGGTTTTGGCCCAGGTGTCAGCCTAGATGTAAGAGGCTCTTCGGATAAGCAGGTCTGACTCGAGTCTTGGCATTCCAACCCAATTTCTGGCTCTGAATTCAGCCCTCCTGACACTGCAGTAGGGGGGTGGCTGCATCCCCCTGCAAAACAAGCCCCGTGCAGTGAAGGTGAGTGGGGCTCCCTGTGCTAACACAGCACCAGCCCCACCACAGACCTGCTCTCTGGCTGCAGAAGCCATTTCACGAGCTGAGACTGCAGGAGGTTTATGAAGCAGAAGAGGCCAGGACTGCTGCTGCTGTACCCATGGAGATCTTCCAGCACGGGAGGTGCCTGGCACGCTGTCGCTGGCTTCGAGGAGCAAAAATACCCTTGCTATTTTATTGCTCCAGTGAGCAGTGACAGGCCCGGGCTGGAACGGAGCTGGCTGCGGATCTGCGAGACGCTGCACACTGCCTGGAAGCAGGCAGCCTGCTGCACACCAGTGCAACCACCTCCAGCCTTGCCCTGACCACGCTGACTCCAAGGCCTTGGCTGTCTGGGAAAAACTCATAACACGAGTGATTTTGCACTGTCCAGAACACCACGGTGGTGCCACCCTTGCGAGCAGTCTGCTTTGCGTGGGGATGTCCCGCCAGCCGGGGCAGCACTGCCCGCTGCGAGAGAGGCACCCCCTTCCAAAGAGACCAGTCCAGACCACTCTGCCTCCACCCTGCCGACTCAGCCATCCTCCTTTGCCAGGTGCTGGGGAAGAGAACGTTCCTCTGGATGAAAGATGGTCTCAGCTTGAAGGAATTGTCTTGTGGGCATCGCTGATGTTCCTAAACCAGTTTGGGAACCCCATTTGCTCATCCTTCCTGCTCATTCTTAGGTTATTTTTTCTGTGTGGGGATGAGATCTTGGGACCAGCACGTGCCTCCCCTAGGATGGCACCGAGATGTCATCTCCCAGTCTCAAACTGGCCAAGCACAGAGAGGCCACAGAGTGGCACCATCCTAAATGGCAACGGGCTCTGTGAAGAGCAGCAGCTCCCGGGGGACGGCGTGTGCCGATGGGCACAGGCAGCTCCTCTGCTGCTGCAGTGCTGGGGAGAGAGCCAGGCAGATTTTGAAGAAGGGACTATTGGCTTCCAGCTCTTCAGCCACCAGAGCCAGCCCCGCTGCAGGGGGGGTGCAAGCCCATGCAGCAGGTCCAGGTGAAGGGCTGGGAGGAGCTCCTGCTCCCGGCCAGCCCCTCCCTTGGATGTGGATGGTGCGGCACCACCGCGGCCATATTTGCAGCAGTCTGTTCATCTCAGTTGGCAGCAGGACTGCGGGGCTTGCTGATCCTCCCTCCGTGCTGGCACCGGCTGCTCCTGATGCCAGACACACTCAGCAGAGCAGGGAAGCAGCAGAACCCGGGTGTCTGGCCAGAAAGGCAGGGCCTTGTTTTGTAGCCTCCCCGTCCAACATGGCTGCACCGGCTGGTAGAAACGCCCCAGCTGGGGATAACCCCGTGGTGTGTACACTCTCGTGCTGCTTGTTAGGGATCCCTTCTGTCAGGGAAGAAAACCCTGAGGATCAAGCTGGCAGCCGGTCACAAGGGGTTCCTCAGGGCTCAGTGCTGGNTGGTGTCCAGTTCTGGGCACCTCAGCACAAGAGAGATCTGGAGGGGCTGGAGCGAGTGCAGAGGAGGGACACGGAGCTGGGGAAGGGCCTGGAGAATAAGGGTTATGAGGAGCCATTGAGGGAGTTGGGATTGTTTAGTTTGAGGAAGAGGAGGCTGAGGGGAGACCTCATCCCTCTCTCCAACTGCTTGAAAGGGCATTGCAGAGAGGTTGGTGCTGGTCTCTTCTCACGGGCAATGAGCGATGGAAGGAGAGGGAATGGCTGGAAGCTGCAGCAGGGTAGGGTTAGGCTGGCCATGAGGCAAGAATTCTTCCCAGCAAGAGTGGTCAGAGCCTGGACTGGGCTGCCCAGGGAGGGGGTGGAGTCCCCATCCCTGACTGTGTTTCAGAGTAGATTGGATGTGGTGTTGAGGGATCTGGTGTAGGGGAGAACTTGTAGAGTAGGGCTGATGGTTGGACTCCATGATCCCAAGGGTCTCTTCCAACCTGAGTGATTCTATGATTCTATGACAGCGGGAACCAACTGGACCAGTCTGCTGCTGGCAGGTCTCTGCTGTGGGTTGCCATGGCAAAGACCCAGCTCCCGCACTGCTGACAAGCAGAAAAAAGCCAAGGTGATGTGACGTGACGTACTGACCAACCGCTCCAGCCCCAGCCTGTCACAGCAGCCCCCAGGGCCACAGCAGCCCCAGTGCCTGTCCCCAGCAGCGCTTCACGGGGAGCATGAGCCCTGCTGCAGTCCCTGGGTAAGGGCAGTTTGGAAACAGAAGAAAAGAATCCCTGTCTGAAACACCTCACAGGAACCTGCCGAGCTGTGGGAGTGAGGAAGTGTGATCCCCCCACTTCACAGAGACGGAGTTCACACGTGGGGCTGAGCCAAGCGACAAGCCGTAGGATGTGACTGTCTGCCAGAAGCTGTGGGCTGTTTGCAATCCAGCCTTTCAGCCCCCGTGCCTTTATTATAATTATCATCACTGTCGTGAGCAGTACTGTTATTGAGGAAGAAAGAAAAGGAAATAGCACCCATGTCCTTGTCATCACGTTAATGCCAGCCAATCTTTTCAGCAGATACCAGGTTTCGGTCTTTCCTGCTGGGCCACATAATACAAGCTACTCTGTAGCTGCTCCTCATGGAGTATCTGATCCTACCAGGCCAGCAACATTTCTGTGGCTAAGGCTCAGAAAAGAGCACTGGTCCCCCTGGGAATGGGCAGCACCCTGTGGCACAAATCATCACGCTGGGATGCCCTGGGTGCAGACAGCACCCTGCAGCCCAGCCCGGTGGGGGTCATGGTGCAGGGACACCAGGGTTGCCTGCAACCTGTCCTTATAAACTCCCTCTTGATGGGCTGGCAGAGGCATCGGCCTGAGTCAGAGAGAATCACCCAGCCCGGCATTAGGAAAAGCTTCTTGTCCTTTAGAGTGTCTCGGGCATTTAAGTCATTAAGGCAGGAAGGGCTTATTCTAAGCAGCCGGGGGATTAGTGGGAGTTACAGGATCCTCACTGGTCTAATACTCTCCCTTTTTCCTTCAGCTTTCCTATAGCAGGGGAAGCAAACAGGATGCCACCTTCATGAGAAAGAAGGTCATGCTGCAGTGAGGGCCATGGGAAAGGAGGTCATAGCCATCACCATGGCCACGCATGGGATGATGAGAAGGGAGAAGGTCACTGTCACTCCTGTGGCCATACACACAGCCATAAGGAAGGCCCAGGCCCTTCCTAGCACAAGTAGTGTCACGGGAGCGGCTGCAGGAGGAGGAGCCACCCTGAGTCTTCCACAAGCTCCATGGGAAGCTCTCCCCTCAGCACAAGGGGACACGTGTGGCTGGAACGCAGCTCAGGGCAACTTCATGGAAGCAGTCCCCGATGTCAGCAGGATCCTGCAAGGAGGGGAATGTGTCTGACCTCCCTGTGTTCTCCCTGCTTTCAACTCAGCTGTTTAAGAACTACCACCTATTTAAAGAAATTGCTTACTTATTTAACCTGCTAAAATCCAGAGAGTCAGCCCACAGGCTTCAAACTGCTGCCCTGCCCCTGCCCCTGCCCCTGCCAGGAGGGTCTGGGAGTGCTTCTGGGACCGTCCCATCTTGGGCCAAAGCAGGAGCACAACCACTGAGATGAAGGTGCTGCCACTCAAGCAAGGCCAGGCTGGACGGGGCTTGAGTAACCCGGTCTAGTGGAAGGTGCCCCTGCCCATGGCCGGGGGGTGGAACTGGATGATCTCTAAAGTCCCTTCCAGCCCAAGCCACTCCCTGATTCTATCATTCTACGACTTGTGCGCT
>VZTM01041252.1:14057-24482 GCA_013400555.1 Jacana jacana | reverse complement strand
GCGACGTGTGGTGCCCGGCCCCTGCCCGGGCTGCCCCGGGCACACACCGTGCGGAGCCCACCCTGTCGGGGAAGACGGCCCTGCTCGGCCTCGCCGGCGGGTTTTTAATCTGGCAACAGGATGAGCTCTCCCGTCTGCAGCAGCGGGTGAGCTATTGTTGGTGCAGCTCAGCATGTTTCAGCCCTCCCTGCGCCAGGCTCGGGGCAAGCCGGGCTCTCACTCCAGAGCTCTCTTCTCTGGAGCCCCGCAGCCCCCAGCCGCCCCCCGCTGCCCCACATGCTCCCGTTCCTGCTGCCTCTCACCAGGCTGGCGGCCACAAGCCTTGGCATTTTCTGGAAACATCACAACAAGCCCCATAACCACGGGCAAGGAGCCATCCCCAAATTTGCAAGCGCGCTGCCAGTTGTTAGACCGGAGGCAGCGGCTCTCCCGAGCTCCCCAGACCCTCTTTGACCGGAGCACACCCCGAGGTCAGCAGCACACAAACCCCTTCTGAGAGCCGGAGAGTTTCGCTTCGGTCCGATACGGCATATTGGTGTGGGGGCACCCCCCCGGCCCCGGCCTGCCTGGGGGCACCCACGGGTCAGCCTCTTCTCCTGAGATGGCTCTCAGAGAGGCCGGGGCGCTCGTGGGTCTCGCTGAGTGACTGCACAATCCGGCAGGGGTTTAAATCTTGGGCGTGGGGTGGGGTGGGAGCTGCGGCTGGAGCCCCCTTAGCTTTGCGTGCCCGAGCGAGCCTCCCTCATTCCAACAGGGCTTTCGAAANGGGGCGCTCGTGGGTCTCGCTGAGTGCCTGCACAATCCCGCAGGGGTTTAAATCTTGGGGGTGGGGTGGGAGCTGCGGCTGGAGCCCCCTTAGCTTTGCGTGCCCGAGCGAGCCTCCCTCATTCCAACAGGGCTTTCGAAAGGAATGCTGCACACACACACACACACCCCACGAGTGAAGTGGCAGAGATGAGTTGAGCCACCTGAAAGAGGTGTATTTTGAGCGTCACTCGGGCTGCCCACTCAGAAACTGAGATTTATGGCAATAAAGTGCAAGAAGACAGCTCTCCCCCCACCCCCCCCCACCCCGAGCATGCGTACACCTAAAGGCAGGGCTCTTCATACACAGCCACTGAGGGGCTGGCTCCCTCGTCCCCGGCCTCGGGCCCTAACCAACGCTCTTTGCCATCACTGCTCAATTCATCACCCCCAAAACGCAGGTGCTTGAAAACGCTGCCTTCCTTCTGGCCTTTGTCCAGCTGGGACACCAAGGTGCTGTTTTCCTTCCTCTTTTTCGTTTGCCTTCCATTTCTTTTTGTTTATTTGGCTTCAAACCAAACCCAGGCACAGCAAACAGGGTTTTCCCAGCCCCCTCTCGCAGGGCCGGGGCAGCCAGAGCAAAGGGCATCCAGCGCTGGGGACACGGCGGGGATCTCGAGCCCTCTGGGGCCAGAGGGAACCCCATCACACACACCTGCACCCCAGAGCAGGAGCTGCCGGGGGTAAAGCTCTTCAGATCAGTCAATGGGGAGGATTATAAAACCAAACTTCCCCCGGCAGACTACGTGGGCAGCCGTGTTTTGCAGTCTCATTCATTTTTCACGATGGCTTTAACCTACTCGGCAGCCTCAGTAACCAGAAGACGGTAGGTGACGGGCACCATCCCGCTGCAGGACCCAGAAGGCAAAGCAAAACCCAACTGCCCGGGGATCTCTGGGTGCAGGAGGGGTTCACCCAGCCCCAGGAGGAGCAGAACAGCTCGGGAGGTGCCTGTCTCCCCGTCAGCCAGCCCAGGCGAGAGCGCAGGGCAGCGAGCCCTTCCCTCACCTGCAGCCCGTAGGAAACACAGGAGAGCTTTCCCCCAGGGCTCCGGTGCTGCTCGGCTGGTGGCATGGCCAGAGGGAAAACCTCTGGCTAAATTCCATGAGAAAAACCCCCATTCTGAAAAAGCCATTTACAGCTCCCAAGGAAAAAGCGGCGAATCCAGGTGGAAGCTTCTTTTTTTTATGAATGAGATTTTGCAGTGCTTAATGCCCAATTGAGCAAAGGTTCCCGGGGGAAAAGGGCTCTGGTTGTAGCCAAGACACAGGCTCTTGCCCTTTCTCTCCCTCGTTTTTGTTCCCCCTGGAGACTCCAGTCAACACAAGTTGTAGTTTGACTCCAGCCTCAGACGGCTCCGTTCACTCCGTGGGTGTTTCCCAGCTTTCATATGCAAAGTGCTGCTCTCCTCATCCTCTCCTTAGAAGCAGACACTGAGATAATCTTTCTATTTTAAAAAAAATGGAAGTGCTTATAGAAACGGTCTGAGGGATGAGGGTGGAATTAGACCGACCAATAAAGAAGCCATTTCTTCGAAATGCAGAATATTTTGGGCCCGTTTCTGCTCTCTCAGAGACGAGTGTGCTCTGCTGCTGCCCAGCTCCGAGGGAAGAAAGACCTGTGCCAAGGAGACGGTGCTGCTGAGGGGAGGTGACCGCATGCTGTCATTGCCCTGCCCCACAGACCTTCCTCCACCCAAGAGCAGCTCCCTGTGGGGGCGGAGTGACACTGTCCCCGGTGGGAAGGAGCTGGGGCAGGCAGCCCACACAGCAGGATTCTGGCTGGGGCTGTGGTGCTGAGGCCGGTGGGAAGGTGGGCAGTAAAGCTGTGTCCTGCTGCCACTTTCTGTGGGGCAGGGTCTGAGCTTCACAGTGGGGATGGTGGTCTCTTGGGGTAGGGATGGAGCCTACGCCTGGGGATGGGCTCACAGCATTCAGTGCTTGGCTCCTGCCAGACTGCAGTGTCCCCACTGTGTCCTCCCTGACTGTGTTTAAGAGCAGATTAGATGTGGTGTTGAGGGATCTAGTGTAGGGGAGAACTTGTAGAGTAGGGCTGATGGTTGGACTTGATGATCCCAGGGGTCTCTTCCAACCTAAATGATTCTATTCTATTCTATTCTATTCACTGCTTGTGGCCCAGAAGAGGTGGGACAGCAGAAAGCCCTCTCCTCACACACCTTGACTTATCTTGCCTGGTTTCTGGTAGGAAGAAGCTTCAGTCCTTTCTCTGGTTCCCCCGCCGTGAAGTCGGCTGCCTGTGCCCTGGCACTTGCCTCAGAAAAGCCCTGCTGTGCTCCAGGTGGCTCGAGCAGTTCCGTCACTTGGATTATTATTATACTGTGTAGGCATCTCAAAGGAAGAGATGGGGAACCAAACAGTGTGAGAAACACAGCTCCTTGTGATGGGTAACAGGGGCAGTCAACTCCAGGCTGCCCTTTGCCCTACACCTCCTCCTTCCCTCCTTTCCCACCATCTCTTTGGTTGCATCCAGCTGAGCCTGAAGAAGAAAACAGAGGCTGTCAGGCTGCTCTGTCAGGTTTGTGGTGGCTGGGACACCGCTGCTGCCCACTCAGTCCCAAAGATGGCAAGTATCTGACATGGCCCAGACTGGGAATGAATCTTAAAAAGAAGTTTCTCTTCCCCTGATATTGCCCTTTCCCAGCGTGAGCGTGGCAAGCAGAGCCCAGTGCGCTGCCCTGCTCACCTCTTCTCCTGCCTGACACCAAAAAGGTATGACAAGCTCCCCCACAACCAGTGTTCTAGCAGAGTTCAGGCTCCTGCAGGCCCAGAAAAGCCTTAGGGACGTGGTTGCAGGCAAAGAAGGTGCAGCCTCCATCCCCGGCAGATCAAATGTTAAGCCTGCCAGCACTGTGGCTAATTGGGAGTGTCACAAGCCAAGGCTCGAGTTCTGCAGAGCTGCCAGCAGCGATTATCCAAACCCATCATTACTGGTGAGCTCCAGGTTTCCCTGGAGATTTTGGATAACCAAGGTCACACCGTCACGGAGTTGGAGAGAGGGGAGCATGAGCATACGGCAACTCCTATCCGGGGGGTGACTGACAGAGCTGTAATTATCTAGTCTGGAAAGGAGATAATGGAGAAGAGTCAGGAATGAATGATTTGAAGGAGCCAAAGTTATTCTAAAACATGAAGTCACGGAGCAGGCAGGGGACTGAGTTAAGAGACAACGTGCGGGGGAAGGCTGGAACTTGACAGCATTTCACAGCAAAGATGGTAAACACGAAGAATGGACTTTCGTGTGAAATATCAGCATCCAGTACATCAACGGATGTGCAGAGGAACTGGAGGCAATCTGTGATATCCAAGAGTTTGTCATCTGCTCTCCCCACCAGCAGGTTTTGTAGCTGAGGGGCTTGGGGAGGAGGAATGTTTCAAGGCGTGCTTCCTGCAGCTCCCTGGCCATCTTCACAGTGGAGTCTCTGAAACCCTTTCTCTTCCATCCAGGGTTACACATCCACCATCAGACGGGGCGGATGTGGCAGTGCAGCCATCAGACTGACTTGGTTCTGAAAAGCCTCCAGTCCCGATCCCCTGTGCAGATCCTGCAGTTGGAATGAAAAAGAACTTCGGTTTCCCTTTGAAAAATGAGAGAACAGCAATAATGTATAGATGGGGCAATGCCAAGGGCACACGTTGTCAGCGCAGCAGCGGCTCTGTGAATTATTACAGCTGGTAGGAAACCACCACCTATTTAAAGTGTGCAAAAATTAGGAAAAACTAGAGGATCAAGGTAGAGGGAAAACAGTAACATCGAGGGAATGAGAAAAGTCTAGACCTTGCCAAAGCATAGCACTGCTACAGCCCCGGGTCTGATGAAAACTCCCCGAGCCAGGACTGTTAGTACAGAACTCCAGGCCCCACTGCAGTCGCTGGACGCCTGGGAAGAGGGGGAAGAACTAGAGGTTAAGCCTGAGGGAGGGGATGGAGGGGCACAGTCCCCATGTCTTTGGGATGTGGTGGGTAGCACCTCCCAGTCAGGCTGCTTCTGTAATTTTTATAGATGGGCAGTGACTAATTAAAGATCTCATTTTATGTGCTGCCTACCAGCAACAGCAATCTGTCTTCTGCCTGCCTGCAGCACACTGCCCCGTGCTGCACCAGCTGAACCCAGAGCCCTCCCGGGGCAGGGGTGGCTCTGATGAGGCTGTAACGACTCCAGACAAGACTTGAGATGACATCTCATAACCAGCTTTGCTGGCATTCCATTTATAACCCCATGTATTGCAGCCATGCACACCAGTCACAGGTCTGTAGTCTGTTGTAAACGATCCTTCTATAGAGCTGTAACACAAATCCCGTGCTTGAAAGGCTGGATAATCCTGCCCCTAATCCATCTGGGAGGGGGCAGCAAGGCCTCCATGCAACGTGGCTGATATTACTCTGTGGGTGAGTGGGATAGCGTCGCCACAACCTGCTCAGGAGCTCCTGCTCAGGCCAACAGCGCTCCCTCTCGCCACCTGGGACTAGCTCGAGCCTTACTGGTGTTCTGGGTTGCAGAGCAGAGGGGGCCAAGCGCTGGAACTGCTGGGGACAGCCTGCCAAGCTTATCTCAGCAGGGTGTGCTCACGTCTGGGCACCGGCCTCAGTGCAAGCTGTCCTCCCAGCCACTTTCTCCAGCCATCGTCACAGGGAACGTGAATGGTCTTGCAGATTCAGCTGGTGTTGCTCTCGGAGTGTACAGCTTCTTCCAAGGATGCAAAGGTCACTTACACAGACACCTGCATACTATTTTAATAGCATTTGGCCATTTCTTCTCTCCTTCTTTGACCACTACCAGAAATGTTCAGCAAAGGAATATGATGACTTGCTTAGTTTGAGGAAGAGGAGGCTGAGGGGAGACCTCATCCCTCTCTCNATGATTCTATGATTCTATGACCCAAAATAAAATCTCCCACGTAGTTTCCCCCTCCTGCACTGCCTGCGCTTCCGAAAACCAGCACTTGGATGTCCCTTATTGCTTCTGAACTCAGTGTCATTGGGAGGAAGGCCCAGGACCGTGCCCTCTGGACCTGTGCTGCAGCTTGCTTCTGCCTTAAGAGCTAAAATTAGCATTGAGGGTGTCTGAGCAGTCGAGATTCCTGTGTGACTAGTCCCTGGACTGGTTCACTGTGCAGGTAGAGCTGGGTGTGATGTCTGGGCCACGAGTCTCCGCTGCTGTAACTGCTACTGCACACGTTACCCTGTTACAACGATTGTAATGAACCAAGCTGTTTTTTACAGTCGTGTACCATAGTTTCTCGGTGTTGATAAACCCAGTTGCTGTTGGGAAGTACACAGCACAAGCTGCCACGGCCAAGAGGGCCTTCTGTCTGGAAAAAATACCAATTTTTGAGCGATGCTGAGCTAACAGTATTCTTCAAATCCCTTTTGCCACTGATATTACCAGACCATTTCACTTCTTCTGTGGCTGAATGAAAAGGCAGTGAGAAGGGCTCTGCAAATCTTCAAAATTATTCCCTTCTCGAACATTTTGCCCTCATTTGTTTTCCCCCATCGCACCGGGTGCCTCAGGCTACAATTCATCTCACTGAAGTCTTGCTCCAGCACTCATCATTCTTTGATGACCCGAGACACTTTGTGATTCTAGCTGGCCTGAATCATTCCTCATGCTTAATCCTCGACACCAGACACGACAGGAAAACCCCCAACTCAGCCGTAGCCACCATGGCACGTGCTCTGCTGTTCCCAGGTTGTGCTTCCTTGTCCAGCCTCAGGTTGCAGGGTGCTCCTGAAACCCCCTGACGCCTTGGCCAGCTGCATCTCCTGAGACAGCAGCTCCTAAGGCATTCCTGGGGGCACTGCCACCTCAGTCTGCTGCCTGTGAAGGTGTTTTTAGTGTCACACAGACTAACCAGTCCCTCAAAGCATTATCCAAACTTTCTCCAAGCTGGCAAAATCTCTCAGGTTCCATAAATTGAGAACTGTAGGAATGGAATGATGCATGGAGAGAAGAGAGCCTATCCTGCAGAGACCTCATTACTTGGGAGCGGAAGTCTGCAACTGTTTTGTCTCAGTAAATTGAGCAGTCAGAGGAAAGTCAAGCTTCAGAATACCTTGAGAGATTCCAGTCCACCCCCTTCCTGCACACCAAGACCAATAATACCTGTTGCTGACACCCCTGGGAGATGTTTGTCTAAAGTGATCCTAAGAGGCCAGTGGAGTCTGCAGGCCGTGGGAGCCATGGGGGCCTGTGCCAGGCTGGAGGCTGAAGCCCCTTTGCACCCTCACAGCCATCAGTTGCCTTCCCTGAACACTTCACTGTTCCGTGTCTTTTAGTGCCAGGGGTGATTCACTCTCCTGCTGTCCCAAGGTGGAGCACAGCCAGTCCTCCTGCAGAGCAACCAAAGAAATTCCTCTGCCCAAGAACTGCAGGAAATGGAGCAATTTGTCTTCACACGCAGCCTCCTTTGGTGTGGCCGTTTGCCCAGACCTCTGTAGCCTCTCCGGGGTCCTGAGCTGGGGTCCTGAGCTGGGGCCCTGCCCATTGTCACCAGCCAGTGTGTTCTGTCCCCTCCACAGTGAAATATCTTGGAGAATTGTTTGAGGGGATGTTGCCTAATTTTTTGGATTTTTGGAGCTGCACACACGAATATGTGACAGGTTCTCCATCAGCTGAAGTGAGTGAGTCACGGATGCCTTTGTAAAAAGCATAATCCAGCTCAGCCCTGAGGCTGCTCCTGGTACGGCACCGAGTGGGCGAGGTTTCACATCTGGTGCTGTGCAGGAGGCCTGGGAGAATCTCCAGCTTGCGGGATGCGATTCCCCTGCGCGGCCTTTCCACTGCTCGGCTCTTTTATCACACCTTTGTTTTCTCTCACAGAGAAAAGCAAAACGCAGGACCTTGCCAGACCTGCCTCGCCATGCCAGAGATTGGGAACACCGAGCCCAGCTACAGCGGCACTTCCTGGGAACGCATCTGCCCGGTCCATCACTGCCCCATTCCTGCATCCCCCAGGCTGGGGGGAGACCACCTGCCCTCCTCCAGCCACACGCTGGGGCCAGTCTCCACCCAGTCCAATGGCCAGGTGCCATCGAGCTCCCAGGACTCGCAGCAGCCTCACCTGTACTACCCCTGCAACCAGCAGGAGCCCCAGGGCAGCTATGGCCTGCCCCCGCTCCCCGGGCACGGCGAGAGGCCCATGTTGTGTTCCCACCTTTCCAGCAGTGATCCTGTGCCAGCTTCCCACCACGAGGCCTCAGAAACCCCCTGGAAACAGTGGTCCCCGGGGCAGCGGCGGCCGGTGCAGCATCACGTTGTAACAGTCAGGTACGAGGAGGGGCTCAGGGGTTTGCAAAAAGCATCTCCTGAACTTTGGGGTGAGAAGCGGGAGGGGATGAGGAGGCTCTGAGCAGGAATGCATGAAATGTGGCTTTGCTCCTCAGCTTGGGACTGCAGCTGCCCCACCAGGCACAGAGGGGTCCAGTCGGAAGGGTGTACGGGATCTGCCAGTCCCACCCCAGTGAGAGGCAGGATTTGTCTCTCAAGGTGACTCCTTGGATAAAGCCAAGGTTGCTCCTAGATCACACAGCTGTGTTTATGCCCCTCTTCTGTGATCTTTGTATTTTCTCCTGCACTGCAAGGCATCCAGCTGGCTAATCCTTTATCTTGGCAGAGCCTCTCTGCGATACGATCACAGGTAATGTCTTTTTCTCCCCCCACTGAAGCTGCTGCCTGTGCTGGAGGGGAGAGGCAGCAGAGGGTAAGCACTGAGCAGTGAGAAATACCCAAATGGGGAAGAGTATTTGGCTTTCCAGCTTGGGTGGCACCAAGGGCATAAATTCTGTATTGTCCATGATGGAGTTGGGCAAACTCCATTTGTGTGCAGAGCTTGGGTGGTGGAGGCTTCTCAGGACACGCATGGATGGGCATCCCCAACACCCCAACACCTGAGCTACAGCCTCTGCCCCTTCCAGTACCAGCCATGCTTCCTGCCTGTGCCCTTTGGAGCCCACTGTGGGCACTAAAGATCACAACCCCTTTGGTAGCACAGCAGAAGCCACCAAAGTCCAACAGAAGATGGCACAGGATTCCTTCCCTTTGCACAGCAGCGCAGGGTTATGCGCAGAAGCCCTTTATGGTCTCATTTTCTAGCCATTAGCAGAGGATTTAATTTGCTTGTTTGCCGTGTAGAGCGATTGCAGTCAGAGGAGCAGAGCCTGGATCTGCTTTAGCTCGTAGGCTATCAACAAAATTGTCAACTACATTCTCTCTAACAGGTTATTTGAGTCAGAAACGCAGCTGGATTGCAAATCCCTGGCAGAACGTGCAGCACCAGCAGACAGAGAAGTGATAACATAATAATGCTAGAATGGGGTTTTTAATCCAAACAAATCTGCTTGAGAAGCTATTGTGAGAGAATTAGCGCAGGATGGGCAGCGTGCTGCCAGAGAGAGACCTCTCCCTGCTAATCTGCTGAGGATTTTTCTTTGCTCCTCTCTCTCTCCCCAGTCTACAGAGCTCCAGTGTGATGAGGAAAACACAGTATAATGTATTACACGTGCCAGAGAGTGAGGAACGCTCCTCCCTTGCTTTTCCATTTCTTCCATTCATAACAACCTGCCAGGAAGGATGAGGCACCCCAAGGTCACCAGTTGGCTGCCCGGGGACAGAGCAGGACCATCTGCCCCGCACAGATGTCCAAGGGCAGCAGCAACTTCTCCCAGTCTAAGCCAAGAGGGAAGGGAGGAGGGAGGACTCGCTGAGCTGAGCTGGGCATGGCCCTGGAATGAGGAGGAAGCCATGGCTGGGAGCAGTTTGCTGGGAGCTGCATCCCAACCCAAAGCCATGGGGACATGTCATTGGAAACAGAGAGCAGAATGAGGGGTCCCTCAGATAGGGTGAGCCCCCGAGGTGCAGCTCTGGGCTGTCAGTGGAAAGCTTGTCCTCAGAGATTCATTAACACACATAACCTGGGATCCCCCGGGCAGGGTTCTGCAGTTTGTTCCTCAGAGCCCCACAAGCAGGAATGACAAATGCTCCCCTGGGAAGGAAACCCCAGTAAAATGCTAGAGCAGTTCCACTGGGCTTCTGCTGCGCTAGACTGGACAGATGCTGTCTCTGGAAGGGCCCCCAGGAAGTAAGCGAGAACCAGCTTTTTGGAAAATCCTTCCTGAGCTGAGCAGGAAATAAAACCTGGCATCGCTAGCCCAGCTGATGAAACTTAATAGAGGGATGCTCTTGTCAGAAACAATTTGAAAATTCAGCAGGAAAGGGCTTAAAACAGCTGGATTTTCATGGATCGAGCTGTGGCGCCATTTCTACGGGATTACATTGCCAATGCCCATTACTTTGCACGGGGGTTTCTTAGATGGGCTAAAGCCTGGAGTGACCACGTGTCTTCCCGTCCCGTTTGCTTCAAACGCCAAGGGGAGAGGGAAGGACTCGGTTACTCATCAGGCTAATTCAGGTATCACCAGCACTCCCGCAGCAGAGGCTCAGCTGGGTGCTCTGCAGCCCCTGCCAGCCTGACCTCGCTTGTGAGCAGCCCAGGAAAATAAGAAACGAATGTATCTCTTTCTTCTTTTTTTTTCTGCCTGCAGGCATGACAAAGCTTTCAGGATGCCAAAAAGGTATGTTTAATATCAAAAGCTTCCTGGCCAG
>VZTM01041252.1:3021-13878 GCA_013400555.1 Jacana jacana | reverse complement strand
GAGGGAACACTGGCAGGGGCTGCCCAGGGAGGTGGTGGAGTCTCCTTCTCTGGAGACATTCCAACCCCGCCTGGAGGGGTTCCTGTGTGACCTGCTCTGGGTGTTCCTGCTCTGGCAGGGGGATTGGACTGGAGGATCTTTCAAGGTCCCTTCCAATCCCTGACATTCTGTGATTCTGTGATCCCTTCCACTCTATTCTCACTGCCCCCCCCCCATTATGAAAGGCAGGGTGTTATTGCTGGTGACACCCCCGAGTTCAGAGGTGAGGGCAGCGCTCCCGCCTGGGCTCCCGTTCGCTTGTGAGATGGATTTAAGCAGCGTTACTGAACAGCAAGAGTCTGCATGGCTGATCCCGGGGCGGGGCCCTGGCTCTGGTCTGCACAATACCTTTGGGTAGATACAATCATCCTACATGTGTGTGTGTGTACACATATAAACCTACATACACAGCAGTACTGCAGCTTGGCCCACCAGATGAGACATCAGGGTACCCCACCCAGGAAACAAGTTCACCTCTTCAAAGAGAGGATTTTTAATACATTTCTCAAAATTAAACTAATTTCATAGAGTCATAGAATCACGGAACGGTTAGAGTTAGAAGGGACCTTAAAGATCATCTAGTTCCAATCCCCCTGCCCTGGGCAGGGACACCTCCCACCAGCCCAGGTGGCTCCAAGCCCCCTCCAGCCTGGCCTTCAACCCCTCCAGGGATGGGGCAGCCACAGCTTCTCTGGGCAACCTGGGCCAGGCTCTCCCCGCCCCTCACACCAAACAAGTTTTTACTGGTATCTCATCTAAATCTCCCCTCTTCCAGTTTAAAGCCGTTACCCCTTGTCCTGTCACTGCACTTCTACTTAAAAGCTGCTTTTTGTAAGCTCTTTTCCCGGAAGGTTTGGGCAAGGATCTTCCATCATCAGACACTGCAGCTGATTCTTTATTTTTTTTTTCCTGGTAATTGGACATGGAATCACCCAAAACAGCCTCCAGCAATTAGAAAGTGTAAAGGGCAATTTTTGTTCATTTTCATAGCAAAGACTTCATCTATGAAAACAAACATGCTAAAGCAGTCTTAAATTGAAAAAAATACCAGGCCTGACCAGGAGTCACGTGAAGGGCTTGTGACGACTCCTAATTCTGAGGAATAACTTCATTATTGGACTCAGTGAAGCTGGAGGCAAGAGAGGCAAAAGAGCAGGCAAGCAGGAACACCCCATCTCGGGGCTGATCCACACTGGATCCACACATTTTTGCTCAAATGTGCATAAATACTGCACTTCCCCACGAAGCTCAAAGATTTCCCAACTATTTTTGAAGAAAGAATTTCTTAGATTTCAGGAATATATCACAGTACAGAAGAACCACCCAGAACCTGCCAAGCAGAGCAGGAACCCATCTCATATCTCAACAGATATTTTTGAGGAAGACAGAAAATCTTGAGGCAGTAAAACCTGCACTGGTAAAATTGAGGAGCCAGTATGGGAGACAGTTTGTCCCAATGGAAAAGGAGACCTTGGATGGAAAATTTCAGATCAGCTCCTAAGAACAAGAGTAACTGGCAAGAGTTGTGGCCAGAGTAAGCTGCTTCTGGTATCAGGGTGAGAGTCACTCATCCTGCCCGTGAGTGCTGCTGGCAATCCTAACTCCCTTACACACCAAATCCGTGGTTTCCTTCCTTTTTTGCTGTGCAACGTCCATACATTCCCCAACAGCCAGGCAGGCCCCTGCCCAGCCAGTGACTTCAGACCAGTGACAATGGACTTGCTCGAGTTAGGGATCTCTAGGGGACCCTTCAGCACAGCCCAAAGACTTCCCGGGGTCCGTGGGTTGAGAAGCTGCAGCCCACACTGCTGGGCAGCTGCTCGCTTGCTCCCCAGCGCACGATGGGGAGAAGAAGGAGGGAGCTCTGTTAAAATGCAATCTCTTAAGTTAAATATTTAAAGCTTCATACTGCCCTGGGACACAAGTGTCTGCTTTTTATTATTTCTGATTGAAAAAGCAGGAAGATGTTCAGAGGCAAAATGTAATTACCCGAGTTAATTAGAATTGCCTGCAAACATCCAGTTGGAGGTATAATATGTTCATTAATAGCTGTACTAGAGCCTTGGAGCCTTGCAATAAATCACTGCTCAAACCAGAAAGCCCCAAGTCTTTTACTTCCTTTTCCTACCACTACATTGGTTCAACAGCAGGTTTTGTGCTGAGAGCTGCATTTTTTTTGTTCTCCTGTTGATTCCAGTTATTCTCAACTGGTGGCGGAGTGGCCCGTAGCCGTGCTGGTGCTGTGCTCCGTGACGGCTGTGGTTTGCTCCTTAGCTGGCCTGCTTGTTGGAAACTTCCCTGACTTTTCTGAACCCTTAATGGTAAGTCCCCACAGACACTACATCGACAGGAACATAAGGCAAACCCAGGGGTCAGCCAGGGATGTATTCTTTCTGACCCCTGAAATGAGCCTGTGCTGCCTTCCTTCTCTGCAGAGGGAGGCAGTGAGGCAGGACAGTAGATCAAGGAGGCCATCAAAGCCACTACCAAAAATGACCATGTTCATCTGCTGTTCTTAACCCACACCTTCCCAGCGTGCAACCAAAGCACGACTCCTTCAGGATGAACACAATGAGCCAGAGCATTTGCTGTTTCTGTGACACCACAGGGAGGGCACGGCCTGTGCTGGTGCCAGCCACCCACCCACCTCAGCAGCGCTCTGGGCTCACACCAGTGCCCTCACCCTGTGTGAAGACAAACTGGGATTGTTCTTTTTGCTCCCCTTACACTGCTGGCAGGCTGGGCTTGCCCAAAAAGACTACCTGGGCTGGGCAGAGGTTGGATAGAGGATCCAGCTTTGGCTCCTGTGTGGGAGGCTCTAGAAATGGAGAGGCTGTGCTGTTCCCACTGTGGCTGCACAGGGTCCTTTTCCACGACTCTTCTCAAGTCATCCCTGTCTCTCGTTAATGGGAAAATTCTGAGAGAATAATATAGACTAGAGTTTGTCCAGAAAGAGGAAAAGTACTCCCATTTCTGTATGTGACTATTTTACTTGAAGAGTATTAAAGGAAATGGGAGAGAATTACAGCCCTCCTTGCCCAAAAAGGAGAGGAAAAATACTTTCTCTGTCAGCTCTGGGATGCAGTATTTCCAGAAAAATTGGATTTGTGTATCTCTCCAAGATGCACCAATAATCTCATCTAGTGTCTGAGTCTAGAAGGAGGACTAAGGAAAGCTAAACTAAACTAACATGCAGGCTGATAGCAAACCCCTTTTCTTTGGCTGCAGGGCTTTGAGCCACGCGATACTGACATCGGGAGGAAGCTCGTTGTGTGGAGGAACATAGAGAGCCACACGGGCTACAAGAAGACCCTCTCCCTTTCTCCCTATGCAGAGAAGAAAAGGTACTTGAGTTTGGCTTGGAGGGGGGTGAGGAGGATGTTGGCTGTAAAGCTACAGATTCGATGTTCCAAGGTGTCTATGTGAATTACAACATAAATGCCACAATTAAAAGCCATCAAGGCACCAGAGGGTTTAAAGTCTGTTTGCCTGCAGCAGACCTGGGCTCCCAATTCTTGAAACCAGGAACTGGGCTCTAAACTCATGTGTTTACTTCCCTGTTTACATCTCAGAGGCCGCAGGGGCAGCCCAGCCTGGCTGCACAAGGGGATGCCGTTCCTCACTTACTCTCAACCCCATACCACAAAGCTCCCACCCGAGCAACGCTCTCTCTCACTGCGGCAGCGGTGCGGTCTGGGGCACCAGAGCCCTGTCGGTGAACGCAGCTCATAGCCAGGGGATCTCCATTTACACAAACTATTTCATCTCCTGCTAGCTACGACGACCTCAGCCCCGGCAGAGGACAGAAGGTTGCTCAGGGAGAACAAGAAGCAAGGATGAGGAGGATGGTGGAACAAATCTACGGCCCGGATGGTTTCTTCTGCGGCCCCCCCGGTGAGTGCAGTCTGCATGGGGCAGTAGGTATTACCCACCCGAAACCCAGCAGCTTACAGAACCTCCAGAGTGCTCTGGGACACAGGGGAACGTTCTGGAAGTGCTCTGTGAAAGCTCTGCCACCCTTCAGGCAGCAATCATCCAGCACTTCGTAGCTGTGTGGTTACAAACCCCTTGCTCTGACACTCTGGAGAAGAGTTGTTGCTCCTTCACCTCCTGCCATACGTCTTTTTCCCCTTCAGAAATATGCCTGAAAAGCACCAAGAAAGGAAATAACCTTTTCACCATTTACCCGTTTTGAAAGCGAATACGCTGAAAAAAGTGGTGTTCACCCCACTCCCTCCCTGTTCCCACTCCCTCCCTGTTCCCACTCCCTCCCCGTTCCTTCTTTTCTTCTGGAAAAATGGGATTGGCAGTAAAAGCTGGAGAGAAAAAAGAGGAAAACACCAAGACACCCAAATTTGTCTCAAAATGGGCAGCAGAAGGAAGAGGAACAGCAGGCAGGTATTTCTACTCCCTTCCCTGCCTCTGCTCTAGCTCTGGAGCCAGTCAAACACCGAACCCTCCCGCCCCTGGGAGCTGGACTCTGGGGGAACCCAAGCCCCTCTCTTAGTGCCAGGGGGGCAGAACCAGGTGCCAACGCTCACCCAGAGCCTGCTGGCGGCGGAGAGAGGGTTTTGAGAACGCCCCGGCGCTGCTCTCCTGCTGCTGACGGATGGGCCAGGGCCAGAGGTCACACCACACAGGGCAGGTGGCACCACTCATGACAAGCAGGTCTTTGTGACCTGCTTCCCTTCAGGGAGCCCTCCAGAGCAGTCATACAGACAGCAAGATATATATAAAAATATAACTTTTTTCTCTGCACAGAGCCTGCTCCAAACAGCCTGCCTGGATTCATCTTCATTACCTAATCCCTCTCTTTTTTTCTTTTTTTTAATATTACTTTTCTTCCACTTTATTTCAGAAAAGAGCTATTCCCAGCTGGTATTTATGTCCACAACTGCCGGGAGCTTATGGAACTTGCAAGCTATTCAGTCCATGTGTCAGATCGAACAAGACAAGGTCAGTAATGTCAGGCAGAACATATACACATGTGGACTCTTTTCTGACTGCCAGAATCTTTAATCTCTAGCTGAGAGGGAGCCAGACCAAACAACGTAAGCTACAGGACGGGTTTCAGCCTGGAGGACTCCAAAGCATTCTACCTCCAGGATTCCCCCCCGTCACCAAAGTCCAGCTGCAAAGCAGCAGTGCCATTAAACAAGGAGAAAGGGACCCTCAACAGGAGCTTGGTCCAGAAGCCAAAGGTGTCCATCAGAAGCTGCTGACAAGTTTGGGCAGCAGAACCTAGTTACCAAAAGGGAGCTGTTGCCTTGGAGACAGTGACAGCAAGTTTTGCAAGTGGGAAGTTGAATTAGATTAGCTGTGTTTTCCACAGGATCCAAATTTTCAAATTGGAGTTTATAAAATACAAATAATGGGCAGGGTTTAGTTTTTGCAAAGGGCTAGTATGTCTCCAGAGCTGGAGCACTCCCAGTTGCATGTCTCCAGAGCTGGAACCCCCATTTTGTCACCGGGAGGATGGCAAACCATGGCTTGCACAGCTGGAGGAGAGGATTGCTGCAGAGAGCAAGGAACACTGGGGCTGCAGGATGGAGCGTGCAGAGAGGGTCTGACATAGAATCCTAGAATCATTCAGGTTGGAAAAGACCCTTGGGATCATGGAGTCCAACCATCAGCCCTACTCTACAAGTTCTCCCCTACACCAGATCCCTCAACACCACATCCAATCTACTCTGAAACACAGTCAGACATGATGCTCCCTCCCCTGTTTTTCAGATACGCTCCCATGTCCATTTCAGAGACCTCTGCCAACGCACCGAAGCCAATGAATGCTGCCCAAGCTGGTCTCTGGGGAACTACATCGCCGTCCTGTACAACAGGTCCTCTTGTCTGGAGATAACCCAGGGAGACATCTCCCACACCCTGGCCCTCCTTCGCGCCTGTGCTCCGGACTACCACAAAGGCACCCTCACTCCCTCCTGCATCGGCCCCGAGTCTGTGAGACAGAAACACTCCCAGTGCGCCAAAGTCCCCGAAAAATGTACCCGCTTCAACGCCATCTACCAGCTGCTCCACTTCTTGGTTGACAGAGACTTCCTCAGTCCCCAGACAATGGAGTACCAAGTGCCATCTCTCAAATACAGCCTGCTCTTTCTGCCGACAAGGAAAGGTGCATCTATGATGGGAATCTACTTAGACAATCTTGAATCCTGGGATCTGTTTGATAACTACACATCTATCACTGGAATGGACCTGGGCCTTAAACAGAAACTATTCCAGCACTATCTCTTACTGGATACTAAGTACCCAGTCCTGGCAATATTAGCTATTTTTCTAAGCATCTCTTTTTATTTACGCTCAGTCTTTATTACCTTAATGGTCCTGCTGGCTGTTGTCAGTTCTCTAATGATCTCCTACTTCTTGTACAAGGTGGCCTTCAGATTCACCTACTTCCCTTTCGTAAACCTGACGGCAGTCGTCATTCTCAGCAGCATTTGTGCCAACCACACCTTTGTCTTCTTCGACCTCTGGAACCTCAGCAAGAGCCAGAGCCCTTCCGCTGGGCTCTCCCAGTGGGTGAGTCAAACCATGCACCACTTCACCTATCTCGTGCTGGCATCTTGCTTCACAACGGGTGCTGCCTTCTACGCCAGCTACATCAGCAACATCATAGCCATCCGCTGCTTCGCTATCTACATGGGCACCTCCGTGCTGGTGAACCTGGTCTTCATGCTGACTTGGCTCCCTTCTTCCGCCGTGCTGTACGAGCGCTACGTAGCAACGACCTGCGTTTACAAGCCAGAGGACTACTGGAACAACACTGGCCACAAGAGAGTTGCTCTCTCCCTCCACTACATTCTCAGGGGTCTCCAGAACACGCTCTCCGAAACCTCCAAGCTGCTATTTGAAAAGCTCCTGCCTTGTGGGGTCATCAAGTTTCGGTACATCTGGATCTGCTGGTTTGCTGCCTTAGCGATAGGAGGTGCCTACATTTCCTGTTCCAACCCAAAACTCAAGCTCCCGACCCTCGAGACGTCGTCTGTCCAGGTGTTCAGGCTGAGCCACCCCTTTGAGAGGTACGACTCTGAGTACTGCCACCAGTTCATGTTTGAGAGGCTGGAGCACGGAGAAGGGCAGCGGATGCCCGTCATCATAGTCTGGGGGATTCTGCCTGTGGATAACGGGGACCATTTCAACCCAAAAAGCAATGGCACCCTAGTGACAGACAGCACCTTCACAATCCAGAACCCTGAGGCCCAGAAGTGGCTCCTCGAGTTCTGCCAAAAAGTGAAAAACAAAACTTTCTATTACCCCAACGCAGAGCAGAAATCTACTGTGTGCTTCATGGAGGCGTTCCTCAGGTGGATGGACAGCCGCCAGTGCTCCCAGCGAGACCACAGCTTCAACCTTTGCTGTAACCAGTTCTCCTTCCCTTATGGAAGTGAAGTCTTCCTGCACTGCATCAAAATGATGCTCCTGGAACAAGGCCGGGAAGGGGCAGAGTCGTACGACCTGGGCCTCAGGTTTGACGGGGAGGGAAATCTCGCTGCCTTAGTGCTGCAGTTTCAAACAATTTATCACTATAGCTTCAACTACAGCAAAGCCAAACAATTCTACGAGGAAATCAACCTCTGGGTAACAGAGGAAATGAAAACTGCCCCTGTGGGGCTTCAGAATGGATGGTTTACCAGTAAACTAGAGCTATACAACCTCCAGCACAGCCTCAGCACTGAAATGATGGTGGTCATGGGGCTCTCCATAGCCATTTCCTTTGTGGTGCTGCTGCTCACTACTTGGAACGTTCTCCTTAGCGTTTTCTCTGTCACTGCCATCGCAGGCACCGTCCTGGTAACCGTTGGCCTTTTGGTCCTCTTGGAATGGCAGCTCAACGCAGTGGAGTCTCTCTTCATTTCAGCTGCAGTGGGTCTCTCCGTTGACTTCACCGTCAACTACTGCATCTCTTACCACCTGTGCCCCCACTCTGACCGCCTGAGCCGAGTGGCCTTTTCCCTCAAGCAGATGAGCTGCGCCACAGCCATGGCAGCTTCTGCCCTCTTTTGCGCAGGGGTCATTATGCTGCCTGCAACGGTCCTGGCATATCGGAAGTTGGGGATCTTCATCATGATGATCAATTGCATCAGCTGCGGGTTCGCCAGCTTCTTCTTCCAGTCGCTGTGCTGCTTCTTCGGCCCAGAGAAGAACTGTGGGCAAATCCTCTGGCCGTTCGCCCACTCCATGAAAGACTATTCCGACGACTCTGGGCTGAACGGAAGCTTTGCCTGCGGGGGGAGCGAAAAGCAAACCCGGTTGCGGAAGGTCCAGGAGTCCAACAGTGCAAACGAGCAGTACGAGCTCCAGCCCTTGTCCAGAAAACTCAGCGACAGTTTCGACAACAGCACTTCCACAAGCAAGTTGTCCAACCGGCCCTCAGTGCTCTCTGAGGACACCCAAGCTGAAGACAGCAGGTGCCCCAGGGTAGGAATGCACCCCTCCCTCGACAGAGAGAGACAGAACCTGCAGGAAACCCTTGGAGACCAGCAGGTCAGCCTGTGCCAGTGTCCTGCCTTGCAAACTTCCTCTCCATACAAGCACAGCAGCTCAGGAGCAGAAAGTCAAAGGGAGAGACTCTGCCGAGATTGTCAATGTCAAAAGTACGGTTCAAAAGCTTGGGATGGGTCTGGGCTGGACCATATCCAGCCGGCTGGCGTGAAAGAAGAAGGGCAGCTCAATAAATCACAGTCCTCTAGTGACACTGCCCAGCAGCAGGCAGATTATACCTCAGACAACAGCCATCTCCCTGCTGCCGACGTCTACAAAATTCACAGATGCCTTTGTTCTCTCGGCAGCTCTTTCGACATGCTCAACATCTCCAGCGAGACGTCCATTAGTGATTTTGAGCAAGGCCTGAAGCTCGCTGAATCGGCCAGTTCTTGTCCCGACGTCTTAGAGCTGTCTGATTCGTACAGTCAGACGGAGAGAGGTTACTTGAACGGGAAGAGAGATACCCTGCGGCTGGACCTGAGGGAGACTGTCTTTGATGTCTCCCCGGCAGCGTCGCAGCAGAACAGCTCTTCCTGGAAACACCGATTTGGATTGGGGAGCGAGGGTCCGGTGGTGCTACCGAACAGCCAACCAGACATGCCCGACGTTTGGATCAAACGATCGAGCGCGCAAAGTGCTGGCTACAACAGCTGAAACCCCGCAGAAAACCCGAACTGTCCCGTGAGGGGGAGCTGAAATTCTCCTTGGAACTGTAAATACGGCGGTTTTTTTTTCCTCCCACCTCTCCCGTGTTTTCACAGAACCAGCAAATCTGACACTAGCGAGAGGACGTGAGATCAACCTTGATGGGGTACCAGCCCCTTGACCCCCCCGGTGTGTGGTGCCATGTCCACGGCTGCTCTGCAAAACCCATGGAGTGAACCTGTTTGCTCATTTCCTACCAGGTGATTAGATTGTGCTTTCTCGGCGAGGTCGCACGGAGGGAAATAATGAGGTGCATCTCCCCAGAAATTGAACAACGGAGAGAGAGAGCCTGTAAGACAAAACAAAAAATCCCAGCCCCACAACTGTTGAATGTCTAGCTATCAAGTGAAGGGTGTGGCGTTAGTACCAAAAGTCTCCTGTTTTCTACTGAATCAGAAACTGCTCTATGTGACGTCCAGGTTCGTAGATGTCATCAAAATAGTTCAAATATTAACGAAAATCTTACTGAGATTTTGAGTCGTTACAGCCTCTTACCTATCACGGAGAAGGCTGCAGAATCCAGCCCAAATCCCTTTTCAGTAACAATTTCAGTTTACCAGAAGAAATTCTGGTCCGGCCAAAGATTTTCAGAGTGAGGTTTGCCCCTTGAGAAAGGTGTCCTCGTCCCCTCAGTGACTTGGTGCTTGGTGTGTCGTCTTCAACGCCGGGTTCCACTCAAGGCGTCCCCCACAAACGTGTAACTTTTTAAAGAGTTGTGTATCTGGTGAATCTTGAATTTTACTTCTTTTTTTTTTTTCCCCTCTCCCAGAAACAAGCAGGAAAACAACCACTTCCTTGCCTTTATCTGTTGAAAAAAGAGAAAATGTTCTCTATACAAGTTGACGTAAAATAAATGCTTATGAGAAACTTTCCTAAATCTGAGTGACACTTCATTTTCACCAAGAACACTGCGGGTCATCTCCTTCAGCTTTTAAGCACCCAATGTATTTTCCAACACAACTACTGACAGGAGAATACACATCTAGAGAGGATCTGCTCCCTCCGACACCCACAAGGAGTATCCCCAGGTCTCTGGGGTACCAGCCACAACTGCCTGGCGTCTTTTAATGCCAGTAAACCATGCTTGAAATATACAAAGTATTTCAGGTTTGCATTTTCACAGTCCCGTGGGTGTTTTGGCAAGCTGGGAGCCAGCACTGACTGAAATCCTCCCCGCAGGAGGATGACGCCTCCATGACTCTGGTGAGACTTCTCACCCATTGCAAGAACTGGGTTGGAAAACGCTGAAAAAACACCCGATAAAGTCGGGAAACACTTTATAGAAATGCCTCCTTTGCCCTCGCAGAATAGAAAGGCGATTTTAACTCCCTCGGGTGCCAGCGGCAGCACCGACGCCCTGAGGGCACAGAGGGAGAGCCTCAGGGCCCGCTGGGCACCACCACACACGCAATGGCCGCCAGAGGCCTTGAGAGCTCCGGGACCTCGAGTGCCCAAACCACGGGGCGAGGCAGCGGGAAGAAGGAAAGACCCTCCCCGCCAGTGGCCGGTTGCCCTGAGAGCACCGAGGAGGGGAAACGACACTCGGGCCACCCGGACCGCCCAGGCGCCACAGCTGAGGAAAGGGGCGGGAAAGGCAGCGCGCCCCCGCCGGGC
>VZTM01041251.1:41692-67726 GCA_013400555.1 Jacana jacana | reverse complement strand
TGCTTAAATTTGACATTCAAATGCACACGGCCATGGGGCATTTTCCGTCTGAATGATTCCATATGAAAGTCACACTGTGACCACAGATTACACATGGGCTGAGATTTTAAAATCCAGGTTCTTAACATTAAGAACCAGGCTTCTAACCAGAGCTTAACCTCATTTTCATAAGGCACGTTGTTGAGGCATGCTTGGCTTCCACTGACTTTATAGTAGCTTGGGGTACTCACAGTTTTAATGAAAATCAGATTAACCTCAGTTATTTATTTAGACTTCAATCCAAAAAAGAACTCCACACCCAACTTTTAGGCACCTACTTAAGGCATTCTTTCAAATGTACTTCATATACCTTAATTCACAGAGATTTGATCATACTTCTGCTAAGTGTATGTGTCCTGAGAGTTCCAAGTTCTTTCTCTCCACACAGAGGACATAAAAGGGCCGAATAAATCCACTGCCTGAAGCCATTGCTTGTCCAAAGGACTAGTTAATGGACTTCCTGCAATCCTGCCACTTTGAACGCAGACAAAGTGGTAGGCTAGTTGTGAACTGTGTCAAAGCGCAATTTCAAAGTACCCTGGTTATTGCATAGGAAGCTTAGCCTTATTTCAGTGACCATCCATAAGCCTACTCAACCAGTGGTCACTTACAATACATCACAGACATGAAAGCGAGTTTTTGTGCAGTGGCACAAGACTGGATTGATATATCGAGTCCTTAGGGGTACATTCTGGTCACACAGAAGTTAATGAAATCATTTGCTCAAGTCTGGTCTGTTTTTCTAGAGGTCCCTGGGGACACAGTACCAGAGATTACTCTTTGTGTGACTAAGAAAGCACCATACAGGGAGTCAGCTTGCCTTGCCCTCTGCAGCAGAATGCTTTGCATGCCTTCATATTGCATAACACAAACACAAGGTACTAGTCCAAGAAGCTGCCTCACAAAAAGGAGACTGATCTCCCCTTCACAACTAACAAAGGTGTCTATTCATGTTGCTTACCTTTCTCTCTACAGACGATTTTTATTGTTGATAGTGGTATCTGACATATGTTTAACCAGCTGCTTGTTTCTTTAATGATGAGAACATTGAGCTCCCCTACTTATTGACATCGACCCATCTTTGCAGTGCATAATGGTTATTATGTGTGCCATAATAATAGTACTATATGTGTATATACCACTTTACTATAGATACTATATATATATGTATATACTACTACATATATGTGATGGTTATTATGTGTGACACTTGCCCACAAGGGTAACTGGGGAAATACTGTATGTTGTGCTCACACTTCTGGATTTTCAGTTGTTGCTAGATTTCTCATATTATGCAGGTACACTGAGTCTGCAATTTTTTGTTATTAGCAGAGTGGTCTATTTACAGCGCATCTACCAGTCCAGTGACTTCACCCAGTACTAGTGGACAAGGGGAATTACCCTGCTGGGACATGATACACCAAGAAACTGGCAGGATATTTCTAAATGTTACTTAATAAGGGTATACACTGACATAAGCTAGGTTTGGAGGACCTGAAACAAGTCTGCTAACATACTGGCTCAAGCAGACCAATGCAAGCTTTTGTGATAGGGGTTGGGTTTGAGTTTATGAGATTGATAAGGATAATGTCCCCCAAAATCTGTCACTGGTGATCTGCAAGCCAGACTGCATGTTTTTAGTGTTCAATTGCCCATGAAGAAGGCAGCACCATACAGCATGACTTTTCTGCAGTTTCATGTCTGTCTGCTAAGTGAAAAAGTGAAGAAAAAAAGAAACCAGCCAAACCCAAGTCTGTGAGGGTCAACATTTCCACACTCATTCTCTTCAGCTCTGTGGATTAGGTATGGAGAAAGGTGTCAGGAGCTGCTGCCATTTAGATGCCCTTCTCTTCTGACAATGTCAAAAGAAATGCAGACACCCCGTTTCTGTGAAATGTTCAGTTCTCCCAGACAGTCTAGGCATTTCAAATGTGCCCAGTTTGTGAGCACTTGCCTCTCTCACAAAAGGCAACATCTGAATGCTGCAGAGCTGGCAAAGGCCATCTGTTTTTTAAATCCAATTAAAAGAATTGGTTGTCAATTTTCTTGTTAATTAAAAATTTATCAGCATACAAAATGCTATGAAAAATTAATAGCTTATACTCAGTTTCCAAGATCAGATCATTAGTGGCCAAAATAATCTGATTTATAGTTAAGTTCTGCTACAAGAACTGAACTATAGAACTGAACAAGAACAAGAACTGAGTAACCACTGTCCAGCTCTTTTAGCCTTCTGTGGTATACAACACAGAGGATACCTCTAGCCAAAAAAATGAGCTCCAAAACATGCATCATTAAATTACTCAGCAGAGATATCAAGTTAGAAGAATTCCAAAAGAAATAATTCGAAGTTCAAGCATTCCTTCTACCCCGTATCATTCTGTGTCTCGCTCTTTTATAATTGGCAACATAAACTACCTTGTTCCCTTTTAGGAGCATCATCGCTGATGGACACATCAATGCCTTCTTGACCCTTCACACAGCAATCTCGGAAGACAATTCCACACTGGTATCCTATCTTCTGGTTGGGTTCACAACTCTGCCCCTGAATTTGGGCAGCCTTTCCCAGCAAACAGCAGTAACAACATATCTGTTAAAAATAATTTTAAAAAGAGGTCAAATCCTAGCCCTGAACACTTCAATGCAAATTTTGTCAGTAGCGTCAATACTGTTATCTCACCCTGGCACACTGATGGAAAAATTTCTGCCAACTCATTAAGAACTCCTGGTTTTTAAAGATATTTTAATCCACAGTTGAGTGCAGTGGGCTCTACATCTGACCTACATAGAGCCAAGCACAGAGCCTGGATCCAGTTCTCACCAGTATTGTATATGTGTGAATGTGTGTGCAAGGGGATGCGGAGGACCAGAACAGTCCACATATATATATGGAATTTCATGGCTTCCTGTGTGCACAGCCCAGTTTCAAATACCAGCAAGTGGGAACTCTTAACACTTCTGCTTCCCTTTCTGGTCCAGTTCAGTTAGACTGAGACACAACCAATACAGCACAATACTTAGTTGATAAGTAACTGCCTGCTCAACTTCCCAGCAAAAAATACCCCTCTCCGAACTAATAGACAAACAAGCAAATGAACACGATTCATCCAAGGTTACTGTTACCAGGTCATAAAGAGAAATTATCCTGCTCTGAAAAATAGACTACAAAGCCAAACATTATTTAAAAGCATCGCATTGTGGACATGGCTTCAAGCAATGAAACGTGATCCACCTCTTCCAGACCTGCTGAACTACAGCCCCGAGACACACCACAGAAGTAAACACAGGACAAGTTAATCCTGTAGAGGTTTCCATTTAATTTTCATTTGAGAGGACACTGCTGATTTATTCAGCTTTACTTTCTTGCCATTAGATAGCAGAAAAGATGTCTGGTTCTCTGAAACTAGTTTCTGCCAATTGCTACTGTCACATAAAAACAGATTTAAGCTTCTATTGTTCATTTTATTATTCTTACACACACTTTTTTGCTTGAAGAAAACAACCTGCACCATTAAACAGAGCAGTGTTTAAAACCTAAAAAACACCTAAACACTGAACTACATTCGTGTAATTTGGTGCTTTAAGCACCACACCTATTGAACAGAAGGCAGCTATTACATTTCTTTCACTACTGTGCATGCTACAGTGTGCACTGACAGCCCAGCAAGCCAAACACGAGGACTCCTGGGCTCTATCAAAAGGAGCACGACCAGCAAGTCACGGGAGGTGACTCTACCCCTCTACTCTGCTCATGAGACCCCACCTAGAGTACTGTGTTCAGCTCTGGAGTCCTTAACATAGAAAGGACATGGAACTGTTGGAACAGGTTTGGTGGAGGGCCACAAAGATGATCAAAGGGATGGAGCACCTCCCCTGTGAAGACAGGTTGGGAGAGCTGGGGTTGTTCAGCCTGGAGGAGAGAAGGCTCCACGGAGACTTTATAGCAGCCTTCCAGTACCTAAAGGGAGCCTACAGGAAAGATGGAGAAGGGACCCTTTATCAGGGAGCATAGTGATAGGACGAGGGGTAACGTTTTTAAATTGGAAGAGGGGAGATTTAGATTAGATACTAGAGAAAAATTCTTTACTGTGAGGGTGGTGAGACACTGGAACAGGTTGCTCAAAGGAGTTGTGGGAGCCCCATCCCTCGGAGTGTTCACGGCCAGGCTGGATGGGGCTTTGAGCAACTTGCTCTAGTGGGAGGTGTCCCTGCCCACGGCAGGGGGGTTGGAACTAGATGATCTTTAAGGTCCCTTCCAACTCTAACCATTCTATGATTCTATGATTCTACTGGGAAATGCATACCCGGTCCATATTCTAAGCTTTCCCTTATAAGGTATTGTTTATGTTTCTCAGCACTACAATGAAAGGTTCTTTTAAAACCTACAGCAATGTGAAAGTAAAATAATAAAATCCTTTTTCCTTATTTCTTCCAACTTTTTTCTCTTTATAGGATTTTGAAGTATGTAGGCATGCTATTTTTTGTACTTTGTCTTTAAATACTCAACTGTAGAATGCTGTATGGCAGGAACTTTTCCCCCTTGTCAGTGCTCTGATGTTCTTTTCATGCCCACCATAGTGCTAAGACACAAGTCTTCCATTGTTAACTACTGTTTGGTGGGATGGTTCCTCACTACCAACTTTTTTCACTTGGTTCTCCAGCTACTTCTACCCAGTGGCAGATGTTCTGATTCCATCACTATTATAGCTGGGATATTTCCATCTTTTCTGGCTTTTCTGGATGACTTTAGAAATAAATACTTGATGATCTCTTTCAAGAATTGCAACATTTCTGAACATTTATTCTGTCTACCACATCTAACATTCTCCTCAGGCATCTTTCTCAACATTTTTAACATCTGTCTATAATTTTGTTAGATTTCCAATTTTCACAACCGTAAACTACAAGACAGAAATGAAAACGGAGCTAAAGATTCATTGCTTAAGCTTGCATATTTTTGATAACCAAATCCTGTTTAAGTTACTGAATACAGCTGATCCTTGCCAAATTCTGTCATTATATACTTCTGGATATCCTCTCTGGTTTCTACTGTTAGGCATATGAATTCACTCGATCTATTTTGTTGCCTTGTCACACAATGCTCAAATTGGGAGTAACAGAGTTTCTCTGGTTGTTTTTTTTTAATGAGTGATCATGAATCTTGCCATTCATAACCGTATGTTCTTTATTTCTTCCAGGTGGAGCCACAACTTGAAAGACCTCTGTCTCCACCTAATGTGAATCTTCAAGTACACAGCTTGCTAAGTCTTGCAATGTCTGTAAGAAACTGTATCTTCATTAACATAATTGAATGCATCGAACCGTTTGTTCCAACCTGTGTTTATTCTAACTGCACATGATGCATCTTGATTTACCATCCTAATAATAATAATATATGTTGCTAAACCACAGCCAAAATGATCCAGAGCTGGAAAGTGTTAAATGTTTTCTTAACTGATGTTTATCCTAAGTGGCTTTTAATATTGATTCTGGAAGATTCTACACTGGCAGTCCTAAAGATTAGCACTTCCTTTTCAACTAAAGCAAAAAGATGGGGAAGCCGATGAATGGCCCTTGCGCTCAGAGCACACCCAGGACTCTGTAGACCTCCATACATCTCCACACACCTCACCTGTGAACTTGGAAAGTCACCTTTTCTTTCAGTTCTCCCACTGTGAAATGGTAATAATACAGCAGTGATAAGGCTAGTTTAACTCATGTTCACAGATCACCCTGGTATTCTCAAGCATTTATGTCTGAGATATGTCATGATAGCTATCAATATGCTGGGTAAGATTAATCTCAACATTTCCTTTTTCATGCTAATTTTTTCAGGGTTACCTGGTTCTGAAAGACTTTGATCCTTCAATCTGTAGTGCAGTCTAAACTCTGTATTATTTCAGTTCTTGATATGTTTGCAGCCACTTTCCAAAGGTTGCCAGCTGCCCAGAGCCCTGCTGCAGTGACCATTGACCCGTTTGCTAGAACCTCAGGGATGGTACAACCTAATGATTGAGATGTTATTACACACTTTCACTGCCTGGAAGCCGTTTCTTTTTAAATGATCCCGATAATAATCTCCAACATTTTTTCCTTTGCCTCCCCCCTGTTATTAGCAAAAGCCCATGTGACTTCAAAGCCATACCTTCATCTTTGTGTTTGGCAAGAAAGCTGTGTCCTACTTGAAGTCCTATGATTCCCTGACTGCTCTTGTACCTTGTCTTCTCACAGAAAAGAGTAAGGAATAAAGGAAGAAATTACATGTGCGAAGTTTGAAGATGTGGTTTTGGTGTGATTAGGAAGCACCTGAAATACCTTTAATCAATAGGCTTTCTTAATTAGTTACATTTTAAAGCAGTTCTTTATTATTTACATCACTATTTAAATTACCAGATCTGGAAGGGTGAACCGTGTATTACCACTGCTTTTGTCTATCTGTCCACAAGAGGTCTCTCACTTGCTGAAATCGGGACTAGCTAGCAGCTATGAAAAACTGACCCAAACCAACACGAATACTCAGCAGACCTTTTCAGAACTTTTGAAGACCTGAACAAAAATAAAAAAATACGTTCATCAGTCCAAAGCAACAAGAACTTTGTGCTCCCCTAATATACAAAATTAAAGTATTCTTGAGAGATAAGGCTGTATTTTGATGTTTGGAAAAAGAAAGTACCTGTGACAAATTTGGAGGAAAGTCTCCATGCACCTTAAAGAAGGTAAAATTTCTGCAAGCTTTGCTCCTTTCTACAGGGCTGTTGTGGTAGGAAGTTTCATAAAACCATTTCTACTTCTCCTGTATCAGTAACAAATCTGGACATCGATTACTGTCTCATGATTAACATTTTAAAGATTAATGATTGATTTTGCATCCCTTTTTTCAAAACAAGAAAAGCTATGCTTCCAAGAAAACGGAGGAGTAAACTTATGCCCATTATTACCTGTGCCTACCACCTTTAAGTGTAAAAGCTAAGGTAAGTGTTTTCAAAATATGGTCTTTTTATCTTCTTTCCAATCACAAGTTTTGGATTCAGAAGAAAGATCAGTTGCCTCATTTGCTGCAAAGTGCTGTGATTAATCCTACTAATTGAATTACTAAATCACTCTTTCTGCTTCCTTGAAGGAGACAAAGAGAATCCAACAGGTTTCCGATGCTACCTAAGCTAAACTAAAATGAAACAACTGAGGCAAAATGAGATTCAAACCCATCTGAGCTGCGGTTGGTGTGAACGGAAAAGTTCCCCACAGCAGGGCAAAATTGCCAGATAAATCGTTCATCTCAAAGGCATCAGATTGAAAATGTATTCAACAAAACTAATGATAATTGTTCACAGATACTAGGTCATAAATCATCTATGTCTATCACGGATCAAAGAGATTATCTACAAAGATACTCCTATTGTTACCTCAGTACAGTTATTAAGGGTAGAATACTCCTACTAGGGAGTGGAGGGGCAGAACAGGCTCACAAAGATTAACTAACACTGCCTATGTTTATACCAGTAAATTAAACAGGGACAGAGATACAGGCTCAGGCATTGCCCCACAAGCATCTGTAATGTTTAAATATTAGCAAGCCCTAATGGCAACTAACATCCCTCAGACAACGCTGAAGCATATTTGGGGGTTAGCACAGGCCAGCGAGTGTTCCCAACAGTCCTCATGCACTGCGTTTTGCAGGGGAAAGATGTCAGCTGCGTGACAAGAGCTGTGCTGAGCCATTTATTCTCAGGGCCAGAGATCAAGGCCCAGTCCACTTTGTTTAATAATACAGCTGTCACCAGGAAAGCATGCTATCTTTGAAGAAATCTGGCCATTTTAAAAACCAACATCTTTAACTCCTCTTCTTCCTGATGCTGACAAGCTCACGTAGGGAAACACCAGTAAACTGGTAAGAAAGTGGGTTTCTTTGAACAGTTGCATTCTGTTTAAAAGCTGTCCCATGGCATGTGTTTCAGACAGTGCTGCTGTTACAAACCTGTCTGTGGTAACAAGCACTTGAATCTGCGGAGTACTCACCATCACAGTCCTTGCTCATCTGTTCATAGCCCTTCAAAGTATTGACACAGAGGGGTAAGTATTTTTTCATGCCACATCCCAATTGGGGTGGACATGTTTCTAATACTACAGGCTGCAGAGAGGAATCTCTACGCCAGGAGCAGGGCCCATCCTAGACGTGGTCAACAGGTGAAATATGTCCCCTCTGTTGAACATGCTCCAGGCATGGGACAGAATCACGCTGCACATGCAGAAAAATTTATGACAGCCCAACAATGCCAGAGTCATCAGCATGTGTTACCTTTCTTCTACTCAGAGTGAGAACGTGGATTACTTCACAGCCCTGGCATCAGCACCATCCTACTGCCAGGAAAGTGATCAAGCCTGCATTTTTAAGATAAGAAACTTGTGAGTCAGACATTGTCTGCCATCCTCTATATAGTAGATTCATTTATTTTTTTTTTTAACTGAATGAACTGAAACATTCAGCATCTTTGAACAACTGGAAGAATTAAAAACAGTCATCTGTTTTCATCACCACTGGAAGAAATCTACAACAGGTGTTCAGGCCTGGGTCATGGTCAAGGTCACCATCTTACTGGTGGAACTTTCTTCCAAAAACACTCCGCACGGTGGTATGAATATGCTCCCTTTCAAGAAATGAGAGACAAACACAGTAGTAAAGGTATAGGGCAGGGCATAGAACAACTAAAGATGCCAATAGGCATTTTTATTCTAGTATCAAATGCTATTATCACAAGCTCATAGAGGTCTCCGTTGTAAATGGACTGAATTGTAAATCAAAGTCCTATGCCTGTGGACCACCAATACTGAAAAACACCGAGTTTGACCTTAGGCCATGAAGGTCTAATGAAAGCAAAAGTCTGAAACACATCTGAGTTTCTCACCCATCCCTTCCTACAGCGTTGATGTCTTCTCTTCACGCCAAAGTAGTTTTCTAGCCAATTACCCATTCAAGGCTTACCACCCTTTTGCATTCTACCTTCTGCCTCTGCTAAAATAAAATGAGACAGTTTGCTTCACTCAACAAGCAACTGTTTCTCTCAATAAAGCACAAAGTGGAGAGCCTTAACACTGACAGGAGGTGTAGGTGGGGAAAAAATCTATGTGCATCAGACTGAGCACAGTGACCTTCAGCGTCAACCCTTAACACCAATCTAGACAATCAATACCATTTCTTAAAGATGAACAGGAATAGCTCCAATGTCTCACCTTGAAGTGTTCAGCTTTACAGGTAGAATTTTCACCAATATGTGAGTCACACTCCTCACGCACGTTGGCAAATTCAATCCCATCTGAACAGTACTGCTTCTCCAACTGGCTGCCGCAGCACTGTACCTGAGTCATGCTGACGAAAGAATGGAAGCAATAGGAGAAGAATGTCATATATAGGCCAAGAAGAGATAATCTGAGCTTTGACAATTAGCATTTGCACTAGTGCCATGGAGAGAGACTCTTGTGAGCACACATATTAGCTACAAAGTAAAAATATTCTCTAGGCTGAATGTCTAGGTGGTATGTTTAACAGTTTTACTCCCTGTCTACCTTGCAGTCTGCCTTAACATCTTTTTAGCAAACAGCTAACTTCAACCACATTTGCCACAAGTCTCCAGGATTTACATTCTTGCATGTTTTGTGACAGCTGGTAGCTGAAGAGAGGATGGCAAGAACCAAATCATTGCTCCAACTTGTGGAAGGGGGAATTCAGGCCCTGGACGTTGTGAGAATCTGGAATCCCATGGCCAGACTAGTCTGCCACGTACAGCACACTGAAGGAAGTGGAGACAAATGGAGACAGAGGGAGAAGTGAAGATACCAAGGAAAGTCAAAGTGAGAAACCGACTGTCTTGCAAGCAAGAGGCAAAGTGAGACAAAGGAGAAAAGACTATTACAGAGCAGCAAGATGTGGAGAGGAGTCAGGATCAACATTTGCAGGAAACTCGACTTTTTCAGTTCCCCTGCTCATAAAATCATTCTATTCCATCTCTGTTTCAGTGAATAAATGGAAAAATCCTTCCTGTGGGGAAAAAACCCAAAACTGTGTGAGGAGGCTTTAAAATCCTCCACTCCTGTTGTTACTGTCACTTGCATGCAAAGCCCATTGAAAGAGACATCTCCCCTCTCCCCCCTGGTTTTTTACATGCAGCTCTGCCTTGTTGGGTAGCACTGTGGGTGAAGTGTGCAGTTTAAAACACTTCCACCACTACCTCCTGTAAGAGACAGTGGGAAACAGAGAAAAAAGTTAAAGAAGAGTAGAAACCAATTTAAAGAAACCAATCAGATTGCACATAAAACAATATAAACATAGCTAAGTGTTTTGCGATAACCAAATTTCACAAGGAATGTCACCTGAGTTGCTGGAGGGGAAAGAAAACTATCCCAAAGGCAATCAAAGCTGATAAAGTCTAATTATAGTATAACAGGAGCACCTAAAGGTATGGCCCAGTATGTCAGAGCTCTAAGAAATGCACAGAAAAACACTTTTATACCCATCACCATGGGAAATCTTATGCATCTTACAGAACAACATTGACCGTGTTCTCTTTGCTCTTAAGGGTATTCACCTATTTTTTTCCCCTCAATTCGTTATTGGAACTGATGAGTCAAATCTTTTCAAGTGCTACCTAGAAATACATAAATTTATGTAAAGATACTCAGCAAACCAATGCCCTTTACTCTTAAAAATCCTTTATTTACCCTGTTGGATATTTTGCAAGTACACAGAAGAGGGGTGGGTTAGGTGCACTGCTGCGCTACAAGCTTGTCTTCTCGTCATGTGAGATAAGCAGATTCCCATTCATTACCTCTGAAGGAATGTCACTGCTCTCAATGACTATAGGGTGAGCTTTCAGCTGCCAGGTATCACAAGTAACTCCCTGAGCAGCTAGCTCCAAGGCCAGGCCTTCCAGTCCAGCCCACTAAAAGCAGGGGTGCATGTGGGTACTGGGTTCAGATTCTGCATATCTGGTGAGGTATTGGTGAGGCAAGGCTGTCAATTCACACTCCTGAAGACTCATGATTCTTATTTATTGGATTTTGTAATGGTCTGACTACACAGTTCGTGCTTGAACAGCTATGAGATTTCAATGCATAGGAACAAACCCCAGGTACGTTCATGAACAGCTTATTCAAAAATAGACTCTAAAGTCACCGCAGGAAGTTAAGCCCAGGACAGTAACTTTATTTGGCAGAATATTTGAAGTTTTTGATAGTTGACTTAGTTCCAGTTTGGAGGAATATGTAGCTTTTTTTGTTGCTGAAATTCCCTCTGAAGCAAAATTTCCATTCTCTGCCCAGCTCTGGGGTGGTCTGACTGTAAGGACTTTGGAAGCCAGTGAAACCTGAACTTCAAGCCCAAGAGTGTGGGAGCTGAGACTTTCCAGCTCCTTTAGCCCTCTGAGTCCTGTGGAGGAACTAGATACATTAGCCACAGACAAACAAACAAACAACAGCAGTCTTTCAGTAAATCTGTTTGATTTCCAGTGTGGCTTTCTTTTTTCAAAAACAAGTCAGCTCTTTGAAATCTCTGACAAATTGGCAATTTTAACCAAAACAAAAAAGTTTCTTAAAATGTTTCCCACAGCTGTATTCATAAGTCATGTGGCCCACCCCAACTGTAATAAGGAATTAAACATCAATTGAATACAAGATTAAAATACCATTTGTTCATTCTCAGATGAACAACAGCAAAATCACACTTCATTGCCCAAATCCTACAGCGAAGTTGCACTGGTAGCAAATATTGCTGGAGTCTGCAAACACTGGTGTGGCTGTAACAGAGGTACAAACCCTTTAAAAATGGCAGAGAAAAATGCTAGAAAAGTCTGCACAGTGCTGGTCTTTGGGCTGCAACTTAGCCTGCCCAGCTGACCATCTTTTTCCCTTTGCATGCCAGCCCACGTACTGATGGTTGCTACATCATGCCACCACAAACTCCTCAGAGTCCAAGACTTGAGACAAAGAGCATCTCTCCCTGCCTTTGCTAAATTGTGTGCCTTCCTGGCTTAGACTCTAACGTAATACATACCCACTCTCTACTTCCCATCAGAGTAAAGGAAACAAATCTAACTGCTAATAGGACATCTAGAGTTGTCTCTTCGTGTAAAACCTTTCAACTCTTCCTGTGTAGTATTCCTATTAACTTCCTGTCCACAGACAACTCACAAAATTGGTCTATAAAAAGAAAGTAGAGGAGCAGTTTCCTGTTGGCTTTTTATTTTATTACTCCTGATAATTAAAAAGCCATATCCTTCCTTATCTGCCACATTCTGATTTTCAGTTACAACAGTGCAACGGAAGTTTATTGAAATAAATAGGTATTTACAATATAACTGAAATCTCCTAACACTACATACAGCATCTCTAGGAGCATAAGGCCTCATAACTGATGTTCAGTCAGGATATTTCAGATAAAATCAGGCATTTTCTGGTTTCTCTGAAAGATGAGTTTTAGTCATGGCTCACTAGTGAACAGAAATCACTCAGACATTTAGAGAGTCCTTATTCCTCATTGCACATACTGATCTAAAATTAAAGTTCTCTCATTACTATGTAATTTGATAATAAATAAAGTTAAGAAATCAAGGTTTCTATTCTTACCTTCATCCTCTGTTAAAATTTAACCAATGGTAAAAATTTTCATGGACTAATTTTCCAGCTGCAAAGCTGTATGTCCATTTACCTCTGCAATGTTTTCACATTTATTATTCTCCTTCACAGATGATACACTCCTAAAACCAGCACATATTTTGTAATTTTTAATTTCTTTCCATAAAAGCATTAAAATTTAACTTTGCTGTGAAAACAATGTCTTTTTTGTCATCTTAATTTCAAGACCCTCTGCCTCCCTCCTTCTGCTTATTAGCCTGTCTTCAGATTATGTCAGTGTTACTCATGTGCACAGTGGAAAGCCTTTCACAGAAAGATTAAAAAGGGAATGCTTCCATTCCAGCATTATTTTGTAAAAAAAAATGGGGTTTTCCACCCTGAGTCCTTTCAGTTTGCAGTTTAACATGCAACAGAAATGCACTTAGGAAAATTAAGCAAGATCTGGTATTATGAGTGACACAATATGACAATATGAAAATAATGAAAGAGTGCCTCAACAATGCAAACACATATATTAGAACAAGTTTTATAAATTAGTAAGGGAGTCGAGTAAAAATAACTGATTCAGACCTCAAAATTAATCAGCTGTAATCCATAAACAACAACTTCATTTATTTAAAGTTTTCTTGAACGTAAAGAGTAAAATTGTATTAGTACCGTGTATTATGTAGAGAAACAATACTGATAACATTGTGGCAGGGGAAGAACTGAGTTTGACATTACTCACACAGTGAAGTAAGCAAGTTATCCTGAATGAGTGGCAATAAAATCCTCACAACGTAGCAGATTGTTCTTCTTTCCCTCTGACTATCAAGCCAAAAATCTTAAGTGAGTGTGAGACACACTTAGCAGGCTACAGAGAAGAGATAATTAATAAAGACAACTTCTCCAAAAATAACTTTAAACAGCTTTTTCAGACAGACAAGTGTCACAACTCTGATGTCCAAAATCTCAGGCTCTGCCAGACTTGCAATGGCATAAATCAATAAACATCTATCAGCAGTTAAGCATTGGGTGCCTATCACTCCACACACTCTTGTCTTAGTACTTCCTTGTGTTCCTGCCCAAGACTGTATCCAAGTGCTGCCACTTGTCTCTGCTTGGGAACATAGATCACCTTTTTGTTCTGTTTTTTGCAAGGCACCTAGCAGAGTGTGCTGTAGCTTCTTCTTTTATGCATTCTTGCAACACTAATAATAAATACTGTTATTCCCAATGTAACTCCAAAAAGACTTTACACAGTGCTAAAGGCATGCAGTTCTCCTATGAAGATACGCTGTTTCTGGCCCAGGAATTCAGCTCACTTGCTAAGAGCTCTGGGCAGGGGAAACTCCTCATTTTGAATAGAAGAATATTTACGGGGCAGTTTGAGTTTCAAAAATAAATGGCAGCTGTTTCCAGCTGCTGTGAGTTTAACCACATCACAAGAAAACAGATGAATGGGCTGTTAGGATAGCCAAAGATATTACTCGTTAAAATGTGACACATGTTTACAGAGTCATGAAGGCACAGAGAAAAATACTGTCATTGTCCTGAGTGCTAATATAACAAGGTACACTTATTTGTGGGACAAGCAACCACAATAACAATTTGCAGAAATTACTAGATATTGAGCCAGGAGCCTTGTTTCAACCTAAGTGCAACCAAGTAACAGTTGCCAGGTAGACCTTACAAGTTCTCGTGAAGTACAGACAGAAGGCTGGCTCAACTGTGGAACAGGACAAGAAAGTTAGCATGGCTGCAGTTCCAACTGCACCGTATTCTGCAGATTTTTGCCAGAAGGGTTGGACCAGATGATCCTTTAGGCCCCTTCTAACCTGGTATTCTATGAGAAGTGCCTTAAGAACCACAAGAGATTTGGGGGGAAGGATCCTAAAAGATGTTGAAACTCAGAACTGTCAGCTTGTTTCTGGGATGCACAGTACATATGAAAATGTCAGTGCTTGCACGGAAACCCTTCTTGATTACTATGAATGTGCTTTAAATGGTTGGAAAAGGGCTGAGGAGGTGCAATTCTAGTTCAGTAAGGCAGCTTGTTCCTCACACAAAGAAAAGAAAAGCAACAGAAACTCCAGCAGTGGTCTTGCTTTGAGGAAAGGACTGAATCTGAGATGCTATTTATTAAGGATGTTATTATTATCATCCTAAGCAGAGGATTGAAAAACAGCAGATAAATTCTCGTAAAGCGTATTGGGGAAAGTACTCACATCCAATCTGTTCTGTATCGCACAGTCTTTGCAATGTAACTGCACAAAATCATTTTTACTTCAGTAACTTCATCAAATCTGCTCACTTCACAATGTATTTTTCCCCTGCATTCAACTAGGAACCAAGCTGCCATACGCAGAGCGAACAGCTCCATCTGGCATGAAGTAATAAGGGCTTGTACACCCAAGAGGGCATGTTTTTTTCAGAGTGCTCAAGTCGGATGATGGAGACTGTCCAATGCTGCACTGGACAGACAAAAGATCCCACCTGCTGTTTAAACAATCACATACATTCTAAGTATCTGTCCCCCAGCAGCTCCCACTGCACGTAGGTGTCTAAAGAGGAAGCAAATTCTTTGGAGAATCCATTGCCAATAAGGCATCCTGTGCCACACTCTCACCTGCTTAGAGCTGAGCAAGTGTAAGGAACCTGGCATTGCTTGCATCTCTCTGCAGCAGGAATATATGCACATTATTACCCTCACATGCTTGCAAAGGGAAGCATGCTCCCTCACTGCTCATTCTGGCTCCAGTTCTGGCACCAGCAATTAGGAGTAGAACTTGATCTTTAATATGATTTTTCTGTACCTCTCAGAGATATGCCAGTTTTCAATTATAACTGGAGTAAAACAATATTCCCATTAAAGAAAGTAGTCAAAAGTGCCAATTTTACTTAGTCATTTTTAGAGTGAAGCCAAGCTTCAGGGGGAGCTATGTTTATGTATCATAGTCATGAATGCACACTACTGAACTGTGTTTCTTTAGCTTTTTTTTTTTTTGTTAGTAAAAGTTCATGCCTCACAGAATATATGTCTTTACCCATTTCTTATTTACTATTACATCACCATAATTTTAATTAAATATCAGTTATGCACAGAAGGTAGATGAAGCATTAGTAAGCTTAGTTCCTATGAAGTCCTAAAGGCTCTCTAAAATGGCAATCTTTAAAAGAATAAATTACATTTACAACAGAATCGCAACTCACATTATTCAAATGATCAT
Source organism: Jacana jacana (assembly GCA_013400555.1). Lineage (NCBI taxonomy): Eukaryota > Metazoa > Chordata > Aves > Charadriiformes > Jacanidae > Jacana > Jacana jacana. Next base: position 51,854 of record VZTM01041251.1, on the reverse strand, counting down.
TAAATCATCAAGATTCTCACTCACAGATTGTTCAGTAAACTTGGTTTCCTGTTTTTCCTGCCTCTATTTTGTCTGTAACTCTTCTGACTCTCCAAGTATTTCCTAAATTGGGATTTAAGTTCTATCTGTCAATTCTCTGCGTAAGAGAGTGCTTTCAATGACAATATAAATGCCAAAGTCAAAAAACATGGACAGACTTGCCTGCAAGACACATTCTTTCCATAATAAACATCAATCCAACACTCTACAATTACCAAGGTTAAATTACTTTGCAATCCACTTGAAAAGATAGAGGGGAGCAATGTAATGTGTTTTAAATACAAAATCCTCTGTGAAACTGCCCCTCAAACTACCAATCACAAAGTGTTAGCTCTACCAATTACATGTAACGAGTGCATTTAACGGCCATAGTAACACAAACTATCGTTGACATAAAAAATACAAATGTCTCAACCACTTAAGAGATTCGGTGTAACCAAAGTATTACTGTGGAAATAATTTATTCATTTAACTTCATTATTTCATTTTCTAGACTACATAATAAACATTAGTATCCTACAAAATGTCAGTAGAATTAAGCAATCTACCTATTAACTAAAGGTTACTATTTTCTACCATCAAACACATCTGAAAGAAGTCAGATATTCTACATAACGAGGCATCTCCTTGACTTAAGCTCTAAATTCCACCTCATCAGCAACTCAACTAAGAACTGCAGTACAATCATCTGAGTGGCACCACACAGGAGAAACAGTTCCCTAAACATATATGTACATATTAAATCCATAGATTATTCATGTACACGATCTGTTGTGTTTCCTTAACACACTTTTAAACTTTTGCCCAAGAATTTTGACCATCACTGTGCTAGATGCAAAACCCATATAAACTGAAGAAGCTTTGCTGACATTAGTGGAGCCACACTGAGATATATTGACTGTAGGCAGAATCCAAGCTGCAAGTAGAGTACAGCACAGGAACTTCTAAGAGACAGTACAAGTCAAGCAAATTAGAGCTGGGTGACTCTACACCAGACCAACAGGAAAAATTTAAAGGACTTAATGGAAAAAAGTGAGTAGTCGGTAGGCATTCCCCTAGCCTAGATGCGGATTTGAAAAACTTGGATGTAAGGGCGGAGTGCTTCATCTTCTAAATCAGCTTCCATACCTGCCATTCCCATGGTTTTATACACATACATAAGCTCCAGTTCAATATATAATGCACAACTATATACCTGCATTCTCTGGACTCGGATATTAATGGTAGAGAAGTACATATTCTGTTTTTATTTGCCCATTCAATGCCATTGTCACAGCATTCTTCCATTGAAGGATCTGCAGAAATGAGGGAAGAAAGAAAAACACAACAATATATTTAATACAACCTTAATAAAAGGTATTACCATCTGCCAGTTAAAAAAAACAAACAAAACAACAAACACCACCACCATAGCAAAACTAAAGAGAGTCAGTTTGTTTTCCCCTCCTTAATCTACAGAGAATAGTGCACCCATCCAAAAGGCAGCCATGGTCAAATGACGCATCCATTAGCACCTTGCAATCTGCCCAAGTGCTGGAGGTTTTCCTTCCTCTGTGAGGCCAACTGCAGTCTCCCCTAGCCTTCCACATAAAGACACAGCCCAGGGACTGATACTCCAGCGAAAAGCACTTCAGATGATAAATCGAGTCCTGAACAATAAAGGGATCTGTCAGACTGTACTCCTTCCTTATTAAAAGCGGCAGCAGCAATAAGCAATCTTTTAAAATCATGAGGATAAATCAAATGACTGTCTGATATGAAAAACAGATGAACCTCATTACAAGTTAATTTGCAGAACTACTTTTTTCCCCGAGGTTATTATCCATTTATTCTATTTTATTCAAAAGTATGTCTGCAAATACAAAAGTATTGTACAAAGAGACAGAAAGGTATGGTATTTTGATCACTTAACACATGAAAGAAAAGTTAATGCAGATACCAACCCTGAAATTAAAGGGAAAAAGCATACTGAAGATACTCACTTGTGCAGAGTATGAATTCAGCAAAAGTCTCTAATTTAATAAACTAAGTACTCGTAATGAACTGACAAGCACTACTTGATACTCCAAGTGCAAAAGTTCACTGCACAGCAGGTGTATTAGAACTTGGAATAAAACATGAGTCACATTTTCCTATTAATTATCTTGTAGTCTGGACACTCAACAGCCCCTTGTATAACAAATAGGCAATCTGTGTAGAAAGCCATCTGATTATCAAGAGGGACAGCTTTCTAATGTTTTCTCTTTGTTTCATAAGCTTTTTGACTGATGGCCCTGACAGGCTGCACCCACGAGTGCACAAGTCCTGAGGGACTGTGAGCTGACTACTCACAATTATCTTTGAGAGGCCACGGTGAATGGCAGAAGTTCCTGAAGAATGGAAGAGGACAAATGCCTTCCTGTCTTCAAGAAGAACAAGAAAGAATATTTGGGAAACTACAGGCTGCTCAACCTCTTCTGTTTGGGAAGGTGATAGTGAAAATCCTCCCAGAAAAAATGCACAAACACATCAAGGACAAGAAGGTGATCAGGTGACATCAGATTGGATTTATGAAGGGGATATCATGCTTAACCAAACGCACAGCCTTCTACAATGAGGTGGCAAGCTTCGTGCTGAAATTAAAGGGAACGGATGATGAGGGGAGAGCAACGGATGATACCTTGACTTCAGTAAGGCTTTTGACACTGTGTTCCAAAAGACCCTCATAGACAAGCTGACAGTGTACTGGTTAACTAAGTGGACAGTGAGCGGGACTGAAAACTGGCTGAATGGCCAGGCAAAGAGGGGTCTGATCAGCGGCACAAAAATCCTGTCAGAGGCACGTCACTAGTGGTGTACCTCAAGTGTCAATATTGGTTCCAACACTGTTCAGTATTTTCATTATTGACACCGGGAAAGAGTTCATCCTCATCATGTTCACAGATGATTCAAAACTGGGAAGAGTGGCTGATGCACCAGATGGGTGTGCCATCCAGAAGGATCTCAACAGGCTGGAGAACTGGGCAGTGCAGAACCTGATGAAATTCAGTAAGGGAAAATGCAAAGTCATGTATCTGGGGAGGAATAAGCCCTGTGCACCAGTACACACTGGGGGCTCCCAGCTAGAAAGCAGGTCTGCAGAGAAGGACCTGAGTGTCTTGTGGGACACTAAATTAATTATAACCCAGCAATGCACCTTCACAGTAAAGAAGCCAACACCATCTTGGGCTGCATTAGACAGAGCACTGGCACCATGTTGAGAGGTGATCCCTCCCCTGTGCTCAGTGCTGATGAAGCCACACCTGGAATGCTGTGTCCAGTCCTGGGCTCTCCAGTTGAAGAAAGATACGGACTTACTGGAGTGAGACCGGAACTAGACTACCAAGACAATTTATGTACTGGAGACTGTTCCATATGAGGAGAAACTAAGAAAGCTGGGACTGCTTAGTCTGCAGAAACGTGGCTCGGGATATCTGGTTGACGTTTATAAAAACCTGATGGGAGGGGATGAAAAAGAAGGACTGAGACGACGCTCATCTCAGTAGCATCCACTGACAGGACAAGAGAAAATTGGCATAAGTTAGACTATACAATGTTCCACCTGAACATAAGAAAACACTTCCTTACTGTGAGAGTGCTGAAACACTGGATGATCTCAAGAGGACCTTCCAACCTAAACAATTCTGTGACTGATTACTTAAGGGAAAATAAATAAGGCCCTTTCACCTGTAGGTAGCTGTGCTCCACAGAGAAAGGTAAATCTCACTTACTTGGTTTTGATGGAGAAGCTCAAGCACAGAAGGATGAAACGACTTGCCCAACTTATACAGCAAGCTAGTGGCAGAACAGGGAGTGCACACCAGGTAATTCCCAGACCATCTCTCTCCACAAGATCACAAAGCACCTCACATAACTGTATCATTCTTAAGTTTTGTTCCAAGCATGTATAAAGGGAGCAAAATTCAATAAGAAGCAGATTATATTCAAGACTATCCATCTTTACAAATCACTTCCTGCAGAGTCCAGTAAGGACAGGCATCTATCTCCTCCTGCTCTCCCTATACCAGTTACAAAGCCATCATTCCCCAGGCTTTCCTGATGTATGAGTTACAGACTCCCTCCATCTCTCTGTGTATCCACCTCCTAACCTGTCTGTTCATAATCACATTTTGACACACACCCAATGGAGTTTACCTACACAATACCTCAATTGGCAGATCTTCATATGTCAAAAGCAGGTAAAAGCAAGTAGAGAAGATAACCCCTGCCTGTAACTTAGTTATTTGCAGGGAACAACCTATATTCCCTAGTGATTATAATCCAGTAATTTAAAGCAAAAAAGGAAAGGGTTAAAGGAAATTTTAGGATGTATCTGTCACCCTAAGGTAGGCACTCTTAAGGTTGTTATCAATTCTCAAGTCTGAAGCTCTGCAGTACTGAATATAACTCCAGCTATCCTTCTTTAGGAAAGATTCCATTGAAATGGAAAATGCGTAAAGAAAGGCAGGGCAATCAAAGCCCTATTATATGAGGAAAAAACTGGATGAAAGAGACCATTTTAAGCCTAGATAAGTAAAGCCTGTGAAAGGATGTGGTTTCTGTCAACAAATATTACAGCAGAAAACAATAAGGAAAATTACGGGATCAAATAAACCAAACATTTTTTAATAAGAAAATCATAACACTTATAAATGGAATGACATTAAATGTTAGTTTATAACTGAGCTCTGCACTCTGTGACCCAGGTCACCCTTCTAGTCTTACTTACATACCCAAAACAATGGTCACAATTCTGTCATTATGAAGTCAAGGCAATATTTCTCTTGAATTCCTCAGTGTGTCCAGAATTCCTGCCAGTGTCTGAAAGCTAATTGTAGTTTATAACGCTGCAGAGAAAATCAGTCTTGCAAATAAATATCTGTGGTGAAAGATACGGATTTGTGTCTGATCTCTTCTTTGGGAATAGGGATCCTGTCTGATGCTCTCTGTCTGCCAGTTTACTGCTAACAAACACTATATCCATTAAATTTCATACAATGTGTTACAAATAGCCATTTTTTTAGTGCTGTTTTCTGCAATTAATCTTAACCGTGTTGAAAAATGATACACATTTAACTGAAGTGCAGAGCTGGCTGCAGGCTTTTGCAGGGCTTTGTACAAATGGGTCTTCAGCCAAGTTCCTCCCCAGAAGGACAATCCCTGGCTCTGGACACCAGTTCTTCCCTCCCAGCTCTGGCAACGCACCTCTACTCCAACCAAATAACTCAAGAATTCAAAACAGGCCAAGCTAAGCAAGCTCATCTGTAGGAGTGCATCCAGACAAAGAAGGATTTCGGATAGCTTGTTGAGCGAGAACTGTGGTCCAGACTCATTTTTTGGTGACATCACAATTCATATCCTCCAAAGATCCTGCCAAAAATCTCTTGAGAATAGAGGGAAGTGAAAAACAAGCAGTAAAAAAAAAAAAAAGAAAAATAAAGGACTCTGCTCTCAAGGCCATTCTTCTAAAACACAACAATAAAACAGTGAAAAACATTTTCTCCAGCTTGACTTGGCAGTTAAAAATGGTTATTTGTCGACAAATCTGCTCTTTCAATATCTCAGAAAGGGCATGTCTCAGACTTTGGGTGTCAACTCCTGATTGCACTGGAATCAATTCTGACTACTTTGGCATCAAGAGTTGTTAATGAGTATTTAGAAACAGGACAGACGTACCATCTCATATTTTTCCAGTGTCGTGGATTTAACTGTCCATGTGCATATTCATGTGGTTCCCAGTTGGAAACCTTTGTGCAAGCAGTTCATACTGAAGCCATTTGTGTCTCCTTACACCCTCCTCAGGGGACCAATAACATGGTCTCCTTACACCCCCCTCTGGGGACCAGCCTTGGCTTCTCCTCAGTTTCTCGTAACTAGAAGTTTGTAATGCAGGGCGTCTGAAAGGAGGGGGTACTGGAAAGCAGATGGTAGAAACTACTCTGATTACAGCATCTTGAAGAATCATCTCACTTCCTGGGGAGAAAGTGATGGTTCATTTTTTATCTGAATGTGACCATGTGTCTTTTACTGCAGCTGATGGGCTCGTGGGCGGCACCCCTCAGAACTGGAGCTGCAAAGATGATCAAACAGGAATTACAGTACTGCTCTTCTGAACCTGGTGCCCCTTCAGCTGTTTTGCCAAGTGCATGTTTCATGCAAATCAGCCAAAGAAATACCAGGCATCTGAGATACAAACTACTTCTGGGAAAGGCTGATGATACTGTCAGCGTTCAGCTGAAATGTGGCTTTTTAGTTGGAGGGAGAAACCCTACAGGGAAGCTGTTACATACAGGAATACACTGCCTGGTCCATTTTGTAAGTTTGTAAAGCAATTGTTCAGCTTTTGGTGTCATGAGACAGAAAAATAAGAAGATAAATCTGAGATGTGTTAAGACAGTAGTACCTTTAATTCCTTTTCACTCAGATATAGCATTTTTGCATGCTAATTGACTAATTGAGAAAATCCAAGTCTATTTTGGATAAAATCAAATGCAGTTTCATCACTACTCTGTCCCTGTAAAAGAGTATGTGGAAGAGGGCACCCAAAAGAACTTGGGTCATGTTAGTATGATAACAGCAAGGATGCTTGTCCTGATGTTAAGGTGGTATCTGTAGTATTATGAGAGAGATTTCGTGAGTCTCAGGAAGAGGACAGTAAAAAACCAGCTGGCACTCAGAACTCTTAATTTTACAAATGCTGTCACGAAGAAGACCTATCAGATAAAAAAAGATTAAAGGTCACACAAATTAAAACATTTTGTGCATGTGATGAAATTCATGTGCTAGCTATAAACTATGCTTACATAGACAAAATGTGTACGAGCATGTGGCTGTTTTAAAAAAAGGTAGTTTGTTAATCTTAACAGGATTGCCATGCTGTGTGGGAGTTCAAAGCAAGAAATATGGTTAAAATCTGTATAACCTTAGACTTCTATGATGTAATAATTGCTTATTCAGCTGCTACAGTGAATATTTTCTGCAAAAGAAAGATAAGGTTAAGAATGTTACCTAAAAGCATCATTCCTGGAATGAGCTCCTCTGAATTGTTTCTTGGAATTGTGCAAAAAATAAGCAGGAGTAAAAAGGACTGGATAATTTTCATGGCAGCAGCACTGTGGGTAGATCAGAGAGGGAGAGATTTTTTACGTAACAATCTACAAAAGTAATTGTACAATTCTGTACAGCTGATGCTGATGGAAAAGCCTACAGACAATCCAGGATTAGACAGCTGTTCATTACTCAGTGCTGATCTACCCAATGGTTATAAAACTGATGATAATACCAGACCAAAGCTACACCTGAACACAGGTGGGCTTATCCAGACAGTGCTAGTAAAACTTTTACGTTCTTCAACACAATAAATGAAAAGACCATCTAATTCACTGGCTTCCCTGCCCACATAACCGGCTACAGTTGGTTATGGATTTGGAAGTGAGTTCAGGTCAGGGGGTCAAAGTCACACCTCCATATCAAGGTGTTTTCAATCTTTGAAGCGTGTTAATTCACTAAGTTTGGAAAACGTGGTGCAGGTCTTGCCCTTCACTCCATTTACTCTGTAAGAAACTCAGCACTATGGAACGGGAGAAAACAGAACATGATTATCACTTCTCAGCATATGCAGATACAGGCAGCAGATGGACTCTGTGAAAGCTCAGCACTAGTCCACAACGTTTCAGTAACAGTGTGTCATCCAGAATTCTGGAACTCATGCTTACAACAGACATGCCTTCGTTTAGGCTTCCAGTAAGAAAAATACTGTCAACTATCATAGCATACCTTTCTGATGAAACCTTTCTTGTTCTGTCAAGAAAACTGCCTTACCAGTGATTCTCATCCATCTAACTGTCGGCTGAAAATAAATCCCAAGCCTACCTACAGAATTTGATTTTCAAAATGACAGATTGGCCATCCGTCTTATTCACAGCCACATTCTTTGTCTTCCAACCTCCTTTTCCATCTGCAGTCCTCTGACACAGAAACAGAGCAGCTGCGTATCGCTTTGGTCAAGGCTCCACTGTGCCATAGGTTCAGGGCAGACAAAAGTGTGCCTGACCTGATCCGTGATGCCAAAACAACTGTTCTTGGAACAATGACACCTGGCTAATATTAGGTGGACAAGTCAGCTGCCTTTGTAGCAGGGACAGTAGTCAAGTGCTGGCAGCTGGGTTTGTAGTCTTGATTTTCTGGCTGTCCTTGCAACAAACTGAAGAAATGCTGTTACCTTAATTAAGGCAGCAAATAGACCCAGAGACCCGTTTAGGCAAGAGAGAAGCCAGGTGACTTCAAAGGTCCAACAGGTAATATACTAACATGATAAGTATGGCCTTGTTGCATCTTGATCTCATGCATAAACCTAGGGATTAGCCCCACAAAGTAGAGGAACGGGTGAAGGACACCTGAAACTATGAAAGAGAAAGACATAAAACAGAGTATCTGGTTTCATAATTCCCTGAAAAAAATGCTTTGAATTGGGATTAGTGGAGTGGTGCTGCAGGAAAGCATTACCACTCTCTAGCTGAGATGATGCGAGTATCTGCTGGATCTCTTCAGTATGGAGTTGGAATGAAGATGCCCCATCTCCATTTTATATGCAAAAACCTCAAAACCTTGTATCAAATATGCCAATATACTGACAGGGTAAGATGAACAGACACAGCTGACCTGTACCAATAATCACTTCTAGACAGTAAGCTATTCTTAGACCTTCCACTGGGCCATTCTTATAGGTTCCCTAAAGAATATACCAGCTTGAACTTCATAATAAATGCATGAAACTTGGGGCCAGGATCTGTTGTCCTCCTCACAACAGCACAAGCCAGCAGGCAGTCTCCAATACACCTACTGCAGCCTGCCAGGCTTAGTTTATCCTCAGCTCTCCCTCTCTAGTACTGCTCTAGACTGCTCTTGGCTCTCAGAGAGGGTCTCAGACAATGATACTACTCCCAAGCGTGGAGGTCATACTGGATCTTAATGGACTGACAATCACTCACAGTTCATGTGCTGCTAACAAATACGATATTCACCTTAAACAGGCTTAAAGGGTTTGAACCTTTACCTTCAGATGAATTCTCAGCTGACTGTGGCTATTTCAGGGTAGCTGAAATCACTGAAGAAACCCGGTTAGCACTCTCACTAAAGTAGCAGTACAAGTAGCAGCACCCTAAAGGAAATGCCTGGTATATTACTGTGTTTTGTGGTTGGGTTTAAAACAGCCAACACGTTACTGGAAATTTTCTTGGGTCTGGAGAACATTCTTTTATGGGGAATGCGGCTCTGGTAGCACCAGCAGTGGCCATCACACAATTAGAGGGATTTTTCAGACGTGGCCAAACCTCATTTTATGAGGTGTCTGTTTGCAGTTAATAAAAGAAACTCTTAAAAATCGTTCAAGGGAATAGGTGGTGATGAGGTAGCTGCTGTGTTTGGTGATAAGGACAGGCCTAAGGGAGGCAACAGCCTGTTGCAACATATTTCCCCTGGTGGGGAAAGCCAGTGTTTTCCTGTTTGTTTGTTTGTTTTTAAGTTCTAATAAATAAAAACAATAACGTCATCTTTCAAAAAAGTCTACTGGCTATGAAGAAACTAGAAAAGAGGTCTCCATCTATTGCAGGAAGACTACAAGGCATATGTATTTATATACAGACAGACCAAAATACACAGAAGGCAGGGAAGTAGGAGGCCTCAAGAGGTTTTCTTGTCCGAGCCACTACTCTCAGGCGGGATTGTTTGTAATGATATCGTGAGGCTGATTTCACAACCTCTCTAGGCAATGGGCTCTCCTGCTTCAATGTCCCTAATGGCAGAGAATTTTTAATAACATATTACCTCACTGTCTGCTCCAAAAGCCCACATAAACCCATTCCTCTGTTGCTACCTCTTACACACTTCAACAACCTGCACCTGAGGATTGCTACTTCACGTGAATGTTTTTTCTGTCTTTCCAAATGAACTTGAATTTTTTCATCCTTCTGGATAGGGTATTTTTTGGACTTCAATGAAGAGTCTGGAGTTTGAAAGATACTAAGACTAGAAGACTGAAGACTGCTTTGACGATTTCTAGAGGACATGAAGAAATCGAGAGAGATTTAATATGGGAGTCCACTGA
>VZTM01041251.1:2786-16095 GCA_013400555.1 Jacana jacana | reverse complement strand
TCTCTGAACATTTTCCAGTTTTAATACCCTCCCTTCTGAGATCAAAGGATCTGAGCTTGCATAGTGTTCAAAACATGACTGAACTATAAATGTACGTGGTGTCATAATGGTGTGACATAAAAGTGTTCCCTGCTTTGTTTTCAGTCCTGAAAATGCCTGATTTGGGTTTTTTTGACTGCCATTGAGCAATGAATCAATGCTTTATGGAACTAAGGATCATAACCTCAGAGTCTTGCCCATGAGCAGTAACAGCTGGTTCAATTTTCCATATAACTCTAGAGCTGTGTTCACCCCGTGCATCACTTCACATTGATTTACAGTTTCAACTGCCATTTTATTGCCCAGTCACTTGGTTCTAGAAGTTCTTTTTCACAGTCTTGGCTTCTCCTTTATACCCTGAATAACCTAGTATCTTCCACTAACTTTTAATCTCAATGATCACCTCTGCTTCCAGGTTATTTATGAGTATGTTGATTAGAGTAGACCCTGGTGCAGACTGCTGCTGACTAGTCCATTGTAAAATTGAGTTTTTACTCTAATCCTTCTTAGTCAATATTTTAGTCAACTGTTTAGCTATGCAAGGACCATCCTATTTGTTCTAAAGCTGATTAATTTTCTTAAAAGCTTTCAGTGAGAGACTTCATTACATGCGTTACATACCTACACAGACTGCATCACAGAATCACTGAACTTTAGGGGGCGGAAGGGACCTTTGGACACCATCTAGTCATACCCCCCTGCCAAAGCAGGGTCACCACAGAATTTAGAGCAGGCTAGACAGGAACACATCCCAGCGGGTTTTGAGTATCTCCAGAGAAGAGTTATAGCTTGGAACAATGTTGTCCACAAACATGTGTACCCTCTGAACGATCACCCAGAGGTCTGTAAGACAGAACTTTACTTTATAGAAGCCATATTAAGTCTCCTATGTAGATCATATTTAGTTAGGCTTCCACTTAATTCCATTTAATTTCCACTTTAATCTTTATAATTAATTTATAATATAATTCTGCATGGAACAGATGACTGCACACTATAAAGACTAACAAATTAGTATTTCCAAACCCAAACATGTAATGTTTCTACAAATATGGGGACAATAAGGCAAAGAGAGAAAGGCAGTGACTCGAGTCAGACAAGGCATCCTTGCCAGAGTTCCAGTGGCCCAATGTGTAAAGGGTGGGGTAATACCCGATTGTCCTGGTGGATTGCTGGGGAAATAATTATGGTTCAGAAAATCAGATGTTCCTTCTTGCTATATTGGCATTTCTGAGGAATACAAACTGACTTACGGGCTGCAGTCACTCAAATTTGCACTGTTGTGCTAATAATGGCTGAGTACAGCAAGTAGCTCACCAAAGCTATGTTTAATCCTCTTCACTTATGTTCAGGCTGCCTGGTCTTGGAAGGGGAGAAAATGAGTACATGTTTTACTGTTGCATGTCAGATCCCAAAGTTGGTCTTACTACCCTTACTTTTGTTGCCCAGATGTGCAGCTGAATTGTTATCTTCTAAACTTCCATTCAGGTTTGAAAATACATGAAAGAGACCTTGTTACTCAGTGAGTGATGTTCACGGAGCAGAATCTGCCATTCTGTGCTTCAGAAATGTGCAGGGTCAGCTCAGACAGAAGACACTAACATCTTTCAGGGTGGAGAAATGGCTCTGCTTTCTTCAGTCTATACTACTGTAGCCTTAGCAGTAGACACAGCCATGCTATGTCTAGTCTTTAAGCTGCTGAGTATTAGATAGATTTGTTAGTGTGCCAAAGCAGCTGATGAAACTGTATTGATTCACATCAATGGTAAACCTGATTACTTAGCTTTTACTTCCATTGGGATGTCCCATTCTTTAAGCTAAAACTACAGGTTTTACCAAAAATTGAAAGTCATATAAGTCACTTTTTTTTTTTTTTTTTGGTAATTCATGAGAAGGAACAGAACTAAGCAATTAATAATTGTGAAAACCTATAAACCTGGAAAGCTAAAGTTGTCTGGGAAGCAAACGCACGCAAACTTACTATTTGAACCCTTTCTAGCCAGATGAAAGGTTATTTAAAGTACCTAGAAAAATCTTCACAGAAAAATACAGCATTTAACTGTATTTTCTTTCCCTATGATAGCATTCGATGTAAAAATAACGGCAGGAACAAAAGGTACTGTTTTAAAGTGATACCTACAGCCAGTGTTTGGCAGCCAGCTGCAATACTCTCTAGTATATATATATGCCATATCATATATATATATGATATATATATGGCTCATAATCCCTAGAAAGCTCACACTACACAGAAATAATTTGGTTTTTTACTGTCTGTAAGATTACTAGTATTCTAGGCCCATCCATGAAACCCCCGTACTGTGCAAAATCAAAGATGAGTGAAAAAGTAGTCTGGATCACAGCATTCCCAATGAATAAATATATATCTAATTAGTATTTATATTAAGAGGGACTACATTTGTAAAGATATTTAAGGCATTTAACTCTCTGGATTCAACATGAATTAGCATCTAAACATATTTAAAGCTGTACAACAAAATGGAAAAGAGAATTCTTTTTTAGGAGCCAAACAGAAGCACACATGTGCCAAAATATTCCTTATTAAAATTTAGGACAGAAAACTACAGTGAGAGGTGTACACAAAAATGGAGGCCAGCTAATAAAAGAAAGGCAGTGCTCACATAAATTAGTTGTCTTGTTTGTCATCATAGTTAAGCTGCTTAGTACCCTTATAGGGAATATTTTCAGCTTTTTTTCTTTTATCAGTAGTCATTCATCAAAGTAGCTATAAAGTAAATTCAAGAGGTGTAGAAGGACAAACAGTGCTAGTAAAGCAGCCACAGATTAGTGAACTATGTGTGGGCAGCAGCTTTACATATACAAAGCAATTGATTTCAGTTTCTTCTGTTTTAATGAAGACTAGTTTATTACAGATCTTTTGCAAAAATGAACTGATGTAAGATGCAAGAGTAAAGGACAAGAGTTTCTGAAGAAGTGTTGTTTGTTTCTGTTGGTAATTGTCAGAATCTGGGCAGCAATGAAGTATGGAAACCATATGGTAAGCTTCACAAACACTCTGAAAATACTGCTATGAAAACTACTTAAGACAGCAAGGAGCATGTTACAATTAAAGCATTCTTACCTTAAGCTTCTTCAGCATGGATGAAAGAGGCAGCTATAGCAACAAGATAAAAATTATAATTTCATTCTGATAATTTATAAATTTATAAATTTATAATTTAGGGGCAATTGTTGGGCCTTTGGCAATAGAGGCCCTGCACATGAGTGAAGAACTGAAGAACTTTTTTGCCTTTAGTGGTTATACTAACATAGAATCATAGAATCATTCAGGTTGGAAGAGACCTTTGGGATCATCAAGTCCAACCATCAGCCCTACTCTACAAAGTTCTCCCCTACACCATATCCCTCAACACCACATCCAATCTACTCTTAAACACAGTCAGGGATGGGGACTCCACCACCTCCCTGGGCAGCCCATTCCACTGACTGACCACTCTCTCTGTGAAAAACTTTTTCCTAATGTCCAGCCTAACCCTACCCTGCTGCAGCTTGCAGCCATTCCCTCTTGTTCTGTCGCTCATTGCCCGTGAGAAGAGACCAGCACCAACCTCTCTACAATGCCCTTTCAAGCAGTTGTAGAGAGTGATGAGGTCTCCCCTCAGCCTCCTCTTCCTCAAACTAAACAATCCCAACTCCCTCAATCGATCCTCATAAGACTTATCCTCCAGGACTCTCACCAGTTTCGTTGCCCTATAATTAAACACTACTGTATAGAAAAAAAGCATGGATTTGGTGTTTGGTTTTTTTTAAACTTACAATGTACTGTAATCATTTGAGACTATAATGAGTTGAAGGTTTTATTTGTTTGCAGGGCAACTCAAACAAAAGCCATCTTTAGTATAAATACACTTTTTTCTCTAAAATAGTAGCAAACCCCAACAACCATTCAACTTCATTCAAATAATTCAAATAGCCAGGCCAATGTCTGTTCCCCACCTAATCTGCTGTAGAGCAAGCAGACATTCAGTACCCCATAACCTTTTACTACCTAGATTTAAGAACTTTGTGATGGAAAGGAAATCCTTTGCTTTAACACCCCTATGAGCACAAACCCCAAGGTACAATTCTACACCTATAAACTGATCTGTTAGGAATACTTAGCTATCTCTGATAAGGGAGCCTTATCTCCAATGCAAGTTTGAAATTCAATTTACCTGCCTCTTCAGTTTACCATAGAATGTGCGATTCAAGAGTTTAAAAAACCAAACAGAAGAATCTCCTTAAGAAGAAACTTCTTAAAAGTGAAGAATCCCATTAGAAATCCCTCCTCTTTCTATCCAAAGATTGTAGTTTGAAGTACAAATGCTGCATTGTAGCGTCAGATAAAAGACTACTCTCTGCACAATAGAAAACCCATAGGTAAATGATCGTGACTTGTCTTAACAATGAATGGCAAATATTTCCCACAGTGAACTGACTGCTCCTTCCCTGCATACACTTAGGTTGTGTTACGTCTTAGGGAGCTAATGTAAGGCCAACAAGGTATCAGACTGGTCTATTCAGCACACTGGCAAATTTGTAAAACAATTCTTACCTCAGCATGTTAAAATTTCCTGCCTCCTGGTGATTCTTGCTGTGTTACTCCAATTGTGTTCCTGAAATTTCCTTTTACATTTCACTCTCTTGTGTGATTTCTAGTTGAGCTGCTATAGCCATCGTAGATAAAGTATCTTCTAGGGCAAATCTTAAAGGCTGAAAAAAAAAAAGAAATGGGAGGCAAAACCCAGGTTAGATTGTCTAAAATACTTATTAAAAACTAAATTAAATTGATCTTTTGGTTTCCTAGTGCATTCCCACTTTTGTCTCTTGTACATTATTTTCACAGCCTGGGCCAAATTCAGTAGACATGTAAATGTGCAAAAGTTTATTAACCTCCAATAAGGCTTGAGACAATAGGCAAGCTGGAACATAGGAGGTTCCACTTAAATATGAGGAAAAACTTCATTATGGTGAGGGAACACTGGAAGGGGCTGCCCAGGGAGGTTGTGGAGTCTCCTTCTCTGGAGACATTCAAAACTCGCCTGGACACGTTCCTGAGTGACCTGATCTAGGTGTTCCTGCTCCGGCAGGGGGGTTGGACTAGATGATCTTTCAAGGTCCCTTCCAATCCCTGAGATTCTGTGATTCTGTGATTAATTAGATGCAAAAGAATTACCAGATGAGAGGTAGCAGGTGAGAGAAAGAAGGCATACATTTCTCAACCTTGGGCAAAGCTAAATGAGTAGCTAGAACTTCCTAGACTCCCAATTTGAGACACAAATATACATGAAGCAAGCATCATTCGTTATTTTGCACATAATTTTACCAAAATATATTAGTGATGAGTAACTGGCAGAGAAAGATGCAAAATTATCATACACAGTTATCTCAGAGATTCTCAGAAATAGATGTAATCCACACTGATTGCTTAATTTCATCTTTATATTGGGAAGACTGAGTTACAGATGATAAAGAGATTTTTTTTATCTTGCTGTAGGAAAGTGTATTCATTCCTAGACACTGGGAGTGGGTCTATGAACTGGAATGTGACATTAGCAAATATACATTTTTGCATGTAATAGGCCTACTATAATGACTAAAAAAAAAAGTAACCAGATCTTGAATTCTGTGATTAGGTAAGAAAACACTTGTAATTCAAAATGATGGAAGAAAGATGGATTTTTTTTTTCCCCAAGATTCTAAATGACAAGTTGTACAGCATCTACACAACTCCATAGATGCCTCAAATTGTAAGTAATGTGATTTCCATACTCTTGAGAATGTGAGAATCGTCCAAGTCATAGATTTGTTCCAAAATAACCTGCAATATTCTGTCTCAACTGGGAAAGAGCAAAGTCTCACAGCAGCAGAAGACAAAAAACCAGCCTCCCTGTCTCCCAGACAATAGTACCTTTCTTTCTCTTTCCCATAGGAATGCTTCAATTGCAGTCTATTGGTACTATTTATGCAGCCTGGAGTACTTTTTCCTATTTAAATGAGAGAAAAAAAAATATGGGTTCTGCTTCCCTGCAACTACCAAGAATGTGTAATTTCTGAATCTTTAGAAAACCTGTGCTTCATTTATGTATATACATCCATGGATTCATTATGAACGTGGAATGATTAACTGTGTCAGCAAAAACACTACCAAATAAATTTTGGAAACGCTACTGAGTGGAACCCTAAACTCATCCCAGAAGGGATTAAAACTTCCTGGGTTTGCATAGAAAAATTTTACTCCATTGGAATTTTTTCTTCTCAATGGATAGTTGTTACTTTTATTACCCTAGTCATTACTATTACCCAAAGTTTTTTCACCTTTTTCAATGTTTTCCTCCTCCTTTTTAATTTTGGCGTTTATTTTTAAAAGTTTATCTTTTGTCTTTCCTCTTTCCAAGACCTCTTGACACTACTATAATAACTTTGAAGAATAAATGAAAGCAAACTAACAATCTTTTTTCGCTTGTATATTACTTCAGAAATAGCTTGTAACGTCTTATTTGCCATTATAATTACGTATTTATCCAAATGGTCTGGAGGTTATGCTTTACAATGACATGGTGGGTAGCTGACATACAAATGTTTCTTTTTGGTTCCACTGAATGTCACAGTGATATGAAGATGAAAAGATGCTTAAATACATAGATGAATATTTTAAATGAAAACATGTCTACTTCAAGCAACTGCCATTCTTTTCTTTTCCCCTCCTATCTTCCACTTCCTTTCTTGTTTTCTTCTCATTTTTCCTGGACACTAGGTAAATATTAAGACAAGTCACACTAAAATATCAATACTAACATTTGGTTCCTGACAATTTTTTTGCCTGTCATTATTTGAAACAGATGTTTTAAAAGATACAAACTCCAGTTGAAGTGTTTCCTGTGGTTGAAGAAATTAAGAGCTTTTTTCACCCATGGACTTTTTCCGGCAATAAGTACAGCTGCAGCTGCAGGCTTTTCTTCAACTAGACCTTTAATGAATCCTTCTCCGTTACCTAGATTCAGACTCATGGAAACTTCTCGATAAGATCTTTCCGTTTGGTCAAATGTGATTGAAATTGGCTAAGGAATGCTAATTTATAAGCCATCCAGATAAAATGACATGCAAAATAGTCATATACACTCTCCCCCAAAAGAAGACCTGTAAATCATTGTCTATACTCTCCATATTCCCACTGTCACAGAGTAATTAGTGTTGGAAAGGACCTCTGGAGACTCCCTAATCAGAGTAGGGCCACCCAGAGCTGGTTGCCCTGGACCACGTCCAGACAGTTTTTCAATATCTCCAAGGATACACTCAACAACTGCTCTGGGCAACTTTTTCCAGTGGTCTGTCATCTTCATGGGGATGCCTTCCATCCCAAGTACAAAAGGGCAGGCCCGTGCAAAAATGGCACTATACACTGTTTTATAATGAAATGTAAATGTTTAGGTAAAAACAGAAAAGCTAAAACTGAAAATTCATGTTGACAGTCAAGTAAATCATCACAAGAATACACTGCTTATTCTACTTCATATTGATTTGTATCTACTATTAGGGATACTATTTTCAACTAAAAAGTTTCAGTCCTTGTTTATTCTAAGTGAATATGAAGATAACTCTATATATTCATGGTCAGTACCATCATATCCTTTGATAAAATGAATCAGAAAATAGAGGATAACAAAACCACTGAGATCCCACTATTGAAAGGAATTATTTGGGATGTGGACATTAACTGCTTTGACCTATAACTCATGATGTCTCTTCAATGTACATCTGATTCAAGATTCCAGAAAAGAAAGACATTGGTATACTGATGCAGCTTAATTGTTATTATGTGTATCATACTTATATTTTCTCTAGACATCAAAAAAAAACACAGCTAAAACCTAGAAACACAACTATACTTTCCATGGAAAGTAAGAACAAGAAAAGACTTCTATGGTATATAATTTGTGCACAACTTACTGAAGAATGAGGCTTCAGCATTCAAATCTTCTCTTTCTCTTGCACATAGTCCTAATTCAGATCCCAGTATGACAGTTCTGTTTAGTCAGATGATCACATTTTGACTCTTCTGTGCATCTAGAACCTCATGTTTTAGCATATTAAAACTATTAACATGGCTCCATTCTAAAGATAAACAACAGTTTCTAGACACAACAGCTTTCATTTGTGTAAATGCTTTTTACTGAATCTGAGCAGCATTTGAAAACCATACATTCTTTGTTTAATGTTACTTGCCAAGAATGAGAACAGCATTTGGGCTACAAGCTTAGTGACATCATTGCTGAAGAATGAAATGATTTTCCCATCTACTTAAAAAGACCTGTATGTTATATAATGTTTAAAGAAAGGTAATCTCTTTTACCTGTTCCTAGTGTGTACACTTCTTTTAACATTTCCTAGTGGATACACCTCTTCTGGTTTTAGAGAGGTCAGACAGATCATGCAGAACACAGGGCTCATGTGTGCATCACAGAAAAAAGAAAAAACAAGCCTAGCATTAAAAAAATGCCTGTTACAGGAAAATATAAGAACATGAACTAACTATTGGATCAGACCATCTATTAATCCTTCTGTCCTAATATCTTGCCTTTGACAGTAACTTATGCTACTTTTTTTAGGTGAAAGTAAAAGAAAAAAGAGACACCTTCAAAAGAACCTGCCCATAGCTGTATTATTTTTCTATCAATAAACTACTAGGTCCCAAGCCAGTAAAGCATTTAGGTGCTTTCGGTCTCTAAGCATGATTGCCATTGCCTTGAATGAGACCATGCGTGTTCTGGACATGCTGAAGTGATTTATCAGATGTTGGTCTTCATAATTGTCTTAAGCCTGAAACATGACTGTTTACAGAATTTTCACACCATGCCCGAAGTAGTACCATATAAATAAATTGTTATTTTATTAAACTTTCTCAAAGATGCTATTTCCATACATTATGTGTTGCTTTCAAATATTTCCTTGTACAATTTTGAGCATATTGCCTTCCTGTATCATTGTCTCCCATCATCAGAAAATAAAGAAGATGGCCCACTCACTTTGTCTCTGTCCTCAGCTATACTATTTGTAGAAAGCTTGAGTGACCGGATACTCCTGAGCTAGCTCAAACCAGGGCTGATTTAGATTGCAGTTCTACATTAATACAACTGCTTTACTTTCAAGGTTGGACAAATTTCAGAAGCAGTTGGTGTTACCGCATGGCACAGAAGGCAGGTAAATAAGTCTCTTATTTAAGAGTTCTATATAAGCAAACCTGGGAAGATGCCCTTGAGAACTACAAAACTAGTAAGTCCAATTAACACGAGACCTGTAATGACTTGACGTATGTGCGTATTAGCTGAGACATTCAGGCCTACCTGTTGCCCACTACAGCTTGAAGTCCATTGTACCTATCAATGTATTTCATGTGATTTTGTATCTTTCTATAGTGACATAAAATCTTTCGCATTTTTATCTTATTTTTTCAGTTCTTCCATTTTAGCTCTCTTTATAATTTGATGCAATTGTGTAATACTACAATTTGACAGTAGTGCTGTTAGACAGTCTCTTCAAGTGACCATAGATTGGATTTACTTCTACTTTCTAAGTATTTGTTTATATTATCTTCTACATAATTATTCTTATTTTGCAGACTGGAAACTGAAGTGAAGAAAGCTTAAAGAATGCTCTTGTGGTCAGACATGAAATGTGTGGCAGACCAAGGATACGCAATCACGGTCTCCACTGCTCTAAACTATTGCAGAAACTAGTTATTTCTGAGATTCAAGCTTCCTTTTTTTACCTCTCTCATCTCCCAAATGCCCCTCTCTCTACTTCAGAGTTTCTTGACAGAGGACGATCGGAGCCAAGTGTAAGGTACTGGATTGCTGTCAGGGTTTAACTCCAGCTGGCAACTAAGTACTACGCAGCCACTCACTCACTGCCCCTGTGCTGGGGTGGGGGAGAGACTCAGAAGAGTAAAAGTGAGAAAATTCATGGGTTGAGGGAAAGACAGTTTAATAGGGTGAGCAAAAGCCGCACACACAAGCCAAAGCAAAATAAGGAATTAATTCACTGCTTCCCATTGGCAGGCAGGTGTTCTGCCATTTCCAGGAAGGTAGGGCTCCATCATGTCTATTAGTTGCTTGGGAAGACAAATGCCATCCCTGAGCATCACCCCTTTCCTCCTTCTTCCCCCAGCTTTATATGCTGAGCATAACGTCATTTGGTATGGAATAGCTCCTTGGTCAGTTGGGATCAGCTGTTCTGGCCGTGTCCCCTCCCGGCTTCTTGTGCACTCCCGGCCTACTTGCTGGTGGGGTGGGGTGAGAAGCAACGTCCATAATCATGACCAGAACCTCAGTGACCTCTGTTCTGTTTTGTTTATGTTACCTCTTAAGAGGTTCAAAAACGCAAAATTGTAAGTATCAATAGTTACTTTTATAATTTACTGAGATTTTCATATAGCCATACTTTGCTGCCTCTGTTCTTTTCACTGATTATTATTTGCTTAATTCTTTCTTCGGTATTTTCCCATTCTTTTTCTTGGATAGATATCTGAAAACACAGGTTATTTGGGCAAGTAAGACATACCTTACCACTAACCCTTGTACCAGTGAAACTCTATCCCACCATTTCACAGAAAACTATGGTTATATTCTATGAACTAGTCTATATTCTCTGTTTCTATGAGAAACAAACAATGGTTTATCATCCTAGTACTGGGTGGCAAATGGGAATGAAAAAAGTTTGCTGTTTCATTAACTCCAGTGTGTATGCTAATATTTTTGGGGAAACACAAGTTCTTTATCTGTATTTTTCATGTCTGCACACAATTTTGCCAACTTAAAATATGCAGTAAGCAAATATTTTTTAAATGGGAATTCAGTATTCTGGAGCTTTTAAAATTAAAGTATACATTATGTAACAGAAATTTTACTACTAACTACTATAGTATAATAAACTAACTACTATATTAGTGTTCATGTTCATTTGGAGGCTTTTTGAAAATTTTAGAGAGAAGTTTAGAGAAAAGTTTAGTTTTTCATTTACTTTTCATTTCAAATCTGTTACAAGAGATCCTTGCATTTTACTGTACTGTCATTTATTGATTGTTTAAATCTGTTTCCTATTCTTTCCAGATCTTCCAGGTCTGAAAAGGCTTTACAGCCTTTTCCTTCTTTGTGCATCTTTAACTCTGTATATTTTCTTCTATCAAACTCTATGTTTTCTTTTGTCATTTAATATGGACAGTCTAATAAATGAGGTTCTAGTAACGCCATTTTCTCCTTTTTATATATATAAAATAGACCTACTGAAGGCCTTACCTAGAGAGTATTTGGGAGGAGGGGCAAACAAAACAAAAAACAGGGGGAGACAGTGGATGAAATTGTGGTTCCACTCAGGGGTTAGGTTTTCACATATTAGATACCTTCTAACCATCCAGAGGTATACACTGCCAGAGCTCACTTGTTTGGACCGTACATGACTACTGCTCTCAATTTTGTAAGAACTGTCATGTCCTACTAATTTCTCAAAAACAGAAAAGCTAAGAGCCTTCAGACCTTGCCCCAATGTAGTTTATTGAAGAAATAAGCTATTTCCCAGCTCTGAACCAGCTGTGTAACACTTGGCTAGCCTTGGCAGAATCTCTCATCCTTCAGTCATTTAAGCTTTCAATGAAAAACATTCTCTTTGTAGAAAAAAAAAAAAAAAAAGCTTATGATCTCTGCTGGAATGAACTCTGTTGCTGGCCATCCTTCCGGAAGCCCGGTATTTTTAATTTTTTGGGGTTTGCTGTTAAAGTCAGCAGGAGCTAAACAGATGGCTTTGAAAATTGCACTTCCATTTATGTATACTCATCTACACTTACAGAATACATGCTCATACATACAGTGGTAAGCTAAAAAACCATCGATCTACCACAGTCTCAGTTATCCTGAGTCTGGACTCGGTACTCAGATCTGCATGACTTGGGTAACTACAGATGCAGGGAGAACTGCATCTCCAAGAATTCACAACTCAAACTTCTAATTGCTTTAGACTGATTGCTATCCCAGCAGGAGCATGAACCTGGGAAATGACAGTGGATCCTTCTGCATGCATAGGACAGGCAGCATTTTCCAGCTCAGTGTTTGCTGGAAACTGCCAAGTAGTTCATAGGTAAAACAATCAAACTCCGATGATTATGTGTCTGCGCAGGTTTTTTTAACTTACGAGTTTTCTCATAAACTACACTATTAAACTGTTCACCACTTCTACTGCTTTCTCATCTATCTTGCCACTGATTTCCTCACTCATCCTGATTCCAGAGAAGTGACATTGGTTTCAAGTATTTCAACCAATTTTCATGACATCTGTGTTTTAATATCTCATCATTTAATTGCCAGTAACAGCATTAAACCAACAACTAATAATGAAACCTTTTGTTTTTAAAAAATGGTAGTAACTTTATGTAGCTGGCTATTTCTTTTTTGTCAATTTTTCCTGTATATGCAGTGTTTTCCAATCCTCACTTCCTTCTAAGCATTTTTGGTTAAGGAATCGGTATGAATTAGCTCTTTAATTGTACTGATAGAAAAAGGTCACAAAAAATTTAATAAAGCTCAAAGCTAAATAATTTTCATTTTTATATGCTGTGTCATGAACAGATAGCTAGTACTTACAAGTACTCTTTCTTTCTTAACTTTTCAAACACCACCACTGTAATAGCAAATGCTCTGTAAAGAAAGCCAGAGCACATATTAGAGTGCTGTTTTGTTTCAAGCTAGTGCCATGATGATGTATCTGGATCCTCAGTATTTCCACACTCTTCTATTATTGCGAAATGGTATAATTAGATTAGATCATGTATTATTACAAAAGAATGAATTACCCTTATCCATCTTTTCTAAGGATAGAAAGAAGGGAGCTACTAGTTTCTGGAGCTTAGCATGTGTATTTTCTGCCGTGTTAACTGCAATTGTGCAATTTCTACTATGACGTAGAGAGGCTGCTGTTTATTTTCTGTGGTTTCTTCTACAGACAAGATTTTTGTGGTTTCTTCTGTGAAGAATTAGGATTGCTAATAAGAAGCCACAGGAATTCAATTTCTCAGGGTCAGAGTTCACTGTATTTTTGCTAAGCAGGCCTACAATTCTGAGTTAGACCATCAATAGCAAGAAAAATCGTAACAGTAGTGTCGTCCTCTCCTGACTGACAAATACTCATGCAAATGCTTTACTCTTTCAGTGAAGTCACTAGTGCCTATTTCTCTAGACTTGGGACAAATATATACAGGAGA
>VZTM01041249.1:8277-26105 GCA_013400555.1 Jacana jacana | reverse complement strand
CAAATATTTATTTTGGATTGATCACAAATATTTTATTAATCATAAGCTGATGTCTGTTTTTATTTGCAGTCCTGTCCTTTTATTCTCAAACATAAAACCCACCAAAATGCTCTCTTATTGGTCAAAATCACGTTGACCAATAATCTCAAAATAATTTCACATGAACGCCCCTCTCAGCAGCACGGTCACTTTGGGCAGGTCCCTGATACAACTGCACTCAAAGCTATTTTTTCTGCTTCTCACAGCCATTCCCTGGATCCCTGAATCCACTAAATTTGCATCGCTTGGTTTTTATTCACTAAAACTGGCAGTGTTTTTTAGATTTGCCCTGGGAACTAAGGCTCTTCCAAAAACACAACTTCCATGGAGATGTATCACCTTCTAGATTCTGACCACTTGATTTGCACTAAATATAGCAGTCTTGTATACAACAACGTACTATGACACTACTTACATCATCACTTATCTTACCACAATCTTTAATCCTTTTATTCCATCAAAAATCTATAGGTTCTTATAGAAAAGACATTTTCTTCCCAGTTGGTCTACATAAAACCTTTCCTAACCCTCCCTGAAGTCAGGATTCCCTAAAGCAACTTTTCCACAAATAACAAAATACTACGTTCTTCCCCAAATATAAAGTTATAGACTATAAAGTAATCAGTCTTTGATTCTAAGGATTTCATTTTTCACAAAGCATTCCAGAATTCTCTACCTCTCCTTCATGTGAACTCTCCTGCTATCCTGACAGTTTACCCTCCCATAAATTTTTCCGCTTTATTTTCCACAAGATTGTTCATGGATAAGCTCAGGATGTGGAAGTCTATCTGGTTTAGCCACTTTTCTTACCAGGTTTCATCTTAACAAGGCCGCCATGGTAATTAATTCTCCTTAATTAGTGTCACCGATGCAGATCACAACAATCACAGAAACAGTTAGCACTGTGAAGGGTTCTTCTTCATTCATTTTTTTTTTCTTACAAAACAGTTTTAAACTTAGTACTAAAGCTAAGCCACTGTTTTCACCCCAAGGAATGACCACTAGACCTGTAAGACGTTTTACATGACACAGTCCCTTTTCCACAGAATTTTCAACTAATTCAACTTCTGAAATTTGAACTCCTAAGGTGGCACAGATGACCTTACTCATTATCTGAGCTCCCACAAATCAGTCCCAATAAATAATATTCCCTTCGGATAAGAAATTTGCCTAATTTAATCAATTTCACAAATGAGGCTGATGCGCTTAATTGATCTTTTTCACTTCTAATATTTTCTCTGTTGTTATCCTATACTTTCCCTCTGCTCTTTCCTGTCAACTTACCCTACAACAAGCCAGAAACGTATCTTCTTTACAAGCAAAAAGTTCTATTCTATTATATCTCTGCATTTAAAATGGTTTCTAAGGAAAGGAGAAAGCAAACCTTGAATAAAACACACACTGACAGTGAAGTGCAGCTAAGCCATGTATTGCGTGCTGCTAGTTTTCTATAAGGCACCAGACATTAAAGTTGAACTTTTGCCTGGATGCTGTCATTGGAGCTAATCTATTTCTGCTAGGAAACATGTTGGCAGTGGCAGGTGAGGGTCTTTATGGTCTAACTGAAATAACAATATCCCCAGCAAGGCTTTAGAGAAAAGCCAAGTATTGACCACAAGAAAAAGGAGAGAAATAGCGGATTGTACGAGCTGACAGGAAACGCAATTTCCCTTACCACTTAGCTCTGTATATGAAAAGGTCAGAACTACACCACAGAATTGTTCCCAGCCTTTTATACAAAATAAATAAATAAAAACTGCTCTGGTTTTCTCCCCTGCAAGCATTTCAGCTCATTGTTGTAGGTAGATGAAAAATTTACTTGCATTTTTGCTAGGAGACTCTTTCTGTTATACCTAAATGGCCCTTGACTGGGCCACCCATTATGGGATAGCCTTGTGCGGTTGACAACAAAAGGAGACAATATGAAGTAACTGGACCAAATCCTAATGTAACTTCTTTCCAAATAAATCCTTTGTTCTGGCTCATTTAAGCATCACCCAAGCCTGTAATGTGACAAGAAGCCCTTACTTTTCCCCTGTGGTGGGGAGTGCCTTGCTTATTTTAAGCGAATCTTAGGCTGGATAATGTTCAGCCATAGCTCCAGAAATACATGTTATTGCTCATTCATAACTATTAATAAAATTCTATCTATTAACTAGGAATTATCCTCTGCAGAAGAACTATTTTTTCCTTCGACTGTTATCTGTTATACACCCAGCTCGAGTATAATCCATTAAGACAAATCTACTCGTATAAATGGGGCAGATAGTGCTCAACAGTGTGCAGACTGTGAGCAAAGGAACTATACACTTGTCAGTAAGAGTTATGGAAAACTGCCTTGTAAAACTAAGAAGAAAAACTATTTTCTTTCAGTGCAGGTCTCCCCTCTTTCTTGTTTTGGTTTGTTTGGGAGGAGGGGCTGTGCACTGAATGCAGTCCATCATCTCCCTTCTCATTCTTTCCACATCAAATGAGCTTTTGTTTAAATGTGTAAATATCAACCTGCTAATAAACAAATTAGATACATACACATAAATTAGTTACAGCAGATATGTAATACACATATTTGGTTTATTGTGTGGCAAAATTGCAGCTATTGGGTTTGATGCATAATTTCTTTGTTTCACAATCCAGAGGGAGTGAACCAGCAGCAATCATTAGCCAGATTCAGAACAGCACATATCAGTGCAAGCCCATTAGCTATCGGTCCCTCACTGAGGGGAGGGGAGTATTTACCAGAGCCTCTGCGATCCTCACAACGTTTCTCCAGACTTTTCATAACCATTACTTAAAAAATATCTATTAGAAAAGCCAGACTTCATACTTCACCATTCCGGATCTTTCAGAGCTTGTTGAAATTAAATGTAACACTAAAGAGTTCCTCTGACAGACAAGGTTGTTAATTCCACAAGTTACAAATATCAGTGGGGGAGGAAGGGGAAATTTTTTTTTCTGAATTGGGCTGTTTGCCTTTTGAAGAAGCCAACAATCTAATACAAAAACGTAGAAAGAATTGTTGCCATCAGGAAGAACCTAAGTTTACTGTAACACACAGTCTTCTTAGCTGATTTCATCCTACAGCCACACACTCAAGTTTTTAGAGACACTGTGTTGGGGTTTTTTTTTCAAGGTGGAATGGCACAGAGATGACTAAAAAAAAACCTATAGAAGTACTATCAAGTACAGCATTTTTGAGGGGAAGTAATTTATCTTAAGCTTGGGTTCCTCTCCCTAGTCTATGGTCTTCTAAGTCATAAAGAATGAATGAGATAAAGCTTAACAATCTTCACATCTCTTAAAGACCTCTAATTTTAAAAAATCACATGTATTTTAGACAGTCAAACCTCTTTATTTTAAGCCTAGTAATGATTTGTTTTCATATTCAAATTAAATCCAAAGCATTTCAAGAAAAAGGATCTAAAACTGCAATAAACTTAGAGTTCACTCAGATCCTTTTGTAAATGTAGACAGAGATACTACTTAAAGTTTGCAGCTACTTGAAATGCATAAAACTTCACTAATTTAATCCAAGCGCTAAAACTGGCAAAATAGAACCAAAATCAATTTCTACTTCTCATCTGTTACATTTCACACATGAAGCAGGTTTTCCACTGTGGGCATTGGGAATATAATTCATTTACATAATTCATCGGCAACAAGGGATAGTCTTGTAAAAACACATGAACTGCAGGAATGAAGTTTAAGGTCAGAGAGAGTAGATTTTTTTTAATTTGTTTCTTACCCACAGTTGTGTTTTATATTTTTCCTACTTCAACAAGAATCAAACCAGAAAGAGATATACACGGCATAATTACTGCCCAGAGATTCTCTGCTACTGCTCCACAGTACTGCCACAGAAAGCCAAACACGCAACGGGCAGAATCGTTTAGATCAGCTTTTCTCCCTTTAGATATCTTCCTTCAAAAATGTCACCTGGACAATTTCTTATTATGGCAGCTTGTTTGCAGGTCATCAAACACGGGTGGGTTGGGATTATGACTAGACACCAAGTGCACGCTCCAGGAGCATCTTTGGGGAAGCCAAGCCACAGCTGAAGGATGAGACCCTCTTCCTATTACAGAGCAAAGGCTACCTGCACACAGAGAAGGAAGCTCCTCCACCTGTTAGAAAAGTAGTTCTCAATATAAATATTACACAGCTTGGTCTCTCTAATCAGTCTCTCTAATCCCACTGTCAAACTACCGATAGAACTTTTCCTTCCTCCTCTGTCTTTTTTGACCTACTTAGAGCTGAAATAGCCAACTAGAAGTTTCTTTCTCTGCTCATTTTTTTGTTTATGCTGTACGTTGCCCAAAACTGCGTAAGCAAACATTAATTCCTTTTTTTCCCTTGTTGTTTGTAGGGAATGAAAACAACATTAATTTCCACTGGAATCTCTCAATTACAACATCTTCGGGAATCATTCCGCTCTTCAACCAATTTTGCAGAAACTTGTTTGCCATTCATAAATAGCTGACTATTGAAAAACACTGCCCATTTCGCAGGCTGCTTGCCAGCACTGACACAGGGCCTTTGGAACCGCATCCCAGGGCTGCGTGAATTATGCATGGCCACATCTGCCATAGACCCGGCAGCGCTGGCTCGTTAGGCCAGGCCTTGGTGTCTGAATCCAGAATACGGGAGCCATGTCCTCACAACACTGTGCCTCCATACCAAGCTCAGTACAGCCATCCCTTTTGACTCCAGCGCTGCTGCAGAACGCTTGTAAACCTGGATTTGGTCACATTAGCACTTCCTCAACAACAAGACATGCTTCATCCTAAATTTTATCAGAAAACTGTAATGTTCCTGTGTCCAGGAATTTTCATGGGTGCAACTCAAAAACAGTATTACAGGAGACAAAACCCTTGTCCTTGGAACAAGGAAAGTAGTGACCATAGAGAAGAGCTTCATGATGAAACTTCTTGCATATGAGGCGAAGGTGAAAGAAAGGACAAGGACGTGAACAGAGCTGGCAGACCAACAGAATTGCTTAACAGAACACCATGTAGGTGAAAGACATTTCTAGGTTTAACCAAAGCGGTAAGTGAGAACAAGATGGAACAGACAGGAGACAAAGGTTACATACACTGTCTTGCAGGCATCCAAGTAACTACTTTTAAGGAATTACACACAAAATGCTTGAGGTGAATACACCTTTCTTCCTGCAAAGTAATGCAGTCTGTTCTGCCACCAGCATCTCTCCCATGGACCCAGCTTCTCTCTCAGCTCTGTCATCATGTATTTCTTGACCCAAGTCATATGTGCTTCGGCAAGTGGAGAGTGGAAAGATGCAGCTTCACAAACTGCTAGGAGTAGCAACCTCCTCAGGATTCTCATATTCAGGTTGCAACACTAATTTTTATGAGCAAGAGCATCTGAGAGCCAGCCAGCAGCTGAACTGCATTTTCTTTGAAAAGAAAAAATATTTAGGCCTTAATCCAAAAAAGCACTTAAAGATATATATAACTTCAATTATACTGACTTCAATGGGATTACTTGTAACTGCTCTGCTGGATTTGGGTGCTCACGGACTACATTAATACATAGAGAGTACTGCTGAATGATCTAATTGTTGTGTGTCAATTACTAAAATATTTCAGCATTTAAACATTCAGGTTAGGGCTTGCCAGTGTGACAGTTTTTCCTGAACTGCTTAACACAGACAGACAATAATCCTTCAACAGATTTTCTGATTGTAGGTAAGCAGAAACAAGCTGCCAACTCTTTACTACGCATTTAGAGTCTGAAATACATACAGACCTTTGCCTGAAACACTCAAAAAGAAAACAAGACTAATTGTGAATCTGAAATTCTCTGACAGAGCATATACACACACCCCCAAATAGTTTAGAAAGAGACACTCAGACTAATTTGACATTTAAAAATGAGCTGACATTCTCAGTGAGCTAACAATTCATACTTCTAAAACCACTATAAATACAAAATTAGAAACCAAAGGATGCACCTAGTAAATAGGTGTCTTTCAAAATATTGATCTTTTTTGCCTCTTAGAGTATTTTTTGTGAAAGGAAGCAGACTAAAACTATGAATCAGTTCTCACAGATGAAAGGACAAAAGAGAGAACAAAAAAGCAGTCATGTTCTTCAGATTTATGAGGTGCCTAGCTATTTACAGCAGTTAGTATTTTACACAGGACCACACAAGAAGCAGACATGTTCCTAAAAACTTCAGCGGAGCCACCCCAGGCCTGGAATCACAGTCCACTGACAGTGCAGTGCTGTTACCAGCCTCCTGCTCCAGATGACCTGAACTAACAGCAACTGAAAACCCACAGATATTTTTTTTTGTTCCAGAAATATAGCTTAACTGCATCATCTAAGCTTTACTTCCCTCCATATTATTTGATTGTCTCACATGCTTCACTCACTATCCCTCTCAGACGTATGCTCAGAAATTCATTATATTCTGTCCGTTCATTTAGATTCTGACTGCGATTGCAGAAAAGACACTGGAATATTTTTTTCCTTCTCTCTAAAATTAAACTAATTTGAAAAATCCTAGAAAAGCTAGATGTAGAGAAATCAAGTTAAAATAACTACTGCAAATTGTACAGTAGTAATACACCAAAGTGTTCAAGCAACAACTAGACTATATTATGGTTCAGGCAAGTACCAAACATTGTCAAGTGCTAAACTTACTGAAGACATATTAATGATACTTTATATATTAAGGAAGCTTGTTATTTTATTTTTTTTTAGATACAGGGTTTTTATTTTTAATGTCTCAATGAATGAATGCAACACAAATAGGCAAATATGTGTGGTGACCAGCACATCTGAAATCAGTTGCCAGCAGGAACAATTGGCACTTGTCATAAGAATTGCCATCTCTTGCAGGAAACTATTTGGGGGATTTGAACTGAGATGATGAAGGAACAGGGTTCTTCCCCTCATCCAGCCAGAATCTCTACAATTGCTTACAAGGTTCCTTCAGAACACCATCTACTGGATAGTACTAATGCAAGGATATCAGAGCAATGGCCAGTAGATAGTCTGTGCAGCAGTTGTTATCTAAGAACCACTCAAAGCCATTGCTGAGGCAATATTAAATTGACAAAGTAATAATTCCACAAGTAGTTAAAAGTAATGAAATACATGTTGTTCTAGCACCAGCATCAGCTTGCTCAGTTATCCACTTTGGCTTATATATTTCATGATATAAATAATCGCGTATTATATTAAACCAGATCAAAAAACAAAATAGAAAATGCTATATATTTTCTGAAAATCTGAGCTTCATTTTACTTATCATGAATCTGTATGAAGTATTACCTTTCATCTTGATAGTAACAAGAGATTAATTGGTTACCTACTTGCATTAACCTGCCTCAGATTTTCAGAGACAACTAACGTAACAGACCATTAAAAGAGGAGAATGGATCCAGAGCTCTTGCTCACTCACCTAAGCTCTATGAATTTTATCTAAGGACTTCTTTCACACAGCACCTATAACCTATGGAGCAAACATCACCCCACTGATTGAGCTGAACAACTTTGCTTGGCCTCTGACTCTCCAGAAGTACCATGTAGACAAACCTACGCTCAGCGCAGAACTGACACTTCAAACCCCAATCCTGCAGAACCCTAGAGTTACCACAGCATTACTATTCTCTGCTGATAGCACAGTGCTTGCTATAGGTCATAATTATATATACAACCTGGCTTTACACCAATGAGGACATGCATGTAGTGAAAACAGCCTAAAACTGGAATATGAAATGCAAGTTGATGAAAACAGAAGAAAACCAGTTAATTTATATTTGGAAGACATACTAATAGAAGCCCTTCTGCACACTGTATATCAACACCATTACTAATTCATCTCCGTCAATTTCAATAGGAAAGTAGAAGCAAAATATTTAATTTCCTACAATGAGCTTTCTAAACCGTCAGTGCCACACACACATCTTTCTGTAATGTAGCTTGTAGAGATTAACCTGCACCATGATCAGAATAGTCTTGATCTCAGTTAAATGCATTCTTAAAGTACTTAAAATGTACTGCTTCATCACTGATATTTTTACTTCAAGATATAGTAATTAACAAGAGTCTTTAGATGCTGGCAAAACTGTCCCTTTTGAAGTTTCTACATAGCTGTCACCCTGGAGATAAAGGCAGATTATTCAATCTTGACATTATAATTGTGAGTACAAGATAAAAGGCTGGATTAGCGACTTCATAACTTCATGCCTAGACAAAGAAAAAAATCACCATGAGGTAATTTTACTTCTAGTTTTGAGGGGTTTAAGGAGATCCTTAAGGATGAAGAGTGAGAGACTATCATGTCTTGAAAGGGTATGAAATAAACTCTATACCCTTTTGAGCATTCCAGTTAAAAAAAAAATCTTTTATTTATAAAATTGTACAGGAATACTAAGGTAACCATACAACAGGCAAATTATTTCTATCTAAATGCTGAGTACTTTTATGTGTTGTAGCTACATTTCTTCTCTTCCTTTCTCTGTAGAGCACCAGAAATGTGGACCTGAGTACATAAGAGAACTGGTTGTAGCAACTCTTCCCATCTAAGGCACTGCGAGAAGAAACAGACTGAAGACGGCTGCATTTTCTGATTTTTAGGTAGTTTTTATGGTGGAGTTCACCTCCCACCAAATGCATCGTCTCTTTCTCATAGAAAGCACAGTTAACAGAAACTTCATGGCTAAGAATCTGAGATCTAAATCAACAGGGAAAATTTATTGCTAACAGTCTTCTAGATATATTTCCAGTGTTTTGGTTTGTGCTGATGGAACACACACAATCAAATTTCTTTGCCCTTAGAATACTACTGATCCATTTTGTGGAAAACAGGAAAATACATCAAGGGAAATGACCTATCAGGACAGAATTCAGAGATAAAAAGTAAGTGATAACAAGAAATGTTTCATGGGCCTGCTAGTTAGAGGTGCCACAGAAAGAGTTGCAACCTCCCATTACAACAGAATGACGTGCTGAGAGTGGTTCAAAACCTTACCAAGAGTCTCACTATCAGCAAACATGGAATGGAATCACTGAGAGAGCTGGGACAGCAATCAGTTTTAAAAAAACACACTGGATTTTGAAAGCAATTACACTATTATAATTACACTAAAATCAAGGTATAAAAAAAAAAAAATCAAATAAAAAATTACCAGGAGGCAAATTTTAACTGATTTCTAGAAGTTCTGTATCACATTTCTGATAATTCTTAAACCTTAACAAACTCACATCTGTAATTTGTAACACATACTACTGGTACCTTTACTTAGCCGCCAAGAGCGAACGATAAGGTTTCTGAGAGGTTAGCCTACACCTCAAAGATTGAAGGTCTCTGCAGGCTGCTGGTGTAGGGCTGTGATTAAAGTGAGCATGAGACGCACCTCCTACAAACCACTGTCAAATCTTCGTCCTGTCAGCTTCAAGAAGGAGTCAAGAACCTGAACCAGGATGGAGGTTCAGCTCCCTCCTCTCCCTCACCAGCTCAGAGAGGCACATTTGCCAGGACTAAGGGAGAACTCCACAGTTCTGATGCCCCTGGTTTGTTTGTTCTGTCATCCAGTGCCATTGCTCAATTTATGTTTCTGTCAATCCTATACATTTTGTTAGCACTAATTACCTTCCTAAAATCCTGAAAAGGAAGTTCCCCCTCATGGCAGGAAGAATAGAAACATTTTAACTTACTAATTATTTTTACAGTACCCTTACAAGGAAAAGGAAGAAAGGAATATCAGAAACACTGCACTGTTATAAAGCATGTGTCCTAATTCTCTAGTATTTCTTGACTTGAAATGTTAATGAAATTACTGGCAGGCAGTGGTGTACTGTTACTGTCATTCGATAGCATCAAAGAGAAATGAATGAGACTGCTCAACACTGTTTTAATTTTTTAAAATATCTTCTTAAGAAGCAGGTGTCAAATTATAACCTCAATCAGAAAAATTTTGTGTTTTCCTTGAAGATTTATTAATATAAAAGTAAACACTTAGAAAAACCTAATATGATTTCTGGGGCTTTAAAAAAAAAAATAAATTAAGATATCGTAGAAACAAAAAGATAAGTACTTCCAAATAAGGAAGCACTTAGCATTTTAAAGTGCTATACAGCTTGTGAAGAACCTCTCATCTCTAAGTGCATCATTCTTATCCACTAGGTTAACTCAAGCTGCTGCTATATTGGCAGCGAGTCTACGAAGACCAGGAGAAGTACTACTACTTCAGTGAAGGACTCAGGCTTGGGTTGTTGTTAACAGTTGTGATGAAAGGTTTTTTTGAGGTTTTTTGTTTGTTTGTATTTGTAATTAATATGTGGGAAGTGCACTCTGCAAGTTATCACAACCCTCAAGAGCTAAATCTTCGTGTACTGAACAGATTATTTGAGAAGAAATTTTTCCCAGGAAAGTTTGCCCATAAAGACAACTTTCAAATGATTTCCATGAGGCCAAGAGTTCATTCTTATTCTTAACCTTATTTGTGAAATGCATCTTTATAAAAAAAAAAAAAAAAAAAAANAAAAAAAAAGAATGAAAGAAAGAACAAAAGAAAGAAAGAAAAGGGAAAAGGCACTATTCTGGAAAAGACCACATTTTAGCTGACTTTCCCCCTAAATAAAATTAAAGATGTAGGAGCAAGAGAAGAGGACTCAGCGTCATCCTATGACAATGTCACATAAATATAGTTCCTTTCCATATTCTATTTCTTAAACAGGCTGACAGCCAGGTTTAGCAGCCAATGATAGTTCTGTCCTTACTGCAATGCTCCTGGAAGTTTAAAGCCCAAGGAAAAGACTCATGCCAAGGCACCCTCATCCTAATGTCTAACATGCTGTTTCGTCTGAAACTCCTGACAAATGAAGGTTTTTTACAAGACGCACGAGGTCATCCATAAGAAGATGCAAGACAGGGTAGTTATGGAAGATAAAGCCACACACCCCAGTCCCAGCAAAGAAATGACCTGCCATTCCTCTACTCAGCCCAAGCAGCGGCCGTGCAGCTGGAGTTTCATCTGACACAGTGCACACTCAGAAACATGAGCAAATGAAGACAGCCATGGAGTTTCTCCTCACCACTGGTAAATCCTATTATCCTGAGGGTTTTGCTCCACTGCCACAATTTACTTCCCAGAAGGGCTTCTTTCAGAAGTTTAAACAGCCTCTGTGGTTCCTCACAGAAACTGAAGTAATCGGCAAAGCCAATTCCCTTTAGCCAGAAGGGTTTTTTTGGAACACATTTAGGAGGGGGGGAAGGGGATCTTCCCATACTGTCAAAATATTTTGACATGTTCCAGATTAAAATAGGTCAATTTTTCAGTTAGCAACAACCCTTCTATTTTCAGTTGCAGAACCTGCCTTCCAAGGCTTCTTGTAACAGACATGCTCTTCGTTGTTCAGCTCTGTCCTTCTGCAGCTCACGGGATGACACTGGACTAATCCTTCTTGTTGTGGCCTCCAGCAGCCCCAATGACAGCCAAGACACAGCAGCAAGTTCTGTCACTTCCCACAGCACTCACACAAGCTCACATGCTACAGAGGCTTATCTAGAAAGAGATGACTCTGATTGCCATGGTATGCAGAGCTTCTGTCTGGGGAATCCCCATCAGTGGAGAATCAGGAGCTTTTCAACTCCTTCAGGCTTGTAAAGAGACTGGAATAAGGAAGAAACTCTGATCCCATGGCTTATTACTGGTCTATGAAATAATCTCTGCTCCATCCACAAGTGCTTCATCCACTCCAGCTCAAGTACCTTGAGAAGCCAAAACCAAACCAATTAAACACCAGTGTGCCAGGTATGCACAGCTGCAAGTGTGCTGTGCCCGAACTATCTGTGGAACAAATGGCAAGCAAAATTAAATGGACAGTTTGAAAGATGGTGACTGTGGGCAAGAAAACCCACCCCATTCCACATTTGTTGTTATCACTGCTGCTTCTCTCTTCTACCACACCAATACAGGCTTTCATGAGCTATCCCAACACAACACCAGGCCGTCAGCAGCAACCTGCTGGAAAGGCCTCTCAGGGACTCCCAGGAATTGTTAAATTCTGCCACCAAAAAAAAAAAAAAGGCAATTTCTGATTTGTTAATTATTATTGGCAAGGTGCTGATGAGGTATTGGGAATGTCTTTCCTGCTTCTGAAGTAGCTGACACACCTCCTCGATAGTGCTAAGAAGCATCTTTCCTGAATACAACTTATAGGCTTATAAATTACACCCAAGAAACAACTTTAGGAAGGTAGGGGGTCACTTTTGGAGAAAAACTGCTTCCATCAAATGCATATTCTGCTTAAGATATTTCCCAAGGGGACGGATTCCACCTTATCTTTCAATGGGTAATAACATAAATTCCAAACTATGCTCTACTATTAGTATATACTAAGTATAGTTCTCAACAAAAAAAAAATAAATCACTTGGAGAACATACTTTGCAGAAGTGTCTGCAGGTTGCTATTTTTTTATTGCAAGAGTCAAAGGAATAGAAAAACCTCTTCTGTAAATTAGTAGATACTTCTACTTCACCCATCCCATGTGTAGGCACATCCTTTCAAACATGTTTTTTTGAAGCTCAGGAGAGAAATCTGCAGTCATGAGTTGTTGATGAGTGGCACATTCACCAAGATGTTAATTCCTTAGGTTTCAATTACTTCTTTGTTAGTGGATGAATTGAATCACTAGATTGCCTCTGACTATTTTGATTTTTATTTGTGTGTGGTTTAAAGAATAACCATGTACATTGGATGCACAAATACTGCCTTTACTTGGAAAGGCTGTCAGTTTTCCTCCAGCAGCTGTACCAAACTGCAGGACACTTTTATTCTATGACACTTAAATACTTTAAGGTATAGAAGGCTTCTAACCTAACAAAACTGTTCCAAGGAAGAACTTGACCATCTTATTACATACATACCATCAGTGAAGAATTACACAGCAGGATACATTAGGGATGTACTTAAAACTTCAGATCCAACACAGCAGATAGATTTGGAAGCCCATATGCCCGAAAGTTTACGACTGGCCGAATAATGTAATCCTGTACATTAACAGAAGATGCCATTAGAAAGACTAACCTCATAAGAGGCTAACATTAATCTTGAAGTCAGCCCAACAGTGTGTGACTTGTCCTACACAGCTGCTCAAGGGGGAAAGGGAGCAGGAAGGCTTCCTCTTTTCTCTCTCCCCAGCAGAGAAACTAATCAAAACTGCCATCCTCACGCTGCACAGGACAGCTTGCATCGGAGATTGTACAAAAGAGCACAACAGAGACATACACTAAAAAAAACCTCCTAGGCTTCTGGAATTAATATGGGGATTTATTAGAATAACACACTCTGGAAACAGACACAAAGTATATCACTACCTATGGGAAGCAGGGGCTAGATTAGGAAAGGTGAGAAAACGGTTCCGCTCCACAGAACAAAAATAATGAATTAAGGAACCAGCCTGCACTTTTCAAATGGATTACACTGCTTGTACCCGGCCTGACGTGCCCTCAACAACCCATGAAGAAGCAATTCTCTTCCCCCACACTCTTCTGACACATCATATTGTCCATGTACTGAGACTTAATGAAAATTGCTGTCCAAAGCCTGCTTGAGGCTAAAGCTTGAAACAGTGCAACTTCACCAAGCACAGAGGGAAGAGAGGCCACATGCTGCTCTTCCTGCTGCAGGCACAGCTACAGCCCAAAGACTGCTCTGAAACACCCCTCCTGGAGCACCAACTCAAGGTCTGGGTCTCTCTTGAGCCTCCTGTCCTGGGGCTATTCGTCTGCAGCTCCAGTTTAACCATCAGAAATACACTAATATTGCTAAACCTGAGTGCTCTCAAATGAAACTCTTCCATTCACAAGTGCATTGTGTGCTTAAATGCCATGAAAATATATAAATTGTTCTCCTCAAACCCCAGCAGGTTCCTTAATGACTAAGCTCCACTAATTAGTACCAGCTGTTAATGGAGTGAGCAGGTACAAACCTAACCTCTTCAATTAATGAGTGAGATTCTTAGACTAAAATAGTATTTGAAGGGAAGGTGGTAAGTAAAAAATAAAATTAAAAAATCATGAAAACAACATTCAAAAGTCAGTATTTTTGTTGCCAAGATCACATTATTTCTTGCAACGCAGAATATATCAGTGTTCACCAAATGTATAACATATTTATACTAAACCCTTACAATTTTTGTACTGTTTATGCAAACTGAAAGCCTGACATTACTTTAACAGAACTAATGCATCCTTTCTTAACAAATTAACAAGGCAAGATACACAATATGTGCAATAATCCAATTTTGGTATAACACTGTGTCGTGGTTTAGCCTTAGACGGCAACAAAGAACCACGTGGCAGCCACTCGATCTAGAGCCCGTCCACAGTCAGCAGGGCAAAATCAGAAGAAAAAGGCAAAACTCGTGGGTTGGGATAAACACAACAACAAAACAGTAACAAATAACGCGGGTAAAGAAGTATGAAAACACGATTACAATGCCCACTACTCACCGACTGCATCCGGGACCGTCTCCCCCAACTTCCTGTCCCCCTCCCCTTCCCGGCCAGCTCCTGTTTCCCTCCACCTTCCTGGCCAGCACGCCCCCTGGGCATGGCTCACCTGGGATGGGATACCTGTGCCCTGCTAGGAGAATTAACCCTGTCTCTCCTGGAACCAGGACACACTGGTAATGGGTGATCTGCTGTATAATCACATATTTGGAAAAAAAAATGTGTTTTATTAGCATATGTTGTTTAGAAAGCTTGACTTGCAAGAGAAAAAGTCCTGTGCAACAGCAGACCATAATGAAATCAGAGCATGGTCACCATTCCCATAATATTCTACTCAACTGTTCTGCTGCTAAATTGTACTTGGATTTTTTTTTCCAACACTTGTAATCTCAGTTTGTAATTACAGAAACTTCCTCTCTACATTTTTCACAAGTTGGCTCAGTTTAAGTCCACAGCCAGAAAATAAAAGAAATTCACAGAATCATAAAGTCATAATCACTCCTTAAAGAAGCAGAAAATCTGAAGAGCTCTCATTTTACTCAAATGCGATTGTACAGAATTCCAGACACTGCAGTCATCAACACAGCTGTTGTCATTTTCATTTTTAGGTGAAATCCTCAATTCTCATTATTATTTACAGAGAATCACAGCACCAGCAGATCTATAACTATCTTTAAATACCCTTCCTCAAGCTGAAATTAAATTATTCTTCTCACTCTCTACTAGTCAGGCTCTGTTGCAAGTCTCCTGGTTCCCTGGTTCCCAGCAGCAGGGAAAAAATAATAATTAGATCAGAGACTACCTCTTATGTCATCAGAAATAGTAGATTTTCCATCTACAGCGCTAAATTGACAAGTAAAGAAAAAATATTCAAATAAATACTAATACAAACAGTTTGCCATCTAACTATAGTCTAAAACAGATCCACAGAAACACAAAGTGTTCTTAAACATAAAATGTTATGGAAATCAGCCTATTTTCACAGAGGCCATAGAAGACAGGCAAGAGAATGAGAAGGGGAACACATTCGCTAAGACACTTCCAAAATGTTTGCCTAACCCTAATTATCATCTTCCGTACTGTAGACAGATCTGTGTGGATACCCAGCTAGAACTCTCTCAGAGACCCTTCGGGGACTTCTCAGTCATGAAGTGGCAGGTAGGGAGATATAGCTAGGGACAAGAGTTATATATTTACATATTAGCCGTAAGGATTCCAGTTTTCAAATTCTTTATCCCACATAATATTAATTTTAAATTAATAATCCCTTACTATTTTAGGTAATTAAAATTATAAAATTATTACTGAGTTCTTTAGGTAACTGAATTGGAACAGAAGTCTAGGATTTCCCAGTAGAGGGATTTTTGCTCTTAGACAGTATGCCCTAGAAATGTTGAAATATAGAAGAAAAACAAAAGAACAGAATCATCTATATGTAAAAATTTGTAATGCTGAGGCAGCTTTGGGGAGAACGTGCAATTGCAAAGAACACCACACTCATAAAAAAACAAAAATAGTGAAAAAAAAAGCAGATGGCCTTTTTTATCTTTCTTTGTAAATAAGCTTTTTATGTTTGGTCTTTTCATTTATTGCGTGTATTTATATGTATGCCCAGAGATTTACACAAATTCTGAAGCCGAAACCTGTACAAGCCAATTGAAAAACATCATTTATATAAGTGACTTTTAGATCATTCCATTGAGATCCAATTCATAACTGTAGTCTGGACATTGTTCTTCTATCAATTGTTATTATTGTTATATTAATTGTTATTATAATTATATTGTTATTATAATTATATCACTTTGGCAAACTGTTCCCAGTGTAGCTGCAATATGCCAGTACAACATAATTTTATACACAGATATCTTATCCCCCGTCCATTGCCAAATACACTCCCTTCCCCCTGATTATTTTCTTTATCAGATAATCTGCAGGCAGAATAGGTGTGTGGAGTGTGTGTGTCTATTGCTCTTTTAACTGACAAAACTTTCATGTGCAAATACATCTCAGATTTACTACTGAACATGCCAGGAAGAATCAAGTCCCATACAGTCATGTAAGATTGCAAAGAGCTCACCTGACTTCAGAAACACATTGTGCAGGATCTGGGTGGTGGCAGGATCAGAAAATTGCTGGGATTTCTGCACTCATGCAAAAAAAAAAGTTGTCAAGCACCTGCTCAACAGAGCATAAAGAAAGTGGGTGGAAGCAGGTCCTCAATCTACTGTTATTGTTAAACAGAAGTAAAATAACCAAACAAACAAGCTAACAAACAAAAAACAGCCACCAAAGCAGTTGTTTCAAGAAGTGATAGCTTATTTCTACATCCAATTTGGTATAAATGTGAACTCCAGTGTTTGTTTTAAACACAAAACCATGTTTTAAACACAAACCCAATGGTTTGGGTGAGAGTTGTTTATTGGGGTTTTTTTTAAATAAATTTTTTCCCTTTATTTTGAACCTCTTTCCAGTTGACCAGTTCAAAGACACTTCTGATAGGACAAATCCCAAATGTGAAAAGATGAAAAGACCATTGAAATACATTCATAAATAGCATTTGTAGAAAAGGAAATTACTTTCCTTCAATGTGTGGATGGTCAGCAAGAAGTTCTCAGTAGAAAAGGATTATTATTTTATTTCCCCAAATCTCAACTTTACCCCAGAATCAGCAAATAATTCCCTGAAAACAGTCAAAAAACCCCACTTCTTGGAATTTGCCAAAAGCTGAGATTCTGCTCAACATAAGTAATTCATTATACACAGCAGGACATTAGGTGGCAGTAAGGCCTGAAATCCTATGCATCTTTGACACTTGAGATAAATTTTAAGAGTTTAAGGCTCTGCCAGACATCTTCCAGCAAACCTACATGAAGTGGTTTAACACTATCACCCTCAACTCTCTCCCCATCCCTCTGCAAGAGGTTACTGACCCCAGAGAAATTTCCCATCTAATAGAGCCA
This sequence comes from Jacana jacana, assembly GCA_013400555.1. Classification (NCBI taxonomy): domain Eukaryota; kingdom Metazoa; phylum Chordata; class Aves; order Charadriiformes; family Jacanidae; genus Jacana; species Jacana jacana. The sequence goes on along the minus strand of VZTM01041249.1, from coordinate 8,618 downwards.
ACCAATAAGCCAAGTGGCCACCTGCATTTCTAAGATGGTATAATGCGGGTTTTTTTATGATAAACAGATAGAACTGACTATTCTTAATTAAGAATGGAAAATTTTGTATAAAGATAGTAAGTGTTTTTTTCTGAGCTTTCACACAATTGTTTTTAGCAATGCAAAAATTCGTACAACTTCCTTCTTTCTGTTACTCCACTCGGAGAACAGCAAAACCCACAGGCAGCATTAGACAATGGGTAGACTGAGGATGAGTATCCAGGCTTTGGTTCACTTATCCAACCCTAACACGATGGGCAATTCATCAATTCATCTGAAGCACCAACACTGCTAATTACTGC
>VZTM01041248.1:218-21072 GCA_013400555.1 Jacana jacana | reverse complement strand
AAGGGCAAAGAAAAAGTTACCTAAAGAACTCCAAGTAGAACTCAGCATAACGTAATAAGTAATCACAGCTTTGTATATTTCAGTACAAGTTGATTTATTTAAAATACATTGATCAGTCCTTAATATATCCTATTTATTTACTGGGTTTGTTTTTATTAAACCCATATTATAATGTAGCTTGCTATTTTCTTGAGTCCAATTAGATCCTTAATTTTTCAGTGGTTTTGGTCATTTTTAAGCCAAATAACTCTGAGTCTACGGTAGGAATCTAGGTCCATAAGAGCTTGGCTTAGTTCTGCTGGATTTCATGCTGATACTAGTGCAGTCGCATCCTCTTGTATAATCTAGTGATGTCTTTTGAATTTACAGCATGATTTAATTTCAGAGCATATTCTAGTTTTGGTTACAAGTTAATTAATAAAGACATTAAAAAGCTCTCTCTTGATATCTTTATGGAACTTCTTGTAGAAGGTTGATGGATTGCAGCATATTCTATATAAACCATTTAGGTAATTGAAGAAAAAAAGGAAAGAGTTTACTTGGGCTGACTGAAAATATTGTATCTACTATCCTATTGCATACAGTGCTAATTTGAGAATCTTCATCTTAAATATACAATATGCTGCTGGCCCTTAAACTTGTTTCTTGATCTTCAGAATTTCAGGCATTACCATAGGAACCAAGCTCAGGGTGTTGTACATACTATGCCCTGCTAGGAAGAATACAGTTTTTCAAAGGAGGATACATTCTTTTGTGAAAGGCTGACAGAGCATGAATTTTTACTGTATAAATAATCACTTGGAGTGCTACTGAAATCTGTTAAAATAGTTCCTGTCAGAAAGAAGTTGACCAGATGTCAGGTTTTACGTACCTGGGTTTTTATTCTTCAGGTGTGCTGTTATACCCCTCAAAATAAATGGAAATTACTCATTAAATCTTCAAATGACTGTTTTTGCTGACCCAGCTTTTGACTTGCACAGTACCATTCAGTGCTGATGTTGTTGATGAGAGGGTAAGTGAAGAGTTTAGCTTTACAGCTCCCATGAGTATTAGCAATGCATCAAACATTCTACACATCATGCCCCAGTGTTTCTCCTTTAAAACAGTATGTATGAAGTTTAAACCACCTGGAGTCATTTCTGCTCTGACATATTCTGATTTTGTTCCCATTATATTTCATACAACCTGTGTCTCAGTTGTGATAGGCAGAGTATGGCTTCCAAGTATCTCTTGGTGTAATGCTTTCTCCCTGGTGATCTATTTGGGCTTTCCACCTGACACAGTAACCCATTTTTAGTGGTGTTTAAAAAATAGTGAAAGAAGTACATCTACACAGCAAGAGAAGAGGATTGGAAATTTGTAATCCTGTCCTGCATTTAGTGAAGAAACAAACCTAAGTATAAACAGTGAAAGCTTTTACATTCAGAGATACATACATTAGAGCATTGCCTTGTAGAGTTCCTTTTAATTTTTGACCCATTGTAAGGACTGTGATATTATGGTTCCTGCTGCTTAGTGGTAATCTTGGTTAGCAGTGAATTTTCTGGATGCAGGGGAATTGTCTAACTTCGACACAACTGAGAGCCAGCCCCCAGATGCTTAATTTATTCCTGATAGTTGTAATGGTGTGCTTTCCTTGTTTTAACCTGTTCCCCCTTCCTGCTTGGGCCATGGCCATCATGGCCATCATGGCCATCATGGCCATAGCAACATCAGTTACACCTGGACTTTGGGTGATGGCTGGCATCACAGCCAAAACACTGGAGTGGGGAACTAGGTATTTTGTTCCCATGAAAGTAGGACTATAGGTCAGTTATCTTACTCTACAAATAGTGGACAGCCAAAGAACCCTGTATAGCAGCTGGCTGCATGCCAGGATCTCCCCCTATGTGAGGATGCTCGCTTAAGGTTCTACTCCTCGAGACTGAGACAGATTTTTAGTAAGTGACTAATAGAATGATAAACTGCAATCTTAGCTAAGTAATATAAGGGGTTGATTGCACGTATATAATCCTTTAGACCTAAACTGTTGACCAAGTCTGGGATTAGGATTGGATCTAGCTGCACCTAGACTCCTCTTTGAGAAGGAGTTTAGAAAGCAAGGGGTTTCTTCCTGAACCTTGTGACTCAATGGGAGGGTCTCCCTGACAGCTTGTCTGACCCTGTCCTCTATGAAGTAAATAATCAAGTATACCTCATCGAATCTCATAAAACACTGTCATATTTACTACTAATTTTGTTAAATCACTGTTTCACACTGTTTCACCTTAATAGATATTTCACTACTTCCCTCTTATGAGTGAAATGAATCACCCTGGCTGTGACACTAACAGCAGCATTGCGCTTAGTTGCAGCCTCATGCTGAATATCCAGTATCAATAGGAGGGGAAATGGATGATATCTCACATCTTCCCTTTGGCCTTGGTTCAGCTATATGTGTCAGTGGGGCCTATTGAGTGACTGTCTTTTTATCTCCTGGATATTCTGTGCCCCAGATATCCTCACTTGCATCCGTGGTATGGCACCATCATTTCCCTGAGTACAGTCTACTGATGTACACTGGTGAAAGAGAAGAGACTCAGCCTCTCGGGATTGTTCATTTTATGAGTAGAGTGAATTATATTAATTTGGCATCTGTAAGCAGCCTTGTGTCAGGAATGAGCATTCTGCTCCTTAAAGGTAAGTGAAATAGGTTAGAACAACAACATTTTTAGACTGGGCTCAAGATGAAAGGCTTTATAATTAGTCCCAGAAATCTGGGTCTAACTCTGCAAGCCCTTTATCCTCCAAGAGAATGAGTACTAGCAATTGTTCCAATTGTTCCTATGTTGTCTCAGATGACAGTACAATAAGCTAGAAAGAAGGTTTTTAAGCAATTAAACACATCTTTAAATTAATATCTATTCAGATTAGCAAGTCGAGTTTCTTACAAAAGAAAACTTTTCAGTCAAAACAAAAAGACAATTTAAAGAACATAGTCTTGGTACTGTATCATGGAGGCACACAGATGAAAAGCAGGATAATCAGTAAAAGAAAGGCAAGTAAACTGTAGCTTACATAACCCCTTAAACTTTTAGGTATGTTAAAGTTTAGAGAAAATCCTTCCCCTCACAGAGTTACAACTCAGTTTCTGAAATGAGAGTAACCTGTTCTAAGTGAAAGCTGAGCCTGACACATCCATACTAGTTATTAACATGTAACTTTACAGTCAGATCAAATAAATTGGCCTTATGTAGGTTTTAACAACTACATAGTAGACACTAAACCAGAATTAGTCATCAGATTTTCTACTGTTGGCAAAAGAGAGCACTGGGTACATTTAGAACACAGATCATCTGGAGTGTTTTAAGTGTTTAGATTAGAACAAAATTAATTGGTCCTTGAATCATTGAATTTTTTAGGTTGGAAAAGAGCTTTATGATCATCAAGTCCAACCATTGACCAAGTACTGCCAAGTTACCACTAAACCCTACCTCGGATCAAAGACATTCAAATACTTTTTTGATAGTTGAACTGGGCTAAATTTTACTTTTGGAAATGGTGTGGGTTTAATTACTGTTTAGTTCTATGTCAAAGGCAAAAGTAGCCAATTCACGGCTATGGAGTTGCATGTGGCACTTAAGCAGATGAAATATGGCTTATATGCTGGAGTTGTATCACAGGATTGCAGCATGCAGTCCTGGCACACAGACTGCTGCATATGCTACAGCCCTAGCTGGAGGAGGAACCAAGCCAACCAGGTAGCTCCAGAAGTCACTGTTAATTCCCAAGGTTCCTTAGGACCATCTGTACACTCGGTCCATGTCCATGCTACTTGCAGTGGTGGGGAACTGCTGTCAGAAGCAGCTGTGATCGTCCCACGGATCTCCTTTTCCCATCAGAATACTAAAAATAGGAGCTGTTCCAGGTAAGAGATGGGGTGTGGAGTGAGTTTTTATTCTGGTTATAATTAGGATAGTTACCGTTATTTATTTTTTTTTTTAATTTCACAAGGAGGTGCCATAAAAATAATAAAATGTCAACATTTAAATAATTTATTTAAAAACTGGAACAGTTTTGTAGGAATGTCGTCACTTTTCAAGTTTTCTTATTTGAAAACAAAAATCTACATTGCTTTTTTTTCATCTGATCTAATTCCAAGCATCTGTGAAAGATATGCCAATAAAAAAGGGCCAAGTAAATAAGAACCTGATCCAAGGAAGTTTCATCATTCTGGTTTCCTACAATTATAATTTTTAATATATGTTGATAATTAATGCTGCTGTTGATGGTCAGTTTATTGAAGAACAGATGTAAGTGTTGCTTACAAAACCAGAGTATAGAGTATATACCATATGTATAGTATTACATATAGAGTAATGAGGAAAAAGTATTTTTAAAAAGTGTTTCTCTGTTCCAAATAAGGGTAAGCTTACCTTTGAGCATTTATCTCAATAGGTTTTCCAATGCTACAAATATTCTTGTATATTTATTTCTTACAAGTGCAGGGGTGTATCAACTGCCCATCCAAGCTGTTTTCAGAGATATTAAAAGGCAAGGCAGTCAGCCTTCCATTTCTTTGTACTGAAAGCACTTTCTTAACCATACAGCATTAGGATAATAAAAATATATGTTACTAATCTCTTTTATCTCTAGATACCATTGTGTACCTGCTGCACAATCTTTTTGAGTAGGTGGTCTGTAGATCCAGTTTTAATTGCCCAAGAATCTGCAGATTCTCATTGTCCAATAAAGGTCCCTTGGACTTGCCTAAAAATTACTGATATGACTCACAATATAACTGAAATACTTGTGTTCCATCTGCATTTCCCTTATTTATGAGATATTCCAAAATATTTTTCAGAAATGTGTTTTTTTCTTTTTTTCTTCAGTCTGTCGAACAGTGTCAAATAGAGATGAAAACGACAAGGACAAAAAAAAGAATCATGCAGAACAAAAAGCCTCGTTTATCAGGTCAGAGAATCCAGTCTTCCTAAGGCTGGTATTATCCCATTGATAAGCTTGTTCACATACTTAAATACTAACAGGTCATTTTCTTGGGTACTGTCTGAAGTCTCATCTCTCAATCTTGACTGTAAATTTTTGTGGGTGTTTAACCTGTGCCAAGAATGTGGCATTTAAATCAGCAGATGTTTCTTATTCTGATCCCCTTCTTGTACAGCTTTTACAAGGAGTACCTTAGAGCGTAAGTGTCACACATTCCTCACTCATGTGAGGGGCAGACTGGCAAATTTACGAGGACATGTACACACTCAGACAGCAATTGATTGCGATTAAAATGGTTGACGTATGTTCACATAGATGCGGAATTCAGACTTAGCAGACTGTACAGCTTATCTGTTCCACCAGATAGTTCATTTTATAGCTGTTATTATACAATCTTTCTCTGATTTCACAACATTTGGCTGCAAATTTATTGTGGTAGAGGTTTTTTGGTTTTGGTTTGTTATGTTTTGTTTTTTTAATAAATCCTACACGTATAATAACTCTATGTGTGGTTCCTTATAAATTAGCAAGGAGAAAAAAAATGAATCAAACCCAATCATATTTCTACAGTAAAGACACCTCTGTCTTTTTTATACTATTATTCTTTCCAAATGTTGTCAAGCATTTTATAAACGTGAAATGACACTGAGAAAAACACTTTGAGACTCACAGATTTTAACCATTCTACAGACAGAGAAATGCAGAAAGAAGGGATCTCCATATTTTTTGTCAGAAGCAGAGAAGAAGTGGAAGCTTATGTTTCAATGCTGGCTAACGAGTTGAGAGTGTACCTTATTCCTGGCATCCCTGAGAAGACTATGAGAAAGCCAAGAAAGCCACCGGATTTTCACCCCTACAGCTACTAGCTAAAGCTGCGTTAAGACTCCCTGCTATATGTGTATACCCATACATGTAACAACCATCCTCCAAACCCCATATAAATAACCACATAGAAGGATGCACAGGGAAAGGCCAGTGTCACAAAGCAGAAGCACTTTAACTGTATGATGTGCTTATGCCTTTCCTTTCCACAGAATCCCAGATTTTCAACTAGCAGGTGCCACTGCGATCATCTGGCCTGATTTTCTATTCAGACATTCCAGCTCATCAATAGGCATTTTAGGGCTGGAGTAATGATCTAAACTGGGACTGGAATGCTCCTAAACCATCTGTGTCAGAGACTGCTGGACCAGAACATAGCACTTATGAGTCTGATGAATGCACAGGGATGTAGTCCCACAATATGGTACCCTGAAGGACCATATGGAGTACCCAGTGATTAGGCAAAGGAAGACATTCTGGCCTAAAAAAACTCTTTTTTTTTAGGTCTTTCTCTTGTTCTGATGTATTCCCTTAACTCTACCAAGCACCACGACTGCTGAGGTCCCTACAAGGAGAAGTCTTCAAACTGGAAACAAAAAACTTAAGTTAAGATTTATAGTACATGTCTAGATCCAAGCTAGTCGCCTAAAAGCCTTTTATAATTGATGAAGAGACATAGGCAGTTGCATGGTGTGACTGATTTCAGCATGAAGTTGATGTCTAAAATATGTCAGATGATTCACCACTTTTTTTTTTTCTCTTTTCCCTGATTATAAAAGGAGCATAAGATGAGTCACCTGGTTTCAGATATCTACATCGGAGATCTAGTTAGGTGGGTTGAATGCCACCTCGAGCTTCTTCTGAGGCTGTCAGACCACTTTCTGACAAACTGAATACCCTGAAGATGAGCAGACCTGTCACCTTCTGTGTATTTAGAACTGCAGAACCTATCCTTGAGCACAGTCAGGAGACACGGTCTGTTGTCTTCAGCACTTAGTGAAGAATATGATTGACAGGTCAAAATCTAGCATTAGGAAAGCCTGTTCTGTTAGTGTGACAGGAGACACAACAGTCTACATTTTCTCCATGAAAATTGCCAAATGCTGAAACTTATGTTATCAGGGAATCATCCTGATTTCCCTGAGATCTAAAGGAACATTTTTTCTTTTTAAAATTAACAGCACAGCATAAAACTCCTAGAAAAAGGATGTACAGTTCCATTTACCTCACATCAGTGCCTATATGAATTAAAGACATATCCATGACTTAAGTCTCATGGAGGTCTTAGTGTATTTTTAAAGGAACAGAATTTCTGAAGATCTATCCTAACCAATCACTAAATCACTGGGAGAAGTTTATTCTTATTTTTGCCTTGTTCAAATAAAATTTGATGATAAACCTTGCAGTTCAATTCTTAAGGTTAAAAATTTGAAATCTATTATATCTATCTGTATAACTATATCTGTCAATATATTTTTTCCTGCTAGATTTTATTCAGGCTTATACACTTCCTTGGAATTCATCAGAATTTTTCGCACCCTCTCACAACAGTCTGGTTAGTAGAAACATTTTCCAACATTGCATGCATTTGAGCTCTGACTTTGGTGGTTGGCTTCCCATTTGTTTTCTTTCCAGTATTTTGTCATAAATTTATAGCATTTGTATGACAGTAAATTTTGCAGCACTGCGTAATAGGCTATGAGGCTGCTTTTAGCACATCTATTAATTTTCTGCCATCTTCTTCATTTCCTATATTTTATTTGACATATTGGGTTATTTATGAACTGCTTCTCTATTGATATTTACTTTAATCTTGTTTATTTCTCTGTTTTACTTATACTTAGGAAAGAGCTCAGCTGGTCAGGCCTTAAGGGTACCTATGCCAAAACCCTTAAGAACATACATCAACTCCAAGAAAGCTGCTTTTCAGGCACTGGGTAATAGATGTGAGCAAATGAATCACAACAAATATTCTAGTCAATAGGCTAGACTCTCTTTTTCCTCACATTTATTCAACAAATAACATGTCAAACATAATGCACTACAGATTGATGGTTTTGGAAATCTGGGCAGTGCTGCTTGACCAAAAGTGGCCACATGAAGTTATTTCTGTTCCTTTACTTAGTAAGCCAGCTCACTTTTCCATAAGGCTCCATTTCTCCTGCACCCGATGTGCAGGGAACAAGGCTGTGCTGTAATTTGGACAGATGGCTGCGGCATAGGTTGCTGCAGTTCATACCTTTAGCTCCAGACGTGCTCATTCGACAGCCAAGATTGTGCTTTGCTATAAAGCACCATGTAACATGGAGGCTTCTAAGCAGAAAGCCAAGGCTTGATTTCAATGATTCCTCAGAGGTGCTACTCTGAAAGTTGTTTCCCATTTACTTTTCGGCAAATGAAGTGGAGTCTTTGTGGATACTCAGAGCAACACAGACGGAAAATAGCTTAAGTAAATCAACTTACTGCTCAAAAAAATATTCACAGTCAAATTTTGCACAATTAAAGACATTATACTACAGGTCTTGCTGTTCTGTAATGGAATTCGCTTCTTCAAATAAACAAATACCTGTGTTATGAAAAAATTGAAACTCCAGATTTCTTTGTAAAGATTAAAATGTGTTCACCACCCTATTCACTGTGTTAATTGACAAGGCTGACTGAAGGTTTTGCAAAGATGTTCTTTTAAATTAAAGACAAAGGTATGGACTGTACCCGCTTAGAAGGGAACAATGCTTTCTGTCATACCTCCAGATGAGTAACCAAAGGAAAACCCTACACATGACTTGAGAGTTTTCATGTCCCAAGTTTCAGTGTTGTGTCCTGTAGATTGTGCTAGCAGAGGTACTGCCAGGGAGACTGCTAGCACTTAGGGATGAGATGACTGTCATCATGATATTTGAAAACATAGAACTAAATGTGTTTGTGTGCTTGTAAAAGGAAGGGAAGGAGTTGTGAGATTTCACTAATTCAGTGTGCAGCTGGTGGAGTAGGCTTCCTCACTGATTGATGGACAAAGGTGTAAATACTCCTGTTAAAAACTGTTCAAAGACAAAAGGAGTGAGTATGTGCTATTGATGTTTCACAGCACAGATCAAAGGTGGCATACGTTTCACAGCTTTCAGAGGTCTGAACTCTGCTGCACTCTGAAATTTCACATTCTTGTAAACAAAGTTGTTGCCATCTAATTTCTAGATTACCCTGTTTTCTTTTACTCTTTATTTACCAAAAAGAAAAGGAAGAAGAAGCAGTAAAGAGATATTTGTACCTTCTCATCAGTGCCTGATACTTTCTAAGTTCTAGTTCTGATCCATGTTTCATTAGGGGTGTTCTTGTGGCTGTACTCGAAATATATGAGAGGTATAACTTTATTACATCTTTCCTCTTGGAACCACAAAATACTCTCATGGCTCCCTCTTGCTACTGTTAGCTCTATACTGTTTCAGTCACCCATCATATATTTTTATAAGTCATTTGCACTTTACACCAAGTCTTTTGTGATCTGATACCCTCTTTTGCTTCAAAAGTGAATACTCTTATGTACAGCAGACACTGGCTGGGTGGAGAGTTGGGTGTTGTCCTGGCTACATAGTCTGAGTCACCTTCTGTTCAGTACCTCCTTTCATGACAAGCAGCACTTGCTACTCAGCTTCAGCCAGACACCTCCAGATACCTACCTGCTCAGCCCCAATCCAGGTATGCTACACTATCCCACTCCCAAGACACACATATTTTCATCCAGCTCTTCATTCCACTTATTTTGCACAGATAATAGATACTAGCCTTGAAACAACTGTTGTAATTCTTTCATCGTGCTGAATGTTCTCATTTTCCAGCTGGTGTGCAAGCACCCAAGAATATGTACCACGTGCAAATTTCTCACAGAAAGGACTTTTAGAGGTGACACCCTTCCAAATGCCTTTCAAGTAAGAATGGTGATTTGACCCAGAGTTTTGCACATTCTTATGCGAAGGCTGCAGTATCTATCATGTTATGACATTTATATGGGGTGCCTTATCTCAGGGAAACCTTATTTATATGACCTCAGATTTGGAACTGGAAACCTTCCAGGCAGTTGGCCCTATCTAAAATATAAAATTTCAGAGCAAGCCAGTAAGTATGAAATTTTGGAAGATGTAGAAAAATCAGCCTTTAAGCCAAGAGGATTTGCTCATGCATCTATTGCTTTGCCAAAGTTTCTTCTGTACCATACGACTCACCTGTCTGCTCAGACATACCTTAGGAATGACTATCTATTTCAATATGGCTTTAGAGTCATAGACACTTATCTAGGAGAATTACCCTGAGATTACCACAACATTAATATCTACAGCTACAGAAAAGTTAGAGGCATAACAGAAGAAATAAGAATTCAGTCTCAGCCTGCACAACCTAAAAAGGCAGGTTTTGATCTCCTTGAACAATTCCTTAGTACTGAAGTATTTAGAATCCTTTGAAAACATTCTGTGTTTAGGCCAACAGAAACCTTTCCTGAAATTAGGGCTATAGAAATATCACCTTTTTCCTTGGAATGAGTACAACTGTCCTCACTTGCATGGTGAAATCTTAAATTATCGCTATGTCACATCTGTAATGGAAGCACAAGCATAGGATATAGATCCACAGTAAAATTAATTTATACAGTCTTCTATTAAAATATAGAAATTATGGTGAAGTTAGTTGAATAACATACACAATAAAATCTGTTTAAATATACTATTAAATTAATTTTCTAATTACTATATTAGTCATATTTAGAATATTCGCTGTATTCAAATATTGCCATTATTTGGTAACTATTTAGTTCTTTATGATATGCAAGCAACTCCAGAGTTGTAAAAAGCTGTTCACTGAAAAATTCACAGTTTTTTAGGAATATCAATTTATTCAAAGAAACATGTAATTTCTTATAACATCACTTAGATAATAACTATTCCTTTTCATTTATTACCACTTTCCATCAGAGTAGAGTAGCATCTTCCTGGGTAAAATGTATTTCTTCAAGATATATCCTAATTAACCTTGTAGAAAAGTAAAACTATCATGCCAGTTTTCAGCCAGTGAGTTTAAAATAAATGAAACTTGAAAAAAATCTCTTAGCATCTCTGCCTCATTTTCTACCTAGGCATATCTTTGCCTTTTCTGTAATGAAAAAGACACTCTAAACAGTCATTCTCATTTTTTTTTTTTTAACAGCAAATAAAGTGAATTTTTCAGTGCAAGAGAAATTAGAAAGCAAGGGCAAATGGTACAGCTGTTGCACCATCAAATGTTTTACTCCTTTGACACCAAAGTAGGCCTATTGCCTTTGCACCTCACCTGGAGGAGTTGAGTCCTAACAAAGAGGGATGTAGCCATTACAGTTTTGAGAGAAAAGTCTCTGTTACAAAGTTAATTAAGGTTTCATTAACATTAAGCAAAGCAATGAGTTATGGGAAAGGACAAGATAAAACATAGATTCCTGTGTTAACGGCTATAGTCAGATTCAAAATTAGAATTAAAGTTTTTTAGATGCTTTGGGTGTCTCTCCCCACTCTTGCTAAGAGCAGAATCCAAATCTTGGTGGAAGCATGGCTGTGCCTGGCTGTAGATGGTAAAGACAAACGCCTGGGGATGATATTCAGAACTAACCAACATGATGAGCAGCACCTAAAATCATTATGTACCCAGCCTAGTGGAGGTAGCCAGCTAGAAATACTGAGCAAAACCCGTGAGTTAAAGCTGTTCCTACTTTCAGTGCTGCAGGGAGGCACTGCAATTGATTTCAGGTATTTGTAGATACCAGTTTCTCCCTGATTGAGAGAGAAGTCACTCTCTTCTTCTAACCATGGCCAGGAAAAGCATTCAAGCAACTGGAAAGCCAGGTCCATTTTCAGTCTGTAAACAGAGCAAAGCTTCCCAGGCTGTCAGCAAGTGCCCTAAGGAATGTGGTACAGGACAGAGATGAGTGTTACTGCTCCTTAAAGAGAATTTATCATTCACCGAGCGCTTCAGGAGTGGATAAGGAAGCTGCAGGGCATGAGGCAGCACTGAGAGGGGGGCAGTCACAGAACCCATGGTTTTAGTCTCAGCTGTCAGCAATGTAGTATTTTAGAAGATTTGCCCTGAATGTAAAACTCAAACCCTGCTTATTTCAGAAAACAGGAAACTTGGTTGGGAGGGAAAAGATCTGTGTTTTGGATTCATTGCCCAAAAGAATTTCTAAATGACTGTCTAACGTCTTATCAGTGTACAATGCCTAAAAAGTTCTCGAAAAGCCAGAACCCAGAACATGTCCTCTCTAAAGGGACAGCCTTGCCCACGGGACGTGTTCCCCAAAGGGGTAAATTTGGGATAGGCCTGTAAGTGTACCATGCCATATAAGGCATTTTACCATTTCCACCTGAGTCTGGCAGCAGCCAAATGAGGGGTTTGTGGGTCATGTTGTCATTTTGCATTGTCACCTTAATTACTCTCAAAGAAGCTAAAGTTTGCCAAAGCTCAGATTTCTCCCATTTCTGAAGTGGATTCTTAAAGATATGTCTAGGCACCTAAAAACAACACCCTGATATTTAAATAATTGAACACTTGTTGGTTAACAGTCACTAATTGGATTTCAAGCTAGCTTGTGTATAAGTGTAAGAAGAAGAGATTTGTATTTAATAATACTTTAAGTAAAAAAATCTAGGAAAGCTGAGATAATGTGAAAAAAACCCCATCCATATTAAATGTTTCCTCTGTCAACTTAGTAAATATTCATCCAAGTAAATAGCTTGGAAAAATTAATTGGCCCATGAGGAGTTGTCATGTTAAATTTGGATGCTAGATTCAGAGCTAGAAACTGTGAAATAGAGACTTTTCAGTTTCTTTTAAAGGGTAAATCTAATGTAGTTGCAAGTCAGTAAGGTGCCAGAATAATAAACCAGTTGTCAAAGAAGCAATATTACCTATTGGACTGGGAAGCTGCAGGTTGTTTGTCTTAATCTAAAATTCCTATCAGCACCCGCTCATTAATTGAACTTAATGAAAACATGTAAGTTAAAACAAAATAAAACTACTGTTTAGTAAACATTTACATGAACTTAGACCACTGTTGAAAGTGGAGCCGAGTAGGCAATTGGGTTTTTTTCATCAGTGAATGAAAAGAAAAAATAAACGAGATCCTTTCAGATCAACGGGATATTGATCCTTGCAACCCTACTCCATTTTTCCCTCACTAGAAAGAGAGAGTGGAAAGGGAGGTTCAACCTCACTGTTACCCTAGTTCAATCATTTGGGAAATCTAACTTAGATGAATACACTTAAATGAAAAAGGAATAATGTCAGAAGTAGAGGTTATCTGAAAATTATCCATACTATGTTGATATTTACTTCCTTGAGGGCTGAGTAGTCACCTTAGAAAGAACCGGGAGCCACCATATCTAATATGATGCTTCTTAAATATTAGACATTTGGAAAGAAACATACAAGCACTTGTGTGTTGAGAACCATGGCTGGGTTATTGTTTGTTGTTTATTGAAAGTTTATTATGCATTTCTACTGATCCCAGAGCAAACCCTATTTTCACTGTCATTCATATTTATTGTGTCCTGTCAAATACCATTTGTAGTTTTCATGCAGTGAACTCAAAAAAATCTTAATGAACTTTACTAAGTATTTTTATATACATATATACCTATATACGAGAGAGAGAAAAACATATAACAGAGAGCTATTACATAATGGTAAGCACAATCATTCAAACAATGTTTATATATGTAGACATATAAAAATATGAATGCATGTATAAACACATAAATGAATTCATTCAAATGTACAGATACATAAAATTATATTGTTCTTTAAAATGTAATTGAATACAGAAGATTAAAATAATTGCTCCACAACTAATTATTTGTGGGTTGTTTTTTTTTTCAGTAACCAATAGGATAATTTCTATAAGACCTATCATGTGACTATTTTACTTTCTTTTAAATTATTCTTAGATATGGAGATCTTAACTCTTTTTATTTAATTAAAATCTTCATGGTTAATTTGTTTATGTTTAAAATAAGAACTAATCGTTACTTCGTTCCAATTCCTCAAACCTAAAGTAAGTTCACAGCTATGTGTGGTGTTCGTACTCCACTTGAGGAAAAATCTGATCAAAGATTTGGACTGGGAACAAGTTCTTTCATAAAGAGGAAAAAAAAAAATTGGCTATAATGAAAGCTGAAAGCTATCAGGTCTCCCACAGGAAGGAAATCTGATAATATTGGACAGTGAGCCTGGCATACTCAGACAAGGTCCTTAACAAGGTACCAGGACACATCACAGACTAAACTGACCCCATAGTCCAGAAATTTCATTGAGAGTTTGGGCCAAACTCTAATTTCCTCCTTTTCATGGGGTGTCAGAAGTGGTCCCTTGGCAAATATGACAGCTAGGAGCCATTATCCTTGCATTTTTAAAGAAATAAGATGTGACAGTTCTTTTTATCACTTTGATTAGCTTTTTCTCCTTCTCTGTAACAAGAAGGAAGTGGTTTTACTCTCAGAACTGACAGTGTCAAAATAACAATCTCGGATGTTTTAGTTAATTTAAAGAGGAAAAACTGCAAAGATGACTGTATCATATCCTTGGGAGAGTAGAAGTTTTTGGCAAACTTTGGATATATCCTTCATTAAGTATTACAGTAAAAGCTCTTACAAGCTATGGAATAAATTATATGTACTCATAAGGTATGGTACTCAGTTGAATACCTGTATCTAATTTTAGAAATATTTGAATCACCAGAAAAATCCTTTACTAACATTCATTTAAGGTTTAATAGAGTTATTATTAAAAGAGAAATGCAAATTCTGTAATTTTATAAGAAGCTTAAATCAAGGCCAGTGAAGGAGAGGGAAAATATTGCGTTGCTCTGGGCTATATGCTACTTTGGGAGAAAAAAAGATGTAATTTGTTCTCTAGTGATATCTTATTCTTGTCTTGCTGAGCATACTCACATACTGCACTTCATCCCCCAAGGACTGCCAAAGTTACTCATTCGTATCCATCCAATGTTCTCTACATTCTGATATTGGTCACCTACAATTACTAATGTTAGCTATTCAGTTGAAGTGTAGAAGTTGCCATAATCAGCCATCTAGATAATCATCAGGAGCTTTCCTCATCACATTCTCTAGGTAACACANAAAAAAAAAAAAAAAAGAGTGTTAATTGTTGTTAGCTATAGAAGCTAACTCCCTTCCAGATGTTATCAGATGCCAAAAAAGAGCAGGTTCAAACAGCAATCTCTTGAAACTCACTTTTGAAATTCTTTTTATTTCTATTTCTCCTTTATATAAGGGAAATATAATAACTTTCTTTAATAACTAATATTTTCTCTTTAGAAGTACCATGTTTCTGTACCCACAAAGGAAAACAAGAAGAAAATGGTCTGCAGTACCATGACTACATAGTTAAGTAAAACATTCTTCTTTGTGGGAAAATTTGGAAAGCTCTGTATTGTCACTGCAGACATTTAATTCACTGAAGTCTTATACTACATCACTCCCACAGCGTCTTGAGGTGCTCTTTGACAGAGGTGTTTCTAGTATCATCAGAAGTACCAACAAATTTCCTTTGTGAAAATGTACTAATTTCAGTTTCATTAGTAAATGGGTAAAAAAAAAATCTCTTTAGAGTTGATTATACACCACTCAAATTGCTGCTACCACTAGCTGTAAGGAGGTCAGGTTAAAAATAAGCACCCAAACTGGTAAGAAAAGCCCTGTGTTGCCCCAGATAGCCAAGTGACAGCCAGGCTGTGAAAGGGACAATGCTCAGCAGAGAGGTGCTTGGGCAAAGAATGGGACAGCTGTGGGGAGCCAAGGGGCAACACTGCCCCTCTCCAAGGGCACTGCACCAAAGGCATCACCCCTCCAGCAAACCCTCCCCTCCAGCGCTGGTCTCCCTGCAAGCACCCAGTCCCTGTTTCACCCCTCCATGCCCTAAATGCATTATCTTGTCTGAAATATCAGACATTTTGTGAAAAAATAAAACCAAAACCAAATGAAGAAGAAGCCAATTTATCTCCTTGCATACCAGCCCCATTTGTGTGTATGCTTGTTCCATGTAAACTTGTGGATATTTCATGACTTTTCTCTGAGCAACACAATCCTTATCTTTGAACTTCACACACTTGACACATCTCATTTCAGACCCCCTTCTCATCTGACAAGGACAGTGTACTTACAACAACTTGTTACATATAACGAATTTTGGATCGTCTCTGTCCTTATGTTCTATCAGTCCTTCATCTGAAAGCTAAGCCTTCTTCCCCACATCCATCACTGTTTCCATGCCAGATTTCTGTTCTGTCTTATTGATTGATCCTAAGAGATAGCTACTATCATGGAACAGATGCTTTTAAAGTATTTATTAATACTTGGGGTTTTTTCACTGCTGAAGAGAAGGGATTATGTACTTCTTTTCTCCTCTACTGCTTGTTGGTGTCACCCTGAATTACTCCTTGGGAGCTGTTTGCTGCAATGTTATTTTTCGTAATATTGTAAGTTATCACTGCCAAAGTAATGTCTCAAAATAGAAAGGGAAAAATTATAAATCTCCAACGTGATCTCTTGTTTCCACCAAGAAATCATAATCATGTCTGGTAGAATTAAATTATGTTTTTAAAGATAAAGTGATTTTGACTATGCTGACATTCTTTAGAGTTTAAAGAGATATAAGCCATATGTTATGTGACACTTGATATATGACTTGCAGTTTCAAGGAGATAGGCCACATCATACTTGACCTTGAAAGTCGGTGGAAATAGCAACCTGAAAAAGTTTGTAGGAATCCAAAGTAAATTTGCACAAACTTTCAGTGATCCATTCATAACATAAGATTATTTGAATAACAATGTTTATTTCATTAATACGGTTAGAACATGAACTCAAGTGAATTTCCAATCCTTTTGTCATTCTAAATGAATAGTTCATCTAAGTCAATATCTCTTGTGTGTATGCCTCTAGATAAATTTAAGACTGGTTCTATTACATTTATTGTACTAATACTAAGCCATCTCAGATTAAAAAAATTATTTCTGGAGAATTTATACCTTCTCTTCACTTTCTTCCCTTTAACTGATTTCGAGTATATGTGTCACCATTTTATGTTATAATATATATGTCACTATAATTCAACCAGAGGCTACCATACTTCTCTGGACAGGATTTTTGAAGGATTTTTTTGAAAAACATTTTAACGGCCTGGGAAAACAATTACAAATACCCCCCACTTGTCAATATGTAGCATTCTGTTAACTCTTTTAAATGTAGTTTAACTGGCAAGGTGTAATTTATTGTTACAATATACACTGTGCTAGGTTTAGAGTTGATTAAAGCAAAAAACATTTGAGCCCTACTTTCACCTCACTTCTGGTCAGTCACAGACTTTGTTTTTTCCTACATTTCTTTTGTGCTCACTGTTCCAGCTCCTTAGAGCAGGGAGCTCAGTATTGGATTGTTTGTCCAGGAAACATTACTTACTGCTATGGTTTGCCGTAAGTCAGAAGGAGAAAGTACAATGTAACCTGCTGTGCCAAGAAGCTGGTGTGGTCTTTCCATACCTACTTCTGACAGTCCTATTTTGACTAATTTCTGGTTTTCAGTTTTACCTCTAAGGTTTGGGGTTTCTTTCCCTATTATCACACTTTGTGAAATGATGAACAGCAGTCTTTCAGAAGATTATTTGCCGTTTACTTTCTTTTTGCAAAAAGTAGAAGCAAAATCTGCTCAGCCCACGCGCCAAATGATCTCTAGGGTCAGTAGCTACTTACATAATAAACTTAGAACATTTTTTCACTAGAAATCTGTTGTGGAAGTTGTTTCTTTGCCAGGATACTGTTCTTATATACTATGACCCCTGCACTTTAGAAGCCCAAGCTGCTGTTTCAAACTGCAGTGGATTATATACAGTGAAGTGGAATCAATAAAACTAAGTCCTCTGAAACGTTCGATCCCCTTAATGATTTCTCTCACAAACATCAACTGTACACAAAAGAAGAGCAATATCATAACTGCTTATATCTCTACAATGTTTATGCCTCAGTTCACAAAATTCCCAAGAAAGAAAAGACTAATTTTGTATTTCTTACTACTCTTTTGCCTTTGCTCACTTTATCTTAGATGATAGGGACATTTTATTCAGGCAATATCACTCCTGCTACTCACTTCCAAGGATAAAATAATTTCAGCTTGAAGTTTATGCAAACCTAGACGCATGAACCAGGAGATTATAGTCAAGGTTAAAAATGTAAGTATGGAATTCATAATTGTCTCCAGAGATATAATTATGTGATGAGGAGAGGTGCTTTAATTGCTATCCTAGATAAGGATTTCATATAGCTATTACATTCAAAACTGAATGAAAAAAAAAACCAAACCCCAAAACAAACAAAACAAAACAAAACAACCAAGCTAAAAATAAAAGTGCAAAATAAAGAAAAGAAACTCTCCCACCCCCTGAAAAATGTCAGAAATTCTTTTTGCATGCGTAATACTTGATTTTATTTCACTGCCACTGGCTTCAAAACTTCAAATAATTTATAGAAAATGCCTGGTGCTACACAGCTTTTAATTTTCATAACTATTGTTCAAGTTTCCAAACTGAACAACTCTCTCATGGCTACACATTGCTGAGTGGCCTCAGAATTTTGGGGTTTAATATAGGGAATTTTGTTAAATGAAAAATATAGTTTGCATTCCATAGTTTTCCTGTTTTAAGCCCTGTTTGCATTAGCACATTTCTGCTTGCTCAATACACTCGGTTTCTGCAGGATATCCAGAGAAGCACTCTCTAAAACAAAAAGTGGAATTCTATTTCCTTTTTTTTTTTCCCCTTAAGAAATTGCCTAACCTCAAACGATAGAAATGCTGAAGGATGATAGGCCTTTGGAAAGGTCTATACCTTGTGGAAAACTTAAACACACTTCTGTTTTTGTGAACAGCAACAAAAGTAAAAAAGTCAGCCTCATATGGCAATTTCCTATTTTTAAGTCAACAGCCACAACACAAGATAATAATTTGATAACATTAGTCTTACTTTTCATCAATTTTGTTGCAGAATCCTACTGAAAAATCTCAACCAAACAAAGAATGGGGCTAAAGGGGACTGCTGAAATTGGGTAGAAAAATCACTAGTACATTTAACTTAGTTTTGCCCTATCCTGGTTTTGTCTGCCTTTTTCCTAGATTCAATGTACATTCATTATAAAGCCGCTCATATCTATTTCCTTCAATAAACCATTTCATTAATCAGCATAGCCAGTTATGTCTAACTGTCAGCTTCAGTGATTAATGAAATGGTTTATCTTTAGAAATAAATATGAGAGGTTTGGGGTATTTTAATTTTTGTAATAAAATCCGCTTAATTTAAAGGAAGAGCAGCAAATGCACGTTACTGCAATAACAATTCAAAACAATGAGGTGTCATACTTTTTTTTAATGGATTTTTTAATTCATCAAGTTCCCCTGACCTGAAATAATAAAAAAAAATCACCTCTGTAAGGTGTCTTATTAAAGAAAGAGAAAGATCTCAATGCTGTTTTCTTCTTTTTTTTTTTTTTATTTTTATTTTTATTTTTATGAAAACAAATACGAAGCCAAATTCTGTTTTAAATAAATTGCTTCTTGTACAGTTTTGTCATTCTGCTTGTGGAAATACTGTGTGTGCTACAACTGGTAGCTTGGTTGGGATAAAACTCCAAATCCTTCTCCATGAATTACTAGTTCAGATGGAAGCTCTGGAAAGAGGGAGGCAGGAAAGAAAGAGGGGAGAGGAGTCAGGATCAGGATGCTGAGGTGTCTTAGGAGCCCAGAGCTGGAAGGAAATCCTCTGTCACTGAGGCTGATGGCTTGGTATCACCAGCATCATGCACTTTGCTCATTCATGGTTTATACTTAGGCATGATTAAAAATAATTATTTTTCTGCTCTCTCCCACTCTTGTTGGAATGCTATTTTTCATATTTTCTGATAATTTTAAAACTTTTAAGCACCAATGTAAGATACTTCTAATACTTTTGCACTAATTTTCTTGATTTCTACCCTGATGCCTCTGCAGACTGTCTATCTTATACCAAATTTCCCTGTTTGCCAGATTAGATGAACCCATGCACTTTTAATCTTAAAGTTTCCTGCTCTTGATTTTTTTTCTGCATTACCTACCTATATGCAATACCTTTTGACAGTATCAGCATTCAATACTGTGTTCTCCAACAGCACTAACCTTTGTCTTTGGGTGCTTACTCTTCCTTCCTCATTAACTTTAAACTCTTGTCAGTTTACTCTCTGGTACTTTAATCTGGTTTTGTACTCAGGGTACAGAGATAGAGCTATAAAAAACATCAGTGTACAAAAAAAGCCCCTTAGGGCAAATTCAGGATCTATTCCATAAATGAAAAGACAACATAAAACAAAAACTACAGTGTCAAATTTAGATTTTTACAGTTTAGGTGTCAACAGTTGAGCAAGTTATCTTATATTCCATATATGGAGATTTTAGGCAGTGACTCATCTGACTTACTTTAGATGACTACTATAGGCCCAAATGAACTTCTCTTTTGACCAAAGTGATGAGAGTCCTATTAGCTGTAGATGGAAACTCAAGTGACTTATTCACATATATGTATTCTTATTGGCATGTACATTTAACTAGATAATTCTCACCCATCAGATCTCACGCAAGGAGATCATGCTTTCTTGTATAATGAGAGAGTAGAGAATTAATTTCATAAACTTTGAGAAAATATTTAGAAGGAAAGATAATTGGAAAGAAAGTGGTTCATTATTATAATTATCTATGTATTCAATAATAAAACTATTAGCTGTTCACTAGCTATTCAGTGAAACAGGGCACAACATAGATATCATGCACTTGCGTATGACAAGAAAAAAAACTGACACACCAGAACATGACCAGTTCTTCCATTTTCTTCCATTAATTTAGTTGCTAACAGACCCATTGTTAAAATAGTAGTAGTGAGTAATCATTTGGCTTGTATGAGTAAAGACGTTCTTTGAGACTTTGTTTTGTGTAATTGT
>VZTM01041244.1:13854-30361 GCA_013400555.1 Jacana jacana | reverse complement strand
AGATTATAAAACAAGTTTATTACTATCAGTTTGATCTCAGCAGCTAAGCTCAGCAGACATAACAATTTAGAAGGATCTGTATTTGAAAAACTTGAAAAACAGCTTCCAGTGTTGTGAACAGCTACGGTAACAAAAAGAAAGTTGCTTGTAAGAAAGTGTATGAACATTCAATGTTTAATTATTCATCCTGAGAGGTATGGAAACCCTGATATTCCTCTTTCCCAAATAANTTCTAGTCCAGGGAATAAACTTCATTATTTTAAAATGACTGATAACATTTTACACTCTATGCAAGTATGTAACACTTCCCTTAAAAGAACTCTGAAGAATTGCAAAATGATAGACGCTAAATGTTCTTGCTAGATTCACCTAAAATCTTTTATACATACCAGTTACATTATTAGTTACTAATGCACTTATGAAAATTGTTAGCCATTAACCATTTATTATAATTTTTAAAGGCATGAATAAATGAAAATTTAATTGGAGTCTAACACTTAAATATCAATGAATAATTTAATTTTCCTTCAACTAATAACGTAAAATAAACTATTTCTCTAGAATATTATTACTTTTGCTTCCTATTGTCTTACAGTCCACCCTCATTTCGAGCACTTGCAATATCCCTCAATATTCACAAGTAAAAATGCCATCAAATTGCTTGGTTACTGATCCAAATCTTGTTCTGATGCTCTAATTCATGTGTTATCATTGCCTACAATAAGTTACTTAAATTTAATAGGATTCCTTGAACGCAGAAAGCCTTGTTTCATTCATGTAGAACATGGTATTGACTCAGCATCTTAGAACCCAATTGTTACATATTCCTGTTTATGAGTGGGAAGGTGAGTTGTGTGTTTGTGCTGATACATATAAATGATAAAAACATCAATGTGTTTTCCTCTTCAGATGAAACATTCGTATACTTGCAGTAAACATTTAATTCAGCTAGTAAAATCCTGACACCACTTTCAACTACTTTATAAATTTATCTCTGTCAAATGACATTTTTCACACTCTATTTTACTTATTCTGAATTATTTTTGTTAAATTACATCAGGAAGAGATTTAGAATGAATGACAATGAAGTTCCCATGGAATAATCAGACATCTGTTGTTGTTTTTCACTCAAAGGCATTTTTCTAACCTCAGCTGTTTTTTAAAAATCCTGGTCCTTCGTTCTACAATGAAGAAACACCACAGAAATTATATTCTGGAGAAGACTTTTTTACCCCACAAAAACGTAGATTGAGCTGTGAATACATATACATACTGAGATCCCAGTTCAATGAATTCAGAACATAACTAAAGGATTTTCCTTCTTCCTGTACTGTGATTGAAAATGCTTGTTGGAGAAAGGTTGGCCATAGCTGCTAAGGCAGAGAACAGTCCACTTAAGCAATATTATTCTGTAATCTTTTCTTTTTTTTGCTGCTTGTCATTGTAGTCCTTCAAGATTGAGTTTATTTTCAGTGACTTCTCTTCCCCATCACCTACAACTGAGTAAATCAGCATTCAGTCTCAGTGAAGTATGAAACATTTTGAGGTATATACTATATTTGCTTGGGTTTAGCTTCTTTTCCCAAGGAAAATGTAGATTTCCTCCGGGTCACTTTCTCAGTACAGAAAGTATACATACTGCAGGCTCTTGTATGCATCATTGATAAGTTGGGAAAGAAAGAGGAACAGATTCTTAAGAGAATTTATGTAATCTAATCACATTTTCTTAGGAAGTTCTTAGGAAAAAAAAATATATAAGCTATCTCCAGTCCTTGTGCCCTTCCTCTTTTACTTTTACTGACACACACTGGAAATACAGTGTTTTTCAGACTCATTTTGGATGTAAAAGATATTTATATTGTATGCAAAAATCTAGCCCAACATATAATAAAAATTTACCCAGTTTGCACAATAGGTTATACTTTTAATGTAATGCAGATTTTGCTTATTAACAATTGTTTTCTTTCCCAGAAAGGTGCATGTGCTCAGCCCTTGATTGACCCCTAGTCCTCTCTGGGAATGGGATCTGCAGAATTGACTGACCGTGAAATCCATACCAAATAAAGCACAGATAACATTTTCAGAAAGGTAAGCAAATTTAAAATTTTCTTCTTAAACAGGTATGAAATATAGGTCCTAACGTGAAAATGGGTATCAGAACTGATAAACATTTTTTTTTTAAACCAAAGCACACATTTGGTAATCTCTGAGCTATGAACATTTACCATCTATATAAGTATCAGTGTTGGAAAAAAAAAACCTTTTTGATTTTTTTCATGGGGGTCATTATAGATCAGATGATGGTATCTCATGGCAGAAACCTTCCAAATGATGCCAGTACAATTCCTCTAGACCACAGCTTACTTACACTTACACCACTTTCTCAAACCACAACATGCCATTATAAAAGTCAGTGGATAGTTTGATGTTTTGATCATTCTCCAAACGCACTGGAACTCCCAGCACAGAAAATAACTCAGAGCATTGAAATGAAAGAAGAGAAGCATTCCCTTAGCTCAATGCTATGATATACACAGGTGAACTAGGGAGCTCGCCTTTGTACAAAAATCTACCCCTGGAGCTCTAATCTGAGGAGCTGCCTGCTGTGTAGAGAATGGCAGAGATGCACCCTTAATATCCTATGCTTGTACCTACTGGGCAAGCACTCACTCAATCCCTCCCTCTCACCACAAAAAATATGTAATTTCTTGGCAGTAAGAAGCCTCGATGTCTTTGAAAATTAAAACTGAGGGTAACATTAAATGTAACCAATTTCGGAACTTAGTTATGAAAGAAATGTTCAAGAAAAAAAAATATATCAGAAAAACTCAGAACTTGGTTGATACCAAAACACGGACTTTTTAAAAGAAACTCTTTTCCAGAGCTACGGGGACATAAAATTAACTGCTGTAGTATGAAGCGTTGGAAAAAACTGTGTTCGCAGACTGCATAATTTAAAGGATTATGCAATTAAAGATCTGTATAATTCTTCATAATGTTCTAACTGCAGTTTCCATAAAACCCATAAACTAGATGGTAGCATATAATTATTAGGCCAGCATTTATGGCTTTCCTTATTATAGCACTATTATTTTCACACCATTATTAATAGAACCAATGCTAAGTAAGCACAGCTCTAGGTAATAGTAAGCATTTGCATGGCGTTCTGCAGAAGTTAAAAATGTAATTCAGTTCCAATCAGTGCTGCTCAACACAAGCTTTTGGAGAAGTTAAGTAAGGCAAAGATCTTCCTTGGGAAATAAAATGTGTTTTCGGCGGTTTTGTTTGGTTTGGGTTTTTTTTTAAAGAAAACCTGCTGAAGCAGTAAGCAGTACGTAGGAACAAGATGGTGGAAAGCTTGCAATTTACCATCATTCATTGCTAATGCTGAGAGCTTAAGTGGGGGTGTGAAAACAAAAGCAAATAGGGGGGGAAAAAAAACATCTGAAGGCATGCTTGCTTGATCCAGGCGAAAATTACTCAACTTTGGAAACTTTGAGCGTAACAGGAAAGACATTTGCATCATTACACCTTTTCATGTGCCCCTTCATGTTTTCCAATACTTATATCTAACATTATCCTTAAAAAAAAAAACCAAACAGAAATAGGAAGTAAGAAAATTGTCATTAACTGTGAAGATAAATCCTCCCAAGCAACATTTGCAAAATGTATTCTTATTTCTAGTATTTTTTAAAATACTTACGCCTCAGTTTCCCATGCTTCAGAGATAGGCACTCATTTTTATCTGGATATAAATTTTCAGGTGTCCACAACCTAATCTGAATGTGCTCAGCATGGCTGGACAAACAACCCTTCTGTGGGTGCCATGCCAGCCACAGAGCCTTTGATGCTCATTGCTGCAGGCTCCTGCTATGGGTTGCCAGAGGTGATGGTTGGGTTGCCATGGCATTGCCCTTTGGGAATGGCTGGTTTATGCCCACCAAGTCCTCTCTTATTTCCTTGCACACCAGTTTGAAACACAATATGAAAGGGTAAACAATAACAGTTAACCATAAGCTCATCCTGTTCTCATCTGCATTTAAGACATAAAATGACAGTCTCCACTACTAATCACTTTTCATAAACTGGCATAAAACAGGCAAGGGAGATGTTGTTCTCACCTGACTTCAGCCATAATATTTTCACTGTCATGAGTGAGGAAAAGAGAGTTTGTAGGCCTGCAAACCTGCCGCATTTTTTTCCCCCAGTTTTATCAGCTTAACAATATTTGTTTTCTCTGTTAGCCTGAAGTCTTTTGCAATTGTGGTTTAGATAAAATGATCTACTAACCAAAATTAACCAATTTGAGGTGCTGGAGCAAGTACAGAGGAGGGCAATGAAACTGATGAAGGGCCTGGAGAATAAATCTTATGAAGAGCGATTGAAGGAGCTGGGACTGTTTAGTTTGAGGAAGAGGAGGCTGAGGGGAGACCTCATCACTCTCTACAACTGCCTGAAAGGACATTGGAGAGAGGTGGATGCTGGTCTCTTCTCACAGGTATCTAGCGATAGAACAAGTGGGAATGGCTTCAAGCTGCAGCAGGGTAGGTCTAGGCTGACCACTAGGAAAAAATTCTTCCCAGAAAGAGTGGTCAGACACTGGAATAGGCTGCCCAGGGAGGTGGTTGAGTCACCATCCCTGAATGTGTTGAAGATCCATTTAGATGTGGTGTTGAGCGATCTGGTGTAGGGGAGGGCTTTGTAGAGGAGGGCTGATGGTTGGACTCGATGATCCCAAGGGTCTCTTCCAACCTGAATAATTCTATGATTCTATTCTATGATTAAAAACCAACCTCAAGTAATTCTTTTATAGACTTATAAAGCTAACACAGGACATCCAAACAATAATCTTTATATATTCATTTTACCATAATTCAGTGTACTAAAAAAAATTTAAATCTTCCTCCTCAGAGTTGACTGGAAGAAAGCCTCCCAAGCAGCTGACTATTAAGAAACGATATAATAATATTTGATTAAAGCTCAACTCTACCGAATTTTAGTTGCACCTTTACATTTATGAAAACCATTTTTTTTTTAATTAAGAAATACCTCTAAAAATAATAAGGGAAAAAATGGAATCGAAGAGACAGAAAGCAATGGAAATAAGGGAAAAGTATGGACTCTCTATATTCCTTACATTTTATTACAGTAATGTATATTGCCAAAGGAAAAGACAATGAAGAAGAAGCAACAGGTAGCAGGGGAGTCAAATCTTATTCCTGCCTTGAATTTAAAAAGAAAAATTTAAGTCTTACATTGAATTAATTAAAAAAAAAATAGAGAGACGTTCTTCAGTCAGAATCAACAATGACACTAGTACTGCTTATTCTACACCTGACAGATAATACCTGGAGATCTTGAAATAGAGCTTTGTGGTTATGCAAATCTTCTACCTTCAGATGTTTGTACCTTCATAAAATATCAGGCCTGAAAACTGAACACTTCCAAAAGGTATTTTCCTATCAGAGGGAAGGTATCGAAACAATTTGAATCAAATTCATGAGGGAAAGGAGAAAAATAATCCTACTGCATGTATCTGAACCTGTTGAGAACTTATTGATCACATTTTTAGTTTCAATTACACGTGGCAGGATTAAAGGCAGACAGTAGTTTGCTGAAAAAGATATTC
This sequence comes from Jacana jacana, assembly GCA_013400555.1. Lineage (NCBI taxonomy): Eukaryota > Metazoa > Chordata > Aves > Charadriiformes > Jacanidae > Jacana > Jacana jacana. The sequence continues at coordinate 24,732 of VZTM01041244.1, read as the reverse complement.
GATGCGGAGAAAGCTTCCCTTGAGATTTTATTCTATGGCTTAAGAAAAAATATAGAGGAAAACAAGAAAGATGAATCTGCTAACAACACTTTCAGACGTATTCTGGAATAGATATCTGTGTGTACATGAATTTCTTAAGAGTGCAGGAAAACACACCTACTGATATACAGCAACAGAACCCGCTATAGGTTTCCAGTTGCCTACCTCACTCATAAATTGAAAAAGGATTTCTAGATGGAAATTAGCAAGAAATAGAAAGTTCCTGCTAACAAAACATCAGCAACAAAAAGACCAATGAAGAAATAGTGGAAGGGGAAACTCCTGAGAAAAAGAATAAAAGCTAAACTCCGAATGGACTTGGATGCTCAGGTGCAACATTCCTCTATCTTTAGAATAGGCCTGCAGTACACTACACAAAGCTGGTCATGAGTCAACTCTATCACGATGAGTGAAATGTCACAGCACAGGAGTGTGCTGACACATCATCTCAGCTTCTAGATAAAACATATTTGTGCCTGAACTAATGATCTCCACTCATTATCAGGGCCAACTAGTATACACAGCACACTACTTTTACATACCTGCTATACTGTCAGATCCAGGTCTCCAAACTTTTTTGTGAGACAGTTCAGGTGTTCTTGGATGTCAAATTACAAACACCCTCTAACCACCTCAAAAATTCTTTAAAATGCAGCGTTAAATGCTTTGTCCCATTATCTAAAGCTGTGAATGAATATTTAAGTACCTTCTCTTAACGTGCAGATTTTCTCTGATGTCTGAGATTGGGCACTTGTATCTTTTTAGAAACCTTCAAGTCTACCTTTGAAGAAACTCCCACAGAACTGAATTCAGGAGGAAGACATGGAACTTTTACTTAAACAAAACCAGCCTGATTTTGTTTCAGGTGCCAACCTTTCGATACAACATTCTCACGGCAAGGTAGTTTCCATATGGACTGCTCAGGAATAATTGCCACTATTTTACAGTTGCATTTATTTAAATAGAAATCAGGAAATTAAACTAATTAAACTCAAACAACTAACATGGTTAAAAGTAAACTGATGATTTAAAGCTCCAAAGGTAGCATTTTATATTTAAATGTAGTGGAGTAGTATTTTTGAAGTAGCATTTTATATTTAAACTCAAAGAATTAAAAGGTGAGCATGTATTACTTTTCTCAATTTTTTCAGTTTAACTATTCCTATTGTTTCATTTAGAAATTCTGTCACAGATGTCTGAAACTGTTAATTTATTTATATATTTATTTTTATCTCCAACATGCAGAATAGTCATTTACATAAATCGACTTACTTCTGTATAACACAATTCAGCAACAAAATATATTTCTAAAGGGAAAGAAATTTAAATACTTCAAACAGATTGAAGGGCTACTTATAAAAAGGCAATGAAACTTCTGAAGCACACACCAGGATTCATCTCACCAAAACTGAATCTTCACTCCTAGCACATCATTCCTGATTTTTCTGGCTAATGTGAAAAAAAAAAAGCAGTAGTTATAGCAGAGTTAGCCATGAAAAAAGAAGTCCTCTTTTGCGGGTCCTATTTTGATAATCCTACTTAGAACTGTTTCGCAAATTAGTATAGTAACTTGCCTGACAAGCATGTAACATCCTATTGTATACTACTGGCACAAGTTCAAAGCAGATAGAAGAATAATGAAGACCAAAAAACCCTGAACAAACAAAAAGTAGCATCAACTGCTTTTACTAATCCTCCCTTGTACAAGCAATGGACACGCCATGCAACTATAAGCAATAAATCGCTGATGTGCTTGGGGAAAGAAAAACAGCTGCAGAAAAGAGCCTGCACACCTGAAGCGGGAAGTTCTGGTAATTCTAAGTCTTCGCAAAATAAAGAAAATATGGAGCATGTACCTTTGCTCTTTACTTCCTCCATGCTATCATTAATCAATCTTCCATCACCATGTTTTCATTCAGGATTATATAGTGTTCGGCTTCTTACATGCAAATACAGCACGTGAAAATTATGCATCTAACCCAGAGTTCTTGACTTTCACATTATGGCTTATTACTGCTAAGGAAACATGGCAATGCATAATATTTAAGAGCCAGAAGTCAGGTATGTTTGATCTTCATTTTAATTATGTATTTAAAGACAGAAAACTTTCTTCAAATTAATTAGTTACAGATATTAATAAAAATAAGCCTACATTATACAAATATGAACTTATACAAATACTAGAAACATCTGCAATGTCTATGTTTACTTAATAGCAGGTGTAGGAAAACGTCACCCTTTTCACATACCTAAGTATAATTCAAAAATACCTCAGGTTGATTGCTGTATTTATGCTTCTCAGCAGAATTCTGAGTCCACTGCATTTGATATCAAAACAATTCTGGAAAAAGAAGAAGAAGAAAAAAGATTGTCTGCCTTTCACCCTCTATTGAACGGAATTAAAAAGGGGTTTGGTTTGTTGTTTTTTTCCTTTCAGTTGGAGAACATTAGGTGTTCTGAAACAGAAAGCATGAAAAGAGATACCTACAAAACACTATTTTACAATGCAGCATGTGCCATGAATTACAGATGTTTGAAACCTCCAAGCAAAATTATGCTTTTCTTTCACTATGGACTTAGTGATAAACCAATTTCTTCCAGACGGAAAAGTTTCTCATCTATATTAAAAGGGACAAGGCAAATAAAGTACTCTTCAAAAGGATACTAGCATATCTTTCATATGTTTTTTTATGGTTGTGCTTTTGGAAAGTTAGCTTCTGGAAGAATAGAAAGAGGCACATCAAATATCAATGTGGTAAGACTGTACAGCTCACAAAGCAATGGTTCTACTATGAAAATTGATAAATACGGATTAGAACTGGAAAACAGCATCTGCATTTTGCTTTGAGAAATTATTAGTAAAGCAGAAAACGATAAGGAAAAATCCTATGCTTTTCTATTTAATTTTAACAATTCTATTTCATTGCAAAACTGAAAGGGCGTATATTTTAAAAAATCTTCATGTAAATTTAAGGAACAGGTGGAGTAGGGATAGGATGGGACTGGAATCATAAAGACAAAGTTGACAGGAACACAGGAAGGGAGCAGAAAGCAGAGGCAGAACAAGGTCAAGAGTACCAGCAGACATTAGATGGTAAGAGAGATTTACCACAGACACAAGTGTCTGTTCCAGATTTTGGAATTTCATGGGCGTTCAGGAGTCACACCATTCCTCTGTTACCTAAGAACTAGGTTTTGGTCTCAGTGGGAAAACTTCCTCCTTGTTCCTGAGATATTAAGGAATGCATACAAAGGAGAATAAATTACTGACACCATTTTATCTTACACACAGACTATCTGCAATGTTAACTGTTGATAACATTGGTGCAATCCAGTGCTGCATTTATCCCACCAACCTGACAATACTGGGTAAGCATATGAGCTGAACTTATTATGTGTATTAATTAATTTCTCAGGGTGCTTACTCTAAGAGGTAGAGATTTGGTCAAACTGACTATTCGCAGTTACACTGGAAGAGAAGGAGATCAGTTCTTTAAGCATGCAAAATCATTTACTCCAGACAAGCCTGTTCCATGACTTACCAACTTCTCTACCCCAAATTTTCCATCTAAACTCTCAGCACCTCACTTCTACACCTCTAAAATGAGGACAACATTAGCTTGCTTAGAAATTCTCCACTGGAGTTGCTTGCTTGTTGTTCCCTAGTGGCAGGTGTCATTTTGTCAGCCTTGAAACACGTCAAAGCAGGTGAAATCACTGCCATTCCTTTAGACAGGCGTGCTTCTCTGTGCACCCAGCCCCGCAGGTGAGGCCCTACGGACAACATGCCAGGCTCCCTACTGAGTTCCTTCACTCCTAACGCAACCACCTGATCCCCCAGAGGGTGGAATCCATGATCCACACAAAGCTATAGCTCCTGACTTTTAAACCGACATCACCCTTTATGTCTGTGGGATGATAATGACAATACTGTGAATACCTGCACATACAGAAACACGGTGTGCCCTGTGCATAGACTCTGAAAGGGAAAAATACACAGTGATTATCTAATTAAAGAAGATAACATACATGGAAAGGTAAATTAAGTTTGCAAAGAAAAATCTTCATTCTGGTATTTCCTACATTTTAAGTGAGTTTCTTTGCTATTTTAATAACATTCTCCCAAGATTTTTACCTGAATATGTATCTATTTATATTATATGTATACATACAAATTATTCTACTTAATTAAAAGGCTCTGCTATGGCATATAAAATGGAATCCTTCCTACTATAATACCAATTCATTGACAGTAAGTGAAAAAGTCTAGGGAAGCAATGAAAACTAGCAGAAGACTGAATTACAATTGTGTTGGGCTAAAGAAACCCTACAAAAAGAAAAGGAAAAAAAAAAAAAAAAGCTGCTGCATGACAAAAATCAAACTGCTGCTAAAACTACCGTCCAGCAAAAAGAGCAAAGCATAAGGTACATCAAACAAATCTCAGTTTTCAATAGCACACCAGTCTTTAGGACCAGTGAAAACTAATTGACAGAAAAATTGATATTCTTGAGGTGAGGTACCTTTAAAATCACAGGCAAGATCACTGAATGGAAAGCTAAATCTCAATGGATGAAACAGATCAAAAATTGAATCTGATGTACCTATCTCTCCAATTACCAAACTAAGTGTTCCAGCAATGGGCATAGGCAGGTATGTGACAAGATCCTGTGTGAGACCAGTAATATTATCTTGGGCATTTTAGCTCAAACAGAGGAATAAATGAAACAATGTCCTCAAAAAATGGTATGTATAACAGAAGGTTTGATAGGATTTTTAGCAGAACCAATTGTATACTGAATTGCTAAAATATGTATCAATGTTAGAAGCTAAATATACAAGATTCTCATATGCCTAGAGTTGAAAAGGCAGAGAAAAAGCATTAAACAAGCCTGAAGTCATCTGCTATATTCCTTTCTTTTTGCATTTCCATGAAATCCTTTTAACTTTGGTGGCAAGAGATTGAATACATATAACATTTGCCTTGATAGATGAATCATTATCTTCTGTTTAGAGTCAGTTGCCAGCAGAAATATCTACATTAGCAAAGACTTTCTTATAAAAACATTTTTGAAGTAAGAAAAACTCCTTACTGCTGACCAGATGTTATCTCTAATGAACCAAAATATTTCCTAAACTAAAGTTCTGTAGAACACAAACATTCTCATTATAGGAATTCCACTGAGCTACTTCCGTGAATCAACAATCTCTTTATTTATTACTTAAACAGAAACATTGTTCCAATAGGAAATACGGCTTGTACTTTTAAATGTTTCGTGTAAGGTTACATCATCTACATTAATTTGGGAAAGAACAAGTTTTTCCTTCAGAAAAATATAAAATGCAGCCATGTAATGCAAGCCAATATAAAATGCCTAAATCCTATGAATGTTCAGTTTTGTTTGAAATTCTTATTTAATTTAGCGAAACTACGGTAAGATTTAACAGATCTTTCACAGACACTGTCTGCTCCAGCTCCCTCTTAGCAGCCACAAAATCTGCAATTTTCATGTATTTTCTATCTGTTATCAATACATACGCCAAGCATACTAGCCTCTGTTGAAATTACTTCATTTAAGAGAAATGTTCAGTCAGAAGGAGCTGCAGGGCTGCAGAAACCATAGGAACAGAATGACAACTACTTTTTGAGAAACAAATACCTAGCAGTTACTTGCTGTGCTACACTGAGGGGAAAAGCAGACATGTAAGGGGATGTCTACTTTCTGCTTACAGGCTCCAGGCTGCCAAAGACATATGATCAGGACCTCAGTTTTACTTTCAGTTATTGTTTAATCTCCCTACAGCAAAGTCGGCATAGACTGGCTTTTATTTTTAGATGTTGGGACATATTGCTAAGCATTCTAATAAAGCAATGACAAGTGGCTGCTTTTAAGAAAGAATATTAGTTTGATTTTATTTTTTTTTAACTTCTCAAGACAAGATAACAAATCTAATCTTCACAACACCATCATGATGCTCTTCCCTCCCTCTCTCCACCCTAACTCAGAGAGCGGCTGGATCAGTAATTAAAAGTACCAGCACCCAGGTGGTATGCAAGGCTTTTGGTATCAGGCCAGTTCCTCAACAGGTGGACAACACCATTAATCAGGAAGCAATCCTGGCTTCCACCAGAGAAGAATCATGACCTGCCCTGTTTGAATTAGTGCTGGATACTTCCCAGATGAGTTAGTACAGCTGAAGCCTAATTAAATCATATCCCTTATCCCTTGCAACTTGACTGTGTATCTAGGACAATGAATGAGCATGCATCTTTTAGGGAAAGATCTTTAAAAAAAAAAAATCCTCTTTTTAGATTAACTATCAGTCAGAGGACAAAGATTTCAGCTGTAGCTGTGATGATTTGTCTGTCCAAAAAGAAGCTCTCCAAGGAGATGTACTCATAACAGCTGGCTCTGTCCAAAGTTCCTATTAAGCTGCCACTAAAGAAGAAACAACTTCAGAGGAAGCAGCTTTTACTTCTAGCCTCCAAGTTGAAAAAGTTAGAGAAGAACTGCTAAAGGTCAAGGCTGCTAGAAACTTTAACGAAAATGCCAAAAAGTGGTGTTAAAGGAGAGACCATCCACTAGCCTGTTTACACACGCCAAAAAAATTCAGCTTTATTTAAGAAGGATCCTTGTAAGAGCCTTCCAGACTATTCAGTTAGCAGTACAACAAAAGAAGGTTTCAGGAGCAAAACCAGGATTCAATTATACAGAGAATGAAAAAAATAAATAATAGACTGAGGAACAGATTAAGCTAATCCATAGCTAAATAAATTTCTGCACTTCATTTGTGTTTATCACAGCTGGTGTGTCCCAGAAAAGCCTCAAGCTTGTGCACCCCTATCTTACTCAGATTACAGCTGAACACAGACTACAAACTGCCATTGCTCCCCACAAGAGGTAAGCCCTTCTACAAAGTATCATAGGCCACACTGTCCATCTGGTATCAATCATAAGACACTACAAGAAGCACAGACATCATACTAGGTAGGCACCAGTCCAGGCAAAATGCTAGGCCTGTCCAACCTGCATGCAGCAGGTGGCAGGGCTTGGCAGTTGGACCCTCACACTCCCTTAGCATTCAGTGAACAGATATGAACAGGAGGGGCTCCCTGTGTACGACAAGCATCTGGACACCTGACTTCCAGCCAGAGCAGGAGACACACATCTTTGTGCTTGGGAGTACATGGACGAAGATAAATGAGTCACACTGGATTTGTTTTCAAAGAGTAATCCTTATTTCCCTCCAGTAAAGTCTTTCACCAAGATTTGCCATGTTGTTACCAATGTTCCAACATTAGATGTTAAGTTTGAGCCATAAATCTTTTCCACAAGCAGTTATGAACAGACCACCCTTATAAAGGTGGGCATCTGCAAAAGGTGTGGTGCTCCTGAACGGTCCTGATCTCTGATAACTGCCTTTAGATCGCAGCATCATCATTTGTATTTTAACACAGAAGTATTCATGCATTCATGGTTCAGCTAGACTGATGAGGGGAGGAAAGTTCACATTTTTAAAATCTGTCCCAAGAACCTGCAGCCTGTGAGAACGATGTGTGTTATGCTCCTCACAGCCAGCACATGAACACATCTCACAGAAATGCCTCTGTCTGAGGCACATGTTTGCCCTTCTTGAGGAGATCTGAAAGGAGGACACTGAGATGAAAAGTTAGCAACAATAAAGCTTAAGATGTTTGCTATGGGAGCTGGCCAAAGGCAAGGGATCATTCTTGGTTCAATTCTGATCTTCCCAAAACCATACATGTTATAGGTTCATAAGTCAAATTAAATATGTCTTAAACTACATGGGCATACAGCTCTCAGGAAGCCCTTGGCTGGCAAGTATTTTGTTGGGAAGTGCTGTAAATGAAAGCATATTTGAGAAGAACAACACTATCTCATCAGCGGTCTGACCCCGAGAATATGCAAAACCACCATTCTAAAATTATACCGTATAAAATTGGTTTTGGAAAAGGTTTGGTTTGGGTTAAAAAAATACATTTTTTTTTTCTTGCATCATTGTCATTTAGTTGTTTCCAACCCAGTATTGAAGAGTTTCTAAATTATTTGATTTCTAAACCAAGAGATGCATAAAGTTAAAACTATAATGGCTTGGTTCTTCAGTCTCAGGCCCTCTGTGAGCCTCTGCAGTTCCTCTCTTCCAGGAAGTGGGGCTACTCAGCCTGAGTTTTTATTCCACAGAAGGGAAAGAAAACTATTATCTTTGAATAACACAATTTATGAGTCTGTCCTTTAATTCTTTGTAAGTTTTAGTCATAGTTCCTTATAACCTTGCTCTTCCTTATTAGTGTTTGTGTGCATACACATATTTCTAACTTGTTTTGTTATATTTAATTTACTTGTATTTGACCTTTTAATGTAAAAAGTGTTAAAAAAACTAATTAAAAAGGTTCTAAAAATTCATTGTCGTCATCTGGAAAACAGTAATGCAATCTCTATTTAGAGTGCACATTCGTAACAGCAGCAGTTTCGGTACCAAAAGCTTCTTTGAAGTATCTATAATGTCATGGCAACCTGGTATTTATATTGCATACAAATTCAATTATTTAATAGCTTTGAGTGTACTATCTGCAAAACCCTATTAATCATTTTATTAAACAAAAAAATCCTTTGTCTATACATGTACATTTCCAAAATAATTCTTAATTCTGCATTACTGTTCATAATTAATACAGCAATACTCTTTTTAACCCTTCATTTAACTTTCAAACTTTGCTTTTGTAAGCAACTTAAATATCTGAGCTGTAAAAAGAAGCTTAACTATATTGGAGAGGGGGAAATAAGACACAGAATTGAATACTTGTGTTGCAGTTTCTGAATTTTCCAATTACATCAATATTTGCGAAGGAAATGTACCTACAGTAATGGATCCCCTGTAATACTCATATATTTTTAGAATCTCATCCATGTAGACTCCCAGCACAAAACCACACACGTGCTACTTGGATGACTTCAACAAATATAATTCACTATAATATTAATGGCGATGTTGCCTGAATTATCAGTGAACCAAGCACAGAACTGGGTTCATGTTCTATTCCTATTACAATGGCGTCAGAACATACAGATAGATAATGATGGTTCTGCAGTAAATTCAGTGTTCTCAATAAAGTTCATGCACTGTTTTTCTGTATTCTTTAGAAATATAGTCTGTGACTAAACTGTATTCTCTAAACAGATTGCTTTACTAATCCTTAACCTTATTGCCTCAGAGCAAGCCTCTGAACTTCCCAAAGATTAGGCCTCCTGTGTTGCATAAACATTCCCACAACTTCCCTCTGGATGTTGAGGCTTCCTATTTTCCTTCACTCTACAGAAAACATGTACTTACAGGAATGACTTTGGTGTTTGAATCCACAAATTTCTGATAAGCTACTAAGGAAAAAAACAGGCTGAAATAGGGATGCAGAGGGAAGCAGGTAATCTCGTCTAACCTTTCCAAGATGATGTAAGTAGATATGTACAACGAGAATCCGTAAATGCAATGAGGAATTAATGCTAAGGAAGGCTCTTTCTGAGGAGTATCTTGATCAAATAGCACTCACTCACTCTAACAACACTTCTTGACCAAAATCAAACTGGAATGGAAAGAACATAAGGAAAGAAAGCTGAAATTCACAGAATAACTGAAAATGTTGGTAATAAGGTATGCTGCTGCCTAAACCATGTTATCACAGTTCGAAACAGCTCTTGGGATGAAAAAATCATGCCTTCCCGTGCATGCCTGTTTCGATGTATTTCTTTTCACATCAGTTTAATATAAATTAATTTTTAGATCCAAAATCCATCAATAACATTTTCAACATTATTTCCCAAAAGGGCAATCTATGCCACATGCAAGTTAAGAGTAACACTGAGGTATTAAAGAAAATGTGATCTCAAGTTCAGTCCCAAGGTATACTCAAAACAAGCAAGGAACATCTTTCTGAGGTGTAGGAATTCCTCGTAATTAAAATGTTACTAAACTATGTTTAACAAGAGAAAGTGGGATAGTTCGTTTCAGAAAATATAGTTATTTAAAAGCAGGCTTTACGATGAACTTCTTCAGTTGTCTGCTTCTGTATTTGGGCACCAGATAATGAAGTCTCCTGCCTCTATGCATGGAAAATGTTACTGATGGAATACTCATCTGAATAATATGATTCACTATAACTCAGTATTATAATTTTGTCATTTGGATAGACATGAGAAGACAATGTGGGGTGATTAACTCTCATCCAGCTATAGCTGTTTCCACATTACATATTTTAATACTTATTTATTAAAAATAAATTCTCAAATGCTTTCTTCAAAAAATCTGCACCCATCAGCCCCTTCCACATAAATATCTCTTCTTTTGACAAATCATCATTTTATATGCAAACTTGTGTTAGGCATGATAAGTAATATGTCAAGTTAGGTTGTAAAAATTATCCTGCATTTTAAATACATTTCTAAAACAGTAAAATATATTTTTAGGTGCAAATTTTGAAAAAAAAAAAAAGTATTTAAAAATGTTTTAGTGGCTAGTTTTATTAGTTCTAGCATTTTGGATAGAAAAAATCCCAATTTTCAAGCAACCAGCAGGTTTGAAAACCTTCAAGGAGAATACAGTCGCCTGTTTGCATACCATATGAACTCCTATCATTACTATTTTCTTTCATATGATTAACCAAAGTATTATTAAAAAGCCATATCTGCACAAAGAATTACTGACTGCTTTTTTGTAAAATGCATTCTGATTTGTGGATGAAAACATTATAGACCATAATGGCAAGGTTTGCTTAGCTAAAAGGTTAGCACCCTTCAAGGAATACTCAGGCATGTTTCAAGGACTTT
>VZTM01041244.1:957-13840 GCA_013400555.1 Jacana jacana | reverse complement strand
TTTCAAGGACTTTAGATAATATCTGTTTTGAATGTGGCCCAAAATCTTAATATTCTTTCTTTCAACTACTACATGAAGAAAAGTGGTTTATTTTTCCTACTACGCAAGCATATTTGACATAAAAAAAGTTTTTATGCTTTCAACTTTTTTTTTTTAATAAGTGCATTCTTATCTGACACTTTCCTGTAAAAGCAAGTGAAAGTTTAAAAAAATTGTATTACATGGCTACATACACTCTGACCATTTAATAAAGTCCCTAGCTGTTAAAGTGAATTATTTAAATTCAGAATATGCCTGCATTCATTTGTGAAATATGCAGAAAATCAAAGCAAATCAAAGTAGATTCCAGGGAAGTAAGCGCTGCTACTTTAAGTAGAGTGCTTCTTGTGTGCAGATTAAATCCAGATAGTCCAGGTGCCTACACACATGTAGTCACAGCACTAGCAACCAAAGCAAACATTTTACTTACTAACAATGGTTTAGTGAAATACCTGAACAAAAGACTGCATGTAAGCATAAGCTAAAGCTCCAAAAGAGGATGTTCATAAACACCAGATGTTCTCCTGATGCATGTGTATTAGAAGAAAAGGTACTGATGAGCTAAAAAGGCTCAATGAACTAAATTAGAAACAGATACTTAGAATCAAAAGAACTAATGTCTTAATAGTCATCTTTTCTTATACCATTCAAAAGAGAAAGCAACAAATAAGAATGCATCATAGCAAATCAAAGGCTAAAACTCTGACAATGAGAAGTTTTCTAAATCATGGTAAAAAATTAGATTCTCATAACATGATACAATTTAGATGAGACCTCTAAATAATCCAGAAGTGCTTTCTTCAGAAATCTTACCCCCCTCAGGAATTAGTTAAAATCACCACCTTCCACATGAGCATCTCTCGTTTTGACAAATCATAATTTTAAATAGAAACTGTATTGGGAATAGCATCAAAAAGAAATGAGAAAAAATACAGTAGCCGTAACAACAAAAGACGTTGTTCTCAAACAGAAAGACTGAATACAGGGGCAAATAGTTACAGCTATTTCCCCTACATGCTGTTAATTCCCTTCTTTGTCTTCTTGATAGTCTGATCCCTGAGCCTGGGATGTTTCCATCCAGCTGCAAGGCAATGTTTCATTAGCTTTTGCAACCTACCAAATCCCTGTAACCCAGCCATATCTCTGCCGCTGCACACCCTCACCCTAAACGGTTCAAGTACACATACAGCCACAGCTATGATACTTTTCCGAAGACAGCCATTGCTTCTTTAAATACAGTATCATAAGCCAACAGGAAAACTTCAGGCTAGTCTTACTGTGAATAGCATTCCTTTGCCCTGCAAAAAAAGCCTGGACAAAATTTAAAAGTAAAAAATGTAAACATACACACAGTACCTGAACGGAATTGTAGCCCACTATGACTTTAGCTACTGCTATATTAATCCTGCTCTTGAAACAAAGGTTTTCTACCAGCAATTTTCCCTTAGATACCTCCTGGCCAGATCCACCTCATCCTCTGCAGTTCACAGACACACATCGTGGCAAGGTACAACCGTTTTATAGACTCACAACAGCTACAAAGATAAAGCTGTAGCTGAATAACAAACAGCAATCTGAAATGGTCTGAAAAGAGATGTATTTTAACCTGTAGGCACAAAATAAAGTAAACCTAGCCCCCTTACAGTAGTTAATTGTCTTAATTCTCCCAGACATATCTGCATCACATTAAAGTCTCAGTCTAGAGGATGCAATACTCAAGACAACCTGTAAAAATGTATTCAAAGCTGAACACAATATTCCTGTCTTTTCACCCTGGGAAATACTGTGGTAAATTCACTTTTCTGGTCAACAGAGAAAGGTCAACACTTCCTGAGAGCCTCTAAAAAGCTCTAAAAATACAGACGCTCTAAATAAACTGCTGAGATAAAATGGGAGCCATCAAGATACAACTAGAAAACAACAGGTTCAGAAACACCAGTAGAATTCAGGACATTTGAATACAGCTACATTTTCTCCTTTCATTTGAGTACATTTGATCTCTATTTAAAGCCACAGCAAAATAGATACAATGCCCATACACATAAATGAATTATGGTTTCATTTTTCCAGGCTACTTGATGTACAATGGTAGGCCATGATTTTTATCTGTAAAAAGGTACCACTCATCAATGTATTACATTGAACAACAGCTTTCATGTGACAAACGGGAAGAATTATATTTTTTATAAAATATATAGTAAATTTAAAGGGCTTTTATTTGTAAATCCTCAGCTTGCAGTATCAAAACAATGCATGCCTCTGAGGTTGACCCTTCTTAAACTATTACATGTATTTTTCTACCATGGACAATTCTGCAAAGGGAAAATTTGAGTGGAAAATACCAAAAATATGAAAGGTAGGGCAAGTTACAAGATCTGACATACAGTAGAAAGTGGTCTTGAATAGTTTAGATTTACTCAATTTCATTCTTTCTTGATCTAAAGCACAGGAATTGAGGTATACTCACACACTTATTTGAAACAAACTCTATTTTCTATTTATTAAACCAAAGCAAATCTAAATAGCATAAAAATTCCACTGTAGGTCTACTGGTATGTAGCATTAAACGTACCTCTCTTGGCAATCACAATCTCCAGCCTATGTGTTACCCACAAAGGTACCTCAGTTCTCTCCCCTTAAACAACATGTTACATAGGAAAGAGAATTCACACATTTCTGAATAGAGTCATTGGAATGCGGAACAAAAAAGTGTGATCTCCTCTGCACCAGAAATATTGGGGTGGGTTCTCCTGTTCTCCCCTATATTTTTTGAATTACATTTTGGGTTTATATGTTTTCTTTTTTCCTTTTTTTAAACAGGACCCAAGTTCACTATTAGCTTTCAAAGACACAGCTGTTGATAACTTTTTTGTTTAACTTTAAAAAATAAAAAATAAAATAAAATAAAAAAAACATTGTAATTCACATGCAAATAAAGCAAATCACAGTGGTCTGTTCGATGCCATCTTTTCTCCCTTGCAAGCTGAATTACATAGTGCTAATAAAACATTGTCATCAGTCCAAGCACGCCTTTAGACAGCAGATTTTGTGTACTGGGTCAGTAAGAGTACAAGAGATTGTCACAAGAGGTCATCAGGGGAATTACCAGGTAGTTCTCCTAAATCAGGCAAAGCAAACACAAGAGTAATCATCCCATAGCCAGTGAAGTCAATCTTTGAACCTCAAACAAAAGGAAACCAAAAAGCCAATTTGGAAAACTGATTTTTTGGTACCTCGCAAGAGGCTACACACAAATACCCATGTCTATTCAGAAAGCTCACCCAGAGGAACAAGCTACCCAAAAGCAGGTGCATGGCACCTACTGAAAGAATTGCTCTGCACACATGGGGTGTATCTTATTTTCCTTTGGGTGAGTTATACATGAAGTGTTGGCAGAATAGGTTATTCCTCCAATTTTAAGATCATATTTTAGGACAACTTAATATCCTGATGTCTAAGGCAGGAAGCCTAGTGAACTGCTTGAAGTATTGCATGACTTTTCCATGGGTAAGGTCAGATGAGATCAGCCTTACCTTGCGGTAGGGCTTCTGAATGTGCATTCAGACATAGAATGATAGAATGGTTAGAGTTGGTAAGGACCTGAAAGGCCAAGTAGTTCCAACCCCTCTGGCATGGGCAGAGACACCTCCCACTAGAGCAGGTTGCTCAAAGCCCCATCAAGCCTGGCCTTGAACACCTCCAGGGATGGGGCATCCACGACTTCTCTGGGGAACCTGTTCCACAGCATACATATGTTCTAGGAAGAAAGCAAACCATCAGGATATGCCAGCTATGGTGAAACATATTCAGACTAACCAGCTAGGGTACACATTTAATTTTGGCTCTTTTCAGATGATAAAAACCACCATGACTGTGCTTTTGTTCCTACTGATATTAATCCACTGCAAAAGCATTAGCACCCACAAGTCTTATCTCTTTTTTGAGCCACATCCATCACGATCTGTGATAATTGGGCATTTGTTAGAAATAGAAGAGTTTTCAAGCAAAACAATCTTAACCTAAAACAATATATGTGTATAGTAAAAGCGATAGTTTATTCTATTTATGAAAGAGCAACTGAGAAAAGAGCCCTAAATTCCATTTTATTACATATTGCTACACTCTCTAATCGACTCAATAGTTGCCTTAGCATGGATTCAAGACAACTATCAATTACAAAGTCTTCACACTCTCCTGCTAGGCCTACCGATCTTACCCAAGAATCGGTCTCTTCATTAAAATATTGATTGTATTCCAGCAGTTCTAATTTAAAGCTTTATTGAAGAGTTTACACAGATATTCTCAACAGTCAGACATGGACACATACTGCTCAAATACGAGCTTACTAAAAAGAATACAAATATACATATATATATATACAAAAACACAATAACAAGTTCTTTAATCTGCTGAAATGCAGTGCCTACATTTTTATTTAGGCAAATGATACACAAGTAACAGGAGCATTAATCGACACAAACATTCCTTATTTCTAATGCAGCTCATTTGGGGCAGCTACTATCAAATATAATTCTGTAATGGTTAAATTAGAGGGCATTTCAAGGCAGCAAATTGATCAAGTGATTATTTTTTTCTTACTTCTAACAAACAGCAAATAATTTCAGTATGGTGGTGTGCTTGCATGCTTTGTACTTGATATGCAATACAATGAGAATCTGTAATTTGAAGTAAAATGAGGATCCCTTTTTATTCCTGTTTAAAAACAGGAAAAATAATAAATATGGTGAACAGATCACCATATAAAGATGGTGATCTGATCAGAACTTCTGTACTTACTCTTTCCTCATTCAGACTGCAAACGTGCAACAGAATCTGTATCCACCCGAAAATCTTTCTGAAGCCCTGGTTGCAAGGTAGTATTTGCAGTAGGATTTGCACATTTGCGTCCAAAAAAAAAAGGAATTTTCTCTTCTAATTTTTGACTGAAGGTTCATTAATGTTTCCGTTTGTCAAGGTTTCCTTCTACACTATGGTCAATAAGGCCAACAGGATTGCAAGGTAGACTTTAATCTTATCTAAGCAATGTTACAGATCTGATTTTACGCATTTCTCTAATAAAATCTTATAATTTTCAATATTGGCAAAGATAAAAATTGAATGCACTGAGACACTGCTTCCAAATAGAACAGAGACTTCAAACCAGCAGAAGGTGATAGTAGAGAAGAAAATATTCATGGTTATCTCAGACATCTGTATTAGCCATAGTGCTTTAATGTGGAAAACTGAAATTCTTCCCTAGCTTGCAAACAACAGCAAATATAAAACACCATAGATGTAAAACACAGAATCGTAGAATCATAAGAGTCTGACAGGACCTAAAGATCACTGAGTTCCAAACACCATCCCATGTGCAAGGGATACCTCCCACTAGACCAGACTGCTCAAAGCTACATCCAGCCCAGCCTTGAACACTCTCACAGATGGGGCTTCCACAACTTCTTTGGGCAACCAGTCCCAGTGCCACACCACCATCACAGTAAAGAATTTCTTTCTAGTGTCTAATCTAAATCTTCCCTCCTTCAACTTAAAACCATTACCCCTCATCCTATCGCTACACTCCCCAAGAGTCCCTCAGATACTGGAACATTAAAATATGTCTTCTTAATACCTGGCTTCCTGATAATCTTGCTTACTTCCCAAACATAACATACCCATCTGAAATGTAGCCCATATGCATGAGTTTAAGCCCAGAAGTCAGCAAAAAAATCAAATAGATTCTTGGCCTTTATCACAAACTGCTGTGAGAATGTAGCCCAGGCCAGACAAAAACAAACCAACCAACCAACCCACCCCGTTCTGGAAGCATAGAAAATATTTCCCCAGGGTTTCCTGGGCCAAGGCAAAAGACAGTGGAACACCTACACGGAGCCAGTCTTCTTTTTCCAGATAAACCAATGCATTTCCCTTCCTCATTCAAACCTGCTTATGAACTTTGCTCCGTTTCATACACAGCCATCAGGTCCTGGCTATTTCCTTCCTCAAGAAAAAGAAGAAATGGGAAAATACTGCCTGACAGTACAGAGGAGAGCTGAAGACTGGGAGAATGGGGGAACCGCTGCAAAGTAATCAGGAGGAAAATGGGCATCAGATAAAAGAGACAGTCCTCCTACTGAAGAAGGTCCATTTCAAAATAAAACTATTCTAAACTGCTGCATATCCCTCTTAGTTTTCTAACTTTGCTAGTCAAAAAACCCTGGCATGTTGGACGTTGATCCCATCTTTTTCTTTTTTTCCCCCTCTACCATCTCTCACTCCCTGCTTTAGTGAATACCAAATAATTTCCCCTGGGGAAAGGCAAGTGTTTATCTAAAATAGCTTTACATTTTTATTTATTTTAACAAAACTCTTGATACTGTTTGTAAAAACTCTATGGGTCCTATGAAACCCCAAATTATATTCCCTCTGGTCTAAAAAAATTTGACTTAAAATGCATTTTTCTGATAGCTCTCCAGCTAGCAAACTCTCTTTTTTTTTTTTGGTATTTCAAGTTGCTGGGGCCCAAAAGGGTTTTTAGCTAACAACAGCTCAATAATTACCTTTTCTAACTTCCCATCTCTCCACTATTGTTTCTGGCATATTAGTTTTCAAGGTCTCAAAGTTCATGGCAGTTTTTTTGCAAGAACAGTGATAAAGTGCTTGCATTATGAATAGTAATTTTATTCTCTACTACTGTAGCTGAATACAACGACACACAGGCTACCTGGTTTCAATATTCCATTGCAAATTCCTTAGGGTTCTGTGTCAGCAGCAGCAGCATATTTAGCAACCTTGAAGAAACCTTTTCTTTATGTTGATGGTTTTATTTATTTAAAAACCACTTTCATCAGGGTAGCCACACGACATGCAAGGACTCATCAACAGGAAGATCCAATGGCACAGTAAACATTCTAAAATTCTCAATCTCAGCTAAATCAGATTAAAAAACTAGCATAGTTTCAAATGCTAGTTAGAGATTGTATTTCAACAAGACAAGCACATCACATAATTATTCTGCTTTGAATGTCTTTTGATCTGGGTTGTAAGGATCTGAAGGATCTTGCAAACATTAACATTCTAGTTTGCTCATGCTTAGTCGGTGTTAATTAATTAATTAAATCTTTCACTGAACTGCTATCTTTGATTTGAAATTTGAAGCAAGTGCTTTCTTCTTTATAGACACTACAACTTTAGAATGTTAGGTAAAGCATAGATTTAGTTTATAGGTTCCTGTGGTTGTAAGGAAATGTATGATCTTGCCAAAATCTTAATTTAAAAGAAATAGTTCCATCTATATAAATTGCTTATGAGAAAGAAGCAGTATTTGTTGAAGTTATTTTGTTTCCATTAATGAAATAAAGTATCAATTTCATGCTTGAGCCAAACCTCACACATGAGACATTATTTAATTTACTTAAAGAGAAAAATATTCTATATGTTTCTTTTTCCCCCCATATAGAGTGTATAATGGAAATCTCCATCATCAGTCTCCACAAACAATATTATTAAAACTATCCATTAAAAAATTTATTTTATCATAAGGATTTAAATTTTGTGATTCAAATACAACTTCACAACAGTTTTTCTACAGCATACTTTCCAGAATCATATGTATATATGTAGTTTGAATTCATACTATAAAATATCAGGAGTTTTATATCATCTATCTTCCAATGGATATAAAATGAGAAATTCTCAAACCCAATGAAATTTTTAAACTCAATCAGACTGTCAAAAAATAGCATTTTCTGTAGATTTGGCTTCTGTATAAATGGCTAATAGGAAATCTCTCTTTACATGTGTCCCACACACATGCATTTATCACTACATTTTAGAATTTATCCTTGTACAATGTTTCCACAGATTTCCAGCTTTTTTAAGACAGTAAACTTTTATTGCTTTCAAGTTAGACATAAAAAAAAATAATCTGTAGAAATTAAAGAATCATTCAGGTTGGAAGAGACCCTTGAGATCATTGAGCCCAACCACCAGTGCTACTCTGTAAAGTTCTCCCCTGCCCCATATCCCTCAACACTGCATCAAAACGACTCAAACACATTCAGGGATGGTGACTCAACCACCTCCGTAGGCAGCCTATACCAGTGACTGACCACTCTTTCTGGGAAAATTTTTTTCCTAATATTCAGCCTAAACCTACCCTGCTGCAGGTTGAAGCCATCCATTTGCTGTATTTCCATTGTTGATGTTCTAAATAAACAGCACAGATTTTAACAGAAACCCGGTTCCTAAATTTTTAATTATTTCTTCTAACCATAGTTAAGTTAGCCTCAAATTTTAATATTACTAAGTTAATTACAGGAAACAACTTTGCATTGAAATTAGCTACCTGAATTTCGATTTGTTATAACTCCTTAGGAATGTTTATTTTTCAATGTAGTCTAATTTTTACTGGCTTTATATTTATATCACAATACAGAATATTAATACATCCTAATTCAGCGTAAATGGACGGACAAGGAAGCAGGTAGGAAGGGCTTCAGCTCTACGGAAGTGTCCTGGTTTAGCCTTAGACGGCAACAAAGAACCACGTGGCAGCCACTCGCTCCAAAGCCCCTCCACAGTCAGGAGGGCAAAATCAGAAGAAAAAGGCAAAACTCGTGGGTTGGGATAAAAACAGTTTAACAGAACAACAAAACAGTAACAAATAACGCGGGTAAAGAAGTATGAAAACACGATTACAATGCCGATCACTCACCCACTGCACCCGGGACCGTCTCCGAGCACCAGGCGCGCACCTCCCTCCCCAACTTCCTGTCCCCCTCCCCTTCCCGGCCAGCTCCTGTTCCCCTCCCCTTGCCCGGCCAGCTCCCCACTAACCCCTGGGCATGGCTCACATGGCATGGAATACCTGTGCCCTGCTAGGAGAATTAACCCTGTCCCTCCTGGAACCAGGACAGGAAGCCTTCATGACTCTTGTGCTCATGTAGCAAATATAAAACCTGCAGCTAATGGATAGAATTGCACAATATCTAAATGAACATATTCTTTGATCAGAAAGTGACAGGCTTTGAGTGCATTATCTACAGCAACAGCAAGGATACTACTGCTCTTTCTTATATGTGGTGGGATATGTTAGTTAACATGCCTGATTTCACATTCTGAAGCTCCGTTGGCTTCCCAAATTAGAGTGTGGAAAAAACATTAACTGAATCAAGTTATTCTGTTCAACTACCTGTTACAAAAAATAAAAAAAATATTGAATTGGCTAAGCAGAGCAAATTCACTAACCAGGTCTTAGCATATATCAGCAATTAATGAGTTCTTTCAGTGTGTTATCTATGTTTAGAGGTACTTTCATAACACTAATTTTTAGCTGCCTCTATTCCACAAGGTTAAAACAGTTCTTACCCCTCAAGATATGAAACCCAAATCCAGGAGCAAATGCTTGCCCTCAATCACAATGCAAGCTCTAATTTTGAATATTGAGAGTATTATGAATATATGCAACTGAGTATGTCCAGGAAATACATGAACTAAGGTTTAACTACAGCTTTGGGGACAATTTGCTTAACAAAGCTCATTATCTCAAATGATAATCTCAACAAATCTCAAATGATATCTCAACAAAACTCAAATGATCACATTTTGAACCCGTCCAGGCCTACTTACATACTTGTATTTCCTGTGTGGGGTGTTTCAAATTTGAACGGAAACCAGTGAAAAGCACAGACGTTAGAAGTGCAGTAAGCTATATTTTGGTATAATTCTAGACTGTACAAGAGACAGAGAAACTGTATATTTAGATGCATGGTCATTCCTTAATGAATATGAGCTTAGAAATACTATGGTGTCTACACATAATTGTAAAATTTGCATTTCATTGAAGCAAAACAAACAACACATTAAGTTTCTGGATTATTTTTCTGCCAGCTGTATTTCTTGTACCGTATGTTCACAACACTTGCTTAACCTATAATCACTAGTTTAATAGATGATTTTGGTGTCATTTCCCCTTCTGAAAAACTTCCTAAAATGCAAGTATACTTGCACAAACAACGTATATTACCCATCATGTTCTATATTAATCATCACTACTGGTAATAAAAATATTACTTTAATAATTAGATATAAGTTAAAACTACATGACTATTTCGGGGAAAGGACAGGGAAGGGATATATGGGAAGATTTTGGCTTTTTGACGATAAGGAAGTATAATTAGAGATTATTAACATACTCCAATTTTTGCCCCCTCCAGTGAAATTCTTGTAGAAATAGGTCAACTGAGATAGATTTTCCAGTGGCTTTGAGCTGTTTTGACACCACGTGCTCATCTTTTTGAAGGGCAGAAGTACAACCTGAGTGCTAAATAAGTATTTACAGAGGGCAGAGTAAAGTAGATTTTTCAGACGTATACAGCTAAGCAAAAGCAATTTATCTGCCTAACTCCAGTAATGTATCTGCAGTACCAGGTCAAGGAAGGTTGATCTCCCATCACAAATAGGGTGAAGTATCCAATTTCCTAGCAGCTATCTCTGCATATACATAAATTTATTTCTACACTAACTTATCCTTGGAAATTTTCTTAGACTTTCAGGAAATATGTTACAATACCTCATCTTCAGAAATTTTCTTAAGGATTTTTGATAATCTGTTCCTGCATTACCCCAAATCAGAGAAACTATCTGAAAAAATACATACATGGATTAAAGGTGAAGTCCAGCTACACTATGTAGGCCAGAAGAATTAGACTATTTAGGTCAGAATAACCAACTGCACAGACACAGGGTAAAAAACAAAGAGTCCAAGAGACAGCTTCTTTTCAGGAAAGAACTTGTGGGATATAATGGATTACCTGAGATATGCTGTAGGGAAAAAGGCAAAAACTTTTCTCTGCGTGTACAGGTGAAGAGTCTTCAGAACACATAAAGTTATTTCCTTCTGCTTTTCTCAGCTCAGTACTGCATTCAATTTTGGACACTGCACTTTAAGACTGATACCAACAAATTGGATAAAATCCGAGAAAAGCACTGGAAAGTCCAGAGGTCTAGAAAATAAGATCACTCTTATAGATTGCACAAACTGGAGTTATTCATAACAAGAGGAAAGAGCAATAGGGAAGATACTGATGCTCAAAAATATAAAAAGGCCAGAGGAAAGGAATATATTATGTTCTCAGTGACCATGACCAGTGGTTCAAAAACTGAGGAGCTTAAGAAGACATAAATTAGATGATAAAAAAAAAAAGCGCCAAATAAAATTTCCATTTCTAACTTTAAAAACAGGATTAAATTGCCTAGGAGTGAGGAAGTTTAACTGGAAAAGTTACCGAGGACTTCAAGAGCAGGTTGGATTACCTTCTATAACATATTGCATACACATTATTAATGGCGCTTTAGGATCAAGATGAAGACTAGCTAGCTCCCTGAGGTCAACACACAGTTCCACTTCCTTACATTTCAAGAATTTCATAAAAAAAAGAGGTAACATCTCATTGGAGAAAAGTTCCAGTCAGCTCCCACTCCAAAATTACCTATTCCTAAGTAAGATAAACTACACTGCACTGCTTTTATTTTCCCTGCAACTACCTTGAAGAGAGCAAACAAAACAAACAGGACAGAATAACTTATTTTCCAGAGTTTCAATACACTGAATATTTTTAATCATAACATAATGTATATTACAACTTAAGACAGCTTTGTCTGAAATGATGACTAAAATTTGAATACCTGCCACGGCAGTTTGCCGCAATAAAACTTGTTGTAGGGAGACAACAGAAAGAAAAAGTCAAATAAAAAGAAGACAGAGTAAGTGTTTTGAAAGCTTTCAGATATGGTAGAAAGAAGGAAAGGAGGATTATAGACAGAGTTTTGGAAATTATCTTCTGGGAGCACCCCAGTCATGACTTCTCTTTCATGTATCAGTGTCATTATACTAGTGCTTAAAGGACATAGCCAAACTGAAGACAGTGAACCTTTTGCCTGATTAAGGACACAAGAAGATTAAAGTAATAATTAAAATCCGGGCCCTAATACTTAGGCACTTCATCTCACTTGGACTAATCAAAGTGGCAGAACGAAACAGGTTTTCCTGCAGTATTGATGATTAGGTGCATATAAAAAGTAATTCTCAAAGTAAATTCTAGTATCAATATAAAATATTGACAAGGTAAAGGAGATAAGATTCAAAAATAGGCTTGAATTTATCTGTGCGATTCTTCAGCTTGAAAAAATAAATACTTCAAGACTACTTTAAATATTAAAGGTTGATTCGTTCATTACAACTTCATAAGGCTGGCTGTAAATATCAACAGAATGTTAATAAAAAATTACTCATTACAATGTGTTTGACTTGCACTTTCAAATGTTCTTGTCACATGTAAATATCCCCATTGTGATACAATTTGGCTTGACTGCTTTTTGTTATATCTGCTGAAAATCTAAAGACCAATAAATAACTTTTTTTTTCCCCACATCACTGGTAAACTACTTAAGAATTCTGTGCATTATTCATGCATTCCATTTTCTTCTAAATCATAGCTTGTTTAGAATGTTATTCTTAGCTCATTTTTTGTTTCATTAATATAAAGGCACATATGATATGAAATAACTTTTAGCTTTTCTGCTAGAACATCTTGTTCCTGTGCTTTAATTTTTTGGGCTTAATAGCCTCATCAGACTGAAGTACTCAAACTACTATTCTAAATACTGTGTTATCAGCAGAAGCTGTCAACCCGGGTTTTAGTTTCACTGAGTTAGGAAGAGTTTTGCAGTAGTAACTGCAGCTTACCTTCCTATAATTTTTAGTGCTAAAAATAGACTCTGAGATTTCAGATGCAAGTCAGACTGACATTTCTTGATAAACCCAAAAACCTCTAACATTACTTTT